>VZTF01008739.1:125553-521741 GCA_013397755.1 Cnemophilus loriae
TTTTTTTTTTTTAATTACCCAGCCCAGCAGTAATACTCTGGTTCTAAGAGTCTCACTGCTGCTGTGGAAAGATGAGTAGCTGCACCTCCTTCGTGCAGATTGTGCTTCTTATTGCATGTTGTGTACTGAAGAGTTTATTAAATGAATAGCTCTTAAATAGTCAGACAAATCCTGAGGCAGTGTTTGGTGAGAAAACCTGCTGCTTTTTAAAAGAGTTTGAGAACCTAAGGGATATAGCAATCCTAATTAAAGCTCAGGAGAATTTTGAAGTCAGGAAGACACAGAGGAACAATAAAAAGCTACTGAAGTTTATGGTCATAAAGTCTAGCATTAACTATTTCAATCTGAAGTGAAGCATAAAGTGAGAAATGTCAGTGCCTGGTTTTAACAATGCTTGATTCTCAGGAGAGAACTGAAACAGAAGACATAGAGGCACCTAAGAAATCTCTCTTCTGTGGCAGTGACTTCATTTTTGTTAGTTCTACTAATAAATTACAAAGCTCGAGCTTTGTAACTCTTCAGAGAACTTCAGTTCAACTGCTTAAAAGAGATGCTAAATCAATTTGTGAAACAGTTTTTTAAGTATCATAGTGCCAAGAATAAGCATATAAATCAGTTGTTCGGAAGCCGTATTCAGATACACCAAGGGTTGAGTGGGAGAGCCCAAAATGAGGCATTATGGATGGATCAGATATGCAGAATAGTTTTATTATACCACGGCCCAAATTCAGATTTCTGGCACATTGCTTTTTATGGATATAGCTCCAGGGGAGTTTAAGAACAGCTGGTAGGGTGCCATGTGTATAGCAGCTAACAGATACTTGCTCTGCAACAGTGTATGATCAGCTAATAGGATGTAAGAGCCATCATATTCATCTCTAAATAGCCTTTAAGAAAAGAACACCAAACGAGAATTCTCATTACAGAGGAAAATGAAGTAGGGATATCTGAAGTAAGCTGGCATGGACCAGATAATCTCTATTTTTTGTGATTATTTAGTGAAATAATACTGACTTGTTAACTGTCCAGCAGTGGTAGGTAGACATCACCTATGGGTTTTCACATCACTGTACCTATATAGGTTGTTTTCTATGTTATTGATACATAAATCACATGAGATTTTCTCATTTGAATGAAAATAGATGCTAACCCTCACGATATTTAGTATTTCTTTTATACAAACTTTTGCTAAATTATAAGCATATTGCTCAAAATCATCTCTTTACAGTTGATTGTAACACGTTAATGAGACTGTCATTCATCCAAAGTCAGTTTTTTAGATTAAATAGCAGGAATCGTACTGAGATGCTAAAATGAATATATTACAATAATTGAGCTTTCAATTTACTGAGAGCAAACAGCATGAGTGATGGGCAACAACTAGATCATCAGAAACTTTCTTTCGCTGCTTTATGCATTTGATTAGTTTTTGCACAACTTTGACACAATTTTCTCCAGCCTGAACTGACTTACTGACTTCTGTGATCTCCTTTCTCTATGCTCAATCTTTTCACTATAGCTTCACACCTTCATTTTTCATGCTTTTTTTTTTTAATTTCTGCTTCTAACCTGCTTCCTCTCATTTAATTATTTTAGTTCATTACAAGGTTTATGAAAGCAATGCCATGAAGTCACAAGCAAATAGCTGCTTAAATGTGCATCCGGTCTGGTACCATGTCTCTGACAATCTGTTTCAAAAGGTGACAAAATATTTTGGAAGCTGAACATGTGAACTCACTGATAGTTTGGTGTTGTAGACTCACATTTGTGACTCTTTTTTCCGTCTTGTGTTCTTTCTAATCTCCTGCATTGAGATATCAGGTCATCAAGGGAAAGTAGTAATAAAGAAAATAAAGATAAATTTGACTCTAAAGGTTTCCTAGAGTGAAACTTTAACCAAAAAAAAAAAATTAAGCACCTGTGTGTGAAAACATTATGTGTAATGATCAATATCTAATTATAATATAATTATGGCTTTCAAATGAATGTAGATCATTTTAGCCTAAAATACAATTAGAAAAGCAGATGTGGAGATGTTTTTAAAATGTCCCAGTATGGCCATTATTTTAGTATTATTTTTCTGTAAATGGGCCTGGCTTTGTGCCCCATTTACACATGATAGATATATGGTTCTAATATTATAGCAGTAAATGTTAAATTGCAACCAAAGGTAGTATTTTAATCTATTTGCTTTTGCATTTTCAAACTATTGTCTCTACATCTGTGATCATTATGTGTTTAACCCAATTCATAGCATTAGCTACAATTTATATCCTATTATTTAAAAAGGAGTGAACTCTGGCCCTGGTGACAATGTGAACAATTTGTGTTAAAGAGAGAAACGTACAACATAGGCTGCTTTCTCTATTCCCCTAATTTGACTGGAAATACTGTGTTATCGATAACCTGTGACTAGGGATGCCAGATGATTTTCTACATTATTGGTGCTTCCTGATCCAGCAGATTAATTAGAAGTCCTTAGGGAATTTTGAACACCTTTTCCTTAGAGTTTTTCTTTCCATCCTCTAGATTTAGCTTTTAGCATGATTACAAGAGAAGTTAGACCCTACAGGAACTGTGTAGGTTGGATAGCAACTAGATGTAGCTTCTCCTCTTTACTGCAATAAAAATACACAGAAATAAAACATAAAATTCACTAAAAAGTAGATCAATAATTACATATGCAAACATACACAATGGAATTCTTTACCACATGAATGTTCACATGCTTGTATATTTCATCTCTTGCAGTTTATTTCTCCCAAAGTGTTTTTTATCTGCTATTAAGAGGCACAGGAAAAGGTCTCTGCATTGTCACCTACTTAAATGTTTACATTTGATACCAAGGGCTAATGTGGAATTCTCCAATTTCAACACCTTATGTGTCTCACCATATAGCTAGCTGAAAACTGTAAGGTTTTTCTGGGTTTCTTTTTGGTGGGGGGACTTGTATTACGTCATATGAACATGAAGGCAATTATGCTGTGCCTGTAAACACCCGTAAATGTCTGACTTCTGGATTAAGAGCAAAATGTTGCGTACTGCTTTTCAGGAGGAATGGAATTGCATTGGTCCGATCACACAGCCACAGCAGGAAAAACAACATCACATATATTAAAACAACATTTGTGTGAAAAAGCACGAGACGCTTCCTAAGCAGTGGGTTCATTACAGTGTATTTGACCGTTTTGCTCTGATACGATGGAGCTGTTTAAGCTCAACAGGTACTGTGATCCCTTCAAGCATTCTTTCTCTCCATTGCCTGATTTACTGCTTGCAGAAGCGAGAAGCCCTAGACAGAATCCATTTAAAACAGACCACAGAAATAAATAAAACAAATGGAGAAATGAACTCAGGCTTGTTTACTCCAAAACTCTCTCTGCTTCTCTACATCAATTAATAATAGACAAAAATGGTAATATTACTGCTCTACTTCTATGAATAAAGGTCCTGTGCTACAGGTAGATGACATTAAAAGCTCTACAGTGAAAAAGGGTTTAAATAAACAAAAAATAATTTTAGAAGCGTTGGCTAGCACTCAGCACTATTTTCATAATACTTTGATAAACCTTGCTATTTGGGTCAGCTTATTGCTTTTCCAAAAGCAAATGTTCAGCTTTTCAGAAGTAGCTTCATAAGCCAAGAAGAAAAATCGCAGTTGGCATGGATGGCTTACAGTGTCCAGAGAGGGCACTCTGCACTGCCAGAGGCAAGAAAGCTTCTCTTCCTTCCTTGCTTATTTCAAATATCACTTCTTAATATAGTTAATCATTATTTTCTACAGTAAAACTGCTACATTCAGCAGGATATTTAGCTCTTGTCCCTTGGAAAGATTAACTTCTTCGTATTTATTTGGCTATCCTTACAGAAATTAGATGAATACAGGGGTTTTTTTTTGTATTACTGCTACTAGGGTTTTTTGGGAGTTTTTATGAGATTCTGTGAACTAGGACTTGTATGAAACTTTGTTGATTCTGACAGAGCTGAAACAAGATGCCAAAATAAATTCTAGCTGTTGCTTGGCAGTATTGTCAAAATAAACAGAAATTTTCTTAGCACACAAATATTCAGTATTGGAAGTATTTATTGCATGTCTGCTTCTATTCTAGGTTTTAAGTAAAGACTGTGGCACTTGAATAAGGATCTGTATAACAATCTGGAGATTACTCTCCTCCACTTTGTTTAATATATGATTTTCTATTCTTGAGACAGAGAGATCCCCGAGCAAAAGCGGATACTCACAAGGGAGAGGGAGTATTGTTCTAGAGCCTGTTAGAGAGGTGTGAGTATCTATATGGAGAAAGGCTAATTACACTGGGGAGATGGTCTCTGCATGCGTTCTGCATTCTTGCTCAGTGATAAAGCGGCCTGCAAGACTTCTGCTGATTTTTGCTGTTCGATGGAGGTGTTAAACAGAGTACAGCAGTATTAGGTGACAAAGTGACATTATTTTTCTTGTAGGTATTATGTATATTAAGTGGCTTCTTGTGCTGGACAATATGCTATTTGAGAGTTCCAGGAATCTGAAAACTTACAGGACTTATGAGAGCCTGTTGTTAGAGTGGTTGTAGACTTCCAGAGTGTAGCGTATTTGTAAACTTCATATGAAAGTAGAGTAATTTGGAAACTCACAGTACTTTCCTCTATTTTAATAGATTATGATAAGATTTTGATAAAGCAAATGAAAGTGACTGGAAATGTTCAGATTTTTTTTTTTTTCCCTGTCAAATCTCTTATTGTGCAACGGTATATCAATAACCTAGTTTATTAATTTAGGCATAAAATTACTGCAGTACTGCCTCAAAGGTAGTTTGTATGAGGAGAAAGAACAGTCAAACTCAAGCATCATTCATTTTAAGCTAAAAAGTTCAGGCAAAGACAAAGCCATTCTATGCAAAGTTAGTCTAGAATCCCCTGCAAGATCCCAAAAAGCAGAAAACACGGAGTGGAAGGCAGAGATACTTAAGCTGGTTTCACACAAAGACTTTCTTTCTCCATGTTTTAAGCAGTGCTTGTGACTTAATTCGAAAACTGCAGAAGATCATTTTAATTCATGCTAACAGAAGTGCTCGAAATCCCGAGCATAGTGTAAATACAGCCAAATTAGGACAAGAAAGGGCAGTCAACACTCTGACCAGATTTTTCTATTGTCCATGCAGAAGTCAAATTAGAAAGTTAGGCTGATACCAAACTTAAGCAGCCGATTAGACTAAGTGAAAAATGTAGAAGTGATCTATTGCACTTCCATTTCTTTGACAGTAGCTCTGAGATTCACAGCTCTCTGTCATAGGCTAGTGCCACACTTGGCCTGTAGCATGAAGGAATATAGTCTTGGAGGAAAGGATTAGTCTGAGACTAGTTGTTTGTTAAGGTAGAGAAGAAAAGGATAAACAGCTACTCATATTCTAGTGATGGTTTGCAGGGTCATTTCCACTCATCAGAAAGTCTTGATAGGAAAATAAGAAAGTTAAAATCTATACCTAAGTGTGAATCTTTAGGCGTAGATAAGTGGTCCAAGATCTTTCGCAGTGTGTAGTCCATCAGCAGTATAGGTTTATTTTACCCAGGCCTTCAGTTTAACAGTGACATTATTCTTAACTCTCTGTATAACTTATTTGGCCAATTAAGCATGTTGATTTGGTAAGTTACTGCCTTAATAAAATTGATTAAAAAGGCCTGATGAAATAAACCTGGAAATCTTTAATTTATCTGACAGTACTTATAAGTAATTAGGACTAAATCATCAGTTAGCTAAAAAGACCCAGTAATAAAGAGCAGGCAGTGGGATTTATCTTCCAGTTTGCAGAGACGAAGCAGGCAAAGTGACCACCAAAATGATGTTGTTGATTTCGTGAAAGCGCCAGGACAGCAAATGATGAAAAACTGCAGGTACATAAAGCTGTTGCTATGGCGTTCAATTCTCGAACCACTGTGTCTGGATTTAGTGCCTTAGACTGAAGCCTTAGACTGAATTACAAAATCATATATTCCAAATGCTGCTTATCATTTCAACAGAGCCTAGTAATAAATGACAGGAAATGCGTTACCTATCCAAGATGTGTACCAGTGGATGAGCAAAGATTGAATTCAGGCATTCTAAAATGCTCACTTTTTTTTTTTAAAGTGCTGTTTGTCACTCCAAATATATATATCCAGTTTGTAATTCCAAGGCACAAGGTGGTGTTTGAAGACCAGATTCAGAGGCTGTGAGCAGTTAGGGATAGTGAAAACATGAGGGAAAGATATACAAAATACTTGTAGATCTAATCAAAATCCATACTTTACAGTGGAGGGGAAAAGAGAAAGCAATTAGAAATGTAAACTTTAAGCATCTCTGCCGTTTTGCAGGTTTAGTACAGCACAGGCATATAGGCAATGTGATACCACGGAGGACATTGCTAATAAAAGAGATTATCAAGTGGGCTTCTGAAGAGTCACAATAGCAGCCGCTCTGAGACAGGGAAATGGGGACAGGCAGACCTCTCTGAAAGGGAACAAATGATGGCACCAACACCTTTCCTTGACTTTCTTTGACCTTCTCTTCTTCTTTCTTATTTTATTTTTTAATATCCTCAGTACTGACACGTTTTGCACTTGACGTTCCCTACCTTTCCCCTTTCCTGGAATCTTACATCTTCTGGTTTCTTGACCTTCCTCATTATTACTTTTAACCCTTCCACTTTCGACTTCAGTTATGTCCTTTTCCTGCTCTCTGGTTCTTTTCCCTCAGTCTCCTCAGGCCTTTTTCTCATCATACAGTCTTTTCTCATTTTGACAGAAAGAAAAATCCAGGGCAAGTTTCAATATCTTGTGTTTTAACAACAGTTTCATCCTCCAGGGTGGCCTTCAGAAGCCATCTTGCCCCATTCAAGTAACTTGAGAATACTTTTGTAGAGCTGATGTTTAATGCTCATTTAGGTCACTTTTTCTCTTGAACCCTTCCCAGGGATTCCCCAGTTTTTGTTTCATCCAGCCTACATGATATCTCTTTACATCAGCTGTCGCAGTCAGAGTTTAATGCAATAATAACTCCCTGTCCCAAAACTCATAAGGGCACAGAAACTTTCTGTGTGCATGTCAGATGGGAAAACTGAGGAGATAAG
This sequence comes from Cnemophilus loriae, assembly GCA_013397755.1. NCBI lineage: Eukaryota > Metazoa > Chordata > Aves > Passeriformes > Corvidae > Cnemophilus > Cnemophilus loriae. The sequence goes on from VZTF01008739.1 coordinate 132,657, forward strand.
CAGCAAAAGTGTTTTTTTTACTGTCCATGCATACATGGTTTTCCCATCAAAGCATTTATAAAATGTTTGGAGCTATGTAAAATGCAGGTTCATGACCCCAGTCCAGTTTTGGACTGTGTGAAAATGTTACCTTAATCTTTGAGTAAAAAGAATAAATTCATTTCTTCTGTTATGCACTTTTAATGGGATCTCTCTCTTTCTCTCTTCTGCAAAGTCGTCATGGTCAAGGCAGCAAACTAAAAGAAGTCTCACACTAGAAAGTGGAAATAAAGATTTTACTTAAAGTGTTTTGAAAAGACAAACCTTTAAAAGTGTAATCACAAATAACAAAAATCTCCTGAGATCTGAAAAAGATATAATATAATTTGAAGATAAACTGCTTTAGCAGTGTAGATTAAACTTATTAGATTTTATCTGGCAAGTTATGCTCACAGCTAGGGACTTATAAAGCAAAATAATCTAATATGATATCATACCTCAATCAAGTTTAATCCTATGATAGTCTTCGTAAATACTTGTGCGAAGGTTTTGTAGAACTATGATGTTTGTGTTTAACTGTACAAAAAAAATGTTAAATTAACTATTCCCTGATGGTCTGTACAGTTCAAAGAAACTCCCCATCCTTTCTTCAAAAATTTAAAACTATCAGTACCTTTGCCTCAGTGATTGAAACTTATCTATTTCATTAGGTAGTAAGGAATCCTCAGTTTTATAAAGGAACAACAGGGAAAGAAAAATAAGGAAATAAGGAGGAAAGATATAAAGAAGTGTGGAAAAAAGGTGAAATGTTCTTATATATCAGGGCACATTCAACATTTTACTAAGGTAAATTAGTAGGGCCATAGAATTCGATCTAATTTTGTGCAGAAGTATGGATTAAGTGATTACTATTTTCATAGAAATTTTGACAATATAGTAAAAACATGTAAAGGCACTTGCATTAAGCAGAATAGTAGCAGGAGACTCTCAGAAATACCTGGACATGTGTTTAATTTGAAGAGTATATTCAGATTCCAATTTGCTAAGAGCAACATTATTGCTTCCGAGTTTTACATTTTACTAGGGATTTTCCACCTAGTGCAATAAAACATGATATCTCAGCAAAAGTGAATTAATTTTTGCTACTTATGTTTGTAATCTCAGCAGTCTAGATGTGCTGACAGTGTCTCAGTTTACATGATGAGAAGGTGGGAGGAATCCCTGGAGAGCAGCTTTTATGTGCAAGACACTGACATTTGCACTTTCTTCTGCAGCTTCAGGTTTCATGAGAGGAACATTTAGCTTAGGGTTGTTCCAAGTGATTGAAGCAATATGAGATGTTCAGCACTCTACACTATGGATCTTTACAGCAGTGGACGTGAAGTATCAAAAAACTCTCATCAGGAAAGGGACTCTGACAATTCAGAAATGAGTTGCAGTTTGGATGTGGGAGGCTCCAGCTTCACAATCCTGCAGGCACCCGGCTAAAATATTTAATATTTGCAAGTCATTGAAAAGAGGTTCAGGAATCAACTTTGAGGCAAGTTTTGCTGCTGTTTATTCAAATTAGATACCACTGTTGCATGTGAAGTCAGCAAATGCTCGAAAACAATGCAGCGACTCTATTTTTCATTCATGAGCTCATAAGTTCAACCCAAGAAAACAGTCAACTTGCATTATTTTCTTGATTTTTCTTCAAGGCAAGTGTTGGTACAACAGCAGCGCATCTTTGCCCTGTGGGTGGCACCATGCAACTGAAGTGATCTGAAGTTTAACAATGGAATGAGATATGTTTATATTCTGTCTGTTATTTTACAATCTACTCTTCAGGGCTCTGACTTAAAAAGTGGGAAATTAAAGCACTTCACAGAACAAAATTTAGCTGCAAAGATTGCACTGGCAGGGTAACAGGTTTTGGTACAGTAAGATCGAAGCTGCCTACGCAACTCCTCAGATGTCTTTGAAGAGTAATGGAATTCACATTATCACTGCAGATTTTACCTGTGAAAATTCTATAGGTGAGGATTTTCCTCAGTAGAAACCAAATAAATTCATCTGCCTTTTGCTTCTGTCAGAATCCCCAGTGGGTTTCCCCCCTCATATCTCACTTGATATTGGGATGCCCAGGCTCAGGGTGTATTTCAGCTGTCTGCCCTTGAGACATCCAAGCAGGGACCTCCTCCTGGACCCAGGAGGCCTTTCAGAGCCCTGGCCATTAGCCCTTTCCCTGCCCCAGCCACAGACATCACTGCCTTGATCCACTGCTCCAAGCACCGGGCCTGTTATGCTAAGGAACTTTGTGGTGGTATGTTAAGAAAATTTAAAGTGTTACGGAACACAGTGCTGTGCTTAGTTTGTCAACCCCAAAACTAAGTGGGAAGAGATTGCTTACTGGAGGCATATTAATCTGCAGCTCAGAAAATTCATTGATTTTTTAAAGCTGAGAGAGTATATTGAGAAGAAAATTTACAGTGTTTGACCTGTTTTTATACCTTTCTCTAAACATCCTTTTCTTAAACTGTTACAAATAAAGTAGGATGGATCTTTCAGTTTGACCCAGTATTGGCTTTTCTGTGTACAGTAGTACAGGTAGGAATCTCAGCGCACTGCTGCTGATCTGTGGAAGTGCAGAGATTACCTAACAGATTGAAGATGAGTTCCTAAATTCAGGTGTCCAAACATTCCATGCTTCTTTGCCTTACTCTGATGATACTTGAAGTGTGGCCACTCTCTATTTTTCCTTTGGTTATCCAGTATCAGCTCTGATAGACCTTGTCTCAGACATTCCTTGTTTTCCTGACGATTTGCCCCGAGAATGTCACTGTTATATGATAAAGTTCTTTTCTCCCTTATGCTTGTCTCATTTCGCAAGAAGCAAAGGTGGGAAAGAAACCTCACAAGAGTAGATTGTGATCTCAGTCTTAGAACTGCACTAATGAAAGTGTTTACAAAATTACAATTTAGTGTTTACAAAAGCAAGAATTGTGTTCGCATCAGATATGACTCATACTTCTGATGAGATTTTATTCAAAATAACGTTAGAGACATCATTCATAAAGATATTCTGCATGACTGTCATTGTTTATTTTTTTGGCAAAGTTGGCAACATGTGAAAGAACATGTAGATTTATAAGAGAATTTCATATTGTCACACTGGCTGACCTCAGTCAGTTCTAGCACTCTTTTCTGTTCTGCAGTTTGGTCCTGTCCTTACACACCTTTATCTCAAGGTTCTCTTTGTCTCTCCCTCACGTTCTTTAGCTTTAGTTCCTAAAGCTGAAATACCAATCATTTTTATTTAGAAGTTCCTGAACATTTTATTATAACATTTCAGTGGGACATCTGTGCTAGCCCAATAATGGTGTACTACCAGAGAGTTTAAATGTTTCTCCCTGAGCCATCATACATGAGAGCATAACCAGAATCAGAGGTAATTCTTTATTCTTTATTAATTCACGTTGACATGACGTATTTTAGACTCTTTGACTAAACACCCAAAGTTTGGTATCATAGAAACAGGCCATTGAAGAAAGTGTTAAACGGAAGAGAGTTGCACATTAAACGAAAGCTTCCACTATGTGTAAGGTAGCTGAGAAACAAGTATTCAGAAAAGCTGGATGAAGCAAGAGGATTATCAAAATTTTTGATCTACATAAATAAGCTTTTAAAATATCCTCACTACTAAGTAGTCTGCCTTTAAAGAACAAAAACTAACTAACAAGAACAAAAAAACCACCTGAATTCTCTTAGTGTGAACAAGCACATGCTGTTTCAAAGCATGGAAATATAAGACTTAAGATTTCTTTTGCAAATAAAATGTAAAGCTGGGCTAAGAGCCAGGTTAAAACTGAAGGTGAGTTTGTAGTGGTGATATGCTCTAAGTGACACGTGGCCCTACATCTTATTTTCAGGACTAATTTTGGCATATTCTAATGTGCTTGTGTCAAATTACAATGAATGAGATTTAGACTTCTTCCTCATTAAAACCCATAGAAGACTTCCAGGAACTCATTAAGCAATCTACTTGGCCAGCACTCTAGCCATGTCTGTGTGTAATACAGTTTGTTTCAACTTGTCAGTTCTTGCTGTCAGTGGTTGTACATCTCAAGCATTCTGGGAACAGCTAAAGGTGATAGGTCAATGTGGCCACTAAGTAAAAATAAAGGGCAAAGGTTTGTGCAAAATATGAAGCATCATCCTTGCAAATGCTGAGAAGAGATGTGCATTCTAGAGATAATTCCAAATGCTTTTCAGTAGTTTGGGAGAGGCATCTGCTTTCATCAGTGGTCTTGTAGCAAAGCCAAACTATTTGTCTTGAGGTAACCTAGGATCTGACTTATTCTTCAATGTATGAACATATTAATTATGCCATTTGCTTTTGGCAAACCAGGATTAGAATGCATAAACTTCTGTGGCTAGTTACACTGTTAGCCCTGAAAAGTTGTTCTTAGTAAGAACTCATCTGTCTCAATTCATGTTTCAATGGCAATACTTGAGAGAGGACACAGGACTCTACAAAGCAAGGGGTTGGACCAGATGGCCTTTAGTGGTTTCTTCTAACTTCAACCATATTCTGATTCTATGACCTTTTAACAAGTGTTTTACGGACTCATATCTGGTACTGTGTACTAATTGCCATTATAATTAATCCTGTTGTCCAAAGATTAGGTGTTATTATCTGTGTGGATGGGAAATCACATTTGTTGCTGTGATTTCATAGGACAGATATGAGGCTTCTGCTAATGTGAATTTACATTTCCTACTTATTTGGTTTTTATCTTATTTGGTCCATTGTCTAAGATGAGAGATTGCTTCTGGTCAATCAGCTTTTATGAATATCTGTTAGATTGTTTTTTGAGAGGTAAGTCAGACACTTCACTTTTTTTCCTATGGCTATGACTGGTGGTGATAAAATGCACGTGTTCACTAGGAAACTGGGAGAATTATAAGGAATATGGAATCTTCTGCAAATGTGGAAGACATGATATTTTTAGGACCTTAGTGTCTGTTGGGCAAAACTTACTTACAATCCATATTTGAACCAGTGCCCATTACTTGAATTTTGTTTTGTAGACAGCTGTAGCCATGTCAAAGCTCTCAAAATCTGGATTGCAGCCATCTTAGCACTAATTAGACCTTCAGAGGTGTCTGGAATCTAAACAGTATTGTGCGTAGAGATATCATTAGTCATTCAGCAGAGATGGCATTCAGTTCTACCGCAGCAGATATTCATACTCCAGCAAGCTTGCTGTTTATAGATGCCTGTATAAGTGAATGTCTCACTAGGAGAGTCATAGAATCATAGAATATTCTGAGTTGGAAGGAACACACAAGGATCATGGAAGTCCAACTCCTGGCGCTGCACAGCACAGCCCCAAGACTCACACCATGTGCCTGACAGTATTGTCCAAAAGCTTCTTGAACTCTGTCAGGCTTGTTGCTGTGATCACTTCCCTGGGGAGCCTGTTCCAGTGCCCAAACACTCTCTGTGTGAAAACTCTATTCCTGATACCCAACCTACACCTCCCCTGACTCAGCTTCATGCCATTTCCTTGAGTCCTGTCATGAGTGAAGAGATCAGTGTTTGCCTGTCACTAGGAAGCTGTAGACTGCAATGAGGTCTCTTAGTTTCTTCTCCAGGCTGAACAGACCAAGTGACCTCAGCCACTCCTCATATGGCTTTCCCTCAAAGCCCTTCACCATCTTAGTAACCTACCTTTGGACTATCTCTAATAGCTTTCTATCTTTCTTACGTCATGGTGCCCAAAACTGAACACAGGACTCGAGGTGAGGCAGCACCAGCCCCACAGTGGAGAAGGACAATCACAAGCAAGGATCTACAAGGTCACCTCTTCAAAGCTACTGTCTGTTCTCCTGCTCTAAGTAATGCAAACCTTTTTGTCATTCATTGTTAGCTTGCATTCCTATTTATCTGTGCTATTGTGCATCTTTTCTACTTTGTTTTTTAATTTCCCCTGCAGGCATCTTCTTTTGCCTCAAGGTGGTCCCTGGATAAGTCCATTTTACCACACTGGTGGCATATCTGGTCTTTTGCATCCTCAAGCCCTTGACATTTCTGTTTGGAGGTGTCAATCATTTTGTACATTTTTGTGGATGTATTCAGCACCTGAGAGTCCTCCGCTTTCCCACTTCTGCCTTCATACACGCACTCAAAAAAGGGTGTAGAAATAAGAACCATTTTCATTCATTTGATAGTACACAGAAATCTTCAGATTAAACACACATGAGTTTTGCAGTGGTCAGTGAGACTTTTTAGGGCAAGTTTAAGTTGTGAACACACTTTTATTTCTTCTAAGATCATATAAGAGTCGTGTAGAAGTTGGGCACAAGGGAAGGGGCTGCCCACAGATTTTCATTAGAACTAGTGAATGACAATTTCTTTTAAGTTCTCCTTTTCTGAGGAACATTTTTCTCATTAAAAGGCCAAAATTTCATTCCAAAACAAACAAAAAAAACCTTTAGAGTAATAAAATCCCTCTTTTCATTCACTTTAATCATGGGAGCCATCCCATAATTCTCAGTTTAGCCTACTACAGTGAGTTGTTTGCTCTAAACACAAAGCAGAAATACAGGTCATTTGAAGCAAAATCCTTAAGCAAAAATGTTATTGTAGGAAAATATTTGTACTAAAAAGGGTTCCTAGCAAATATTAAACAGATAATTTTCAGATATAATTTGTGGTCCTGTGTTCATCCACTCTGATACTGCATCAACATGTTCCTTAACAAAAGCACCTTTCTACTATATGTAAAATTTACCTAAACTATTAAACTGTTTCAACTGATGTTTATCAGCAGATTGTGAAAAGTATGTCTGTGGTATTCTGTCCTAGCCTCCAGCAATATATAACTCAAAGTCAAGCTGAACCAGAGGCAGTATTTGAATTTAACAAACTTGGTCAGATTATTTCTTTAAGAACTTTCCTAATCATTCTTCTTTTGCAAAATAGTTTCCTATTCTTGTATCTTTGTATGTTCTCTTTCTGTTTAGGTCTTTAAAAATTAATGATTAAAAAAACAAGCAACTCCTCTGAGATGTATAATTTTAAGAACATATAACTGTGGTGTCAATTTTTTAAAAAATTTAACTACTGTATTCTTTTTACATTTTCTCCCTGTTCTGTCCTCAATAAAATTGTAAGTAGCAGAAAGGCTGTTATGTTTCTTGAGACTTAGCAAAAAACTATTCGTGCAGATGAAACTTAAGGGGAATCAAACAGCATAGTTGCATATTTAACTACAGGTACTCAAATGACATTTGTCCTGAAAAACAAAAGTCAAGACAATGTACTTTAAAATGCTATACATGCACTCATTACGGATTCAGCTAATCCATCACACTCTCTATTTCTGTCTCTATACTCCTTTTTTTTTTTTTTTTNCATGCTTGGGTTTGGTTTTACTTTATATTGTAATTCAGAAGGTCAGCTTTTACTGCAGGTGAAACTGGTTTACTTTTCACCTAGAGATTATCAAACATAGGTGCCTTTATGTATTAGGTGCAGGTTACAGAGAGAACCAAGGCATGCAGCAGTCTACGAAGCAGTTCACACAGACAGGTGCACATGTTTTTCTGTGTTGCACTAACTGTGTCAGAGAATGATTTTGTGAGGTTAGATTAAAAGATTACAATGACAACTAACTTCTCCATATCAATCTGAATGTATTTATATCTTTTTTTAATATGTCAGATAATTAATTCATACCTCGTTTGACATCACTGCAAGGACAAAGACCCATGCTGTAGGCCTGGCAAAATTCAGTTTCATCTATGCTTTCAAAAACTGCTAAGCCAGCTCTGTACTTTCAGTGATGTTTTAAGACCATTAATTAAATGTGACAGATATCTGATTACAGCTTTGTTTCTCTCATGTTGACCTCCAGATAAGTCTGCATCACTTAAAAAATTTTTATCCTATTTTTTTAGATATATACAGCATTTTTCTTGATTCCCTCAACTTCCTATCGCAACCTACACAGACTATGATCAGACACGTGGATTACACAGAGTGTGTGTGACGTATAGAAATGTCATACCACAGTGACACTGGCCTCTTAAGACCTTAATTAGCATGTCAGTTCCAAAATTTGAACTTTTTATGAAAAAAATCTCTTTATTTTTATGTTAATCTTTAAATGGGGTACTACTCTGTGTTTTAATGACAATTGCAGCTGTTTACTTGCATTTTATACCCAAAGAAGTAATCTTTTCCACTGCAGCTCCATTTCAGAGTCTTTAGTTTTCCACATTTTAATCACCTTTACTGAGTTTTAGTTGTAACTGTCAGGTGAATAATTTATCATACTCTAAACAGAGGCAAAGAAGCAGAGTAAATGATCCTTTACAATTAGATTTAGAAGGTGACTTTAAAATCTTAGGGGATTGCCCAATACATTAAAAGTAGTCAATTTAAAAATTTAATTAGAAAGGTAGAGCCTGGTTTTGTGTGTTATACGTGTACTTTAGGTTCACCCTGAAGAAGATTTCATTAACATTTGCTCATTTTTATGCATTTGCGTTTTTAAGATTCTCTTCTTTATAATGGATCTGCTGCTTCCTCTTTTAGATAGACACAAGACTAAATACACTCAGGCAAAACAAATACAAAGCCATTAGTGAAAGGGCACATTTTTGAGCAGTCAATTAGGATAGTCTGGTCTATTTAAATTCTAGCCTATTTATTTTCCTTACACATTTAATTCATTAGAACAAGTTAGTGAAGTTAAGGACTCTATGTAATGATCTTCTCAGTCTTTCTCCTTACCGAGATAATTTTACAGAGATGACCTTAAATCTTGCACTGAGGTATACGAACATATTTCTATTGTAGTTGAAAGAAAAGAATGTAAGATTATTCTACTCAGGTCTTGGATGTTTTGTATTGTTTTTAAGTTATCATGTCTCTCTTCAATATATATAAAAACAATATAATGGCAAATATTCCCTCACTGGATTTTTTTTTTTCTTACAAGAGGTTGAAAGCATGATGGTGGTTAAGTGCTGTTTTTTGTTGGTAAATATTAAGTGGTTTAAAAAGTTGTTTATATGGCAAATCTGTACCCATGTAGATAGAATCATAGAATCTGGAAACTTAACCCCATCTCCCTCAGCTGCTCCTCATAAGACTTGTGCTGCAGACTCTTCACGAGCTCTGTTGTCCTTTGACCATGCTCCAGCATCTCAATGCCCTTCTTGTAGTGAGGGACCCAGAACTGAACACAGAATTTGAGATGAGGCCTCACCAATGCAGAGGGACAGAAACTGCCCTTATCCAGCCAGCACAGTATTGCTTCTTGACCACTTGGGCACGTGCTGGCTCATCTTTAGCCAGTGGTTGACCAGCACTCACAGGTCTTTTCCTGGCAAGCAGATTTCCAGTCACTCTTCCCCAAGCCTGTAGCATGGGCTGGTTGTGACCCTAGTGCAAAACCTGGCACTTCACCTTGTTGAACCTCATACAATTGGCCTCAGTCCATGGATCCAGCCTATACAGATCTCTCTGCAGAACCTTCCTATCCTCCAAAAAATCAACATTTCTACCCTACGTGGTGTTGTCTGCAAAGTGACTGAGAGTGTGTTTGATCCTCTGGTCCAGGTCATTGATTTAAAAAAAAAAATAAATAATATTAAACAGGGCTGTCCACAATACTGAGCCTTAGGAGAATACCAGCAGTAACCAGCTGCCAGCTGGATGTAGCACCATTCACCACCACTCTTTAGGCTCAGCCATCCGGACAGACAGTTTTCTATCCAGCCAAGAGTACTCTCATCCAAGCCATGAGCAGTGTCTCCAGGACAATCCTGTGGGAAATGGTGTCAAATGCGTTATTGCAGTCTAGGTAGACAATATCCACAGCCTTTCCCTCATCCATTAAGGATGTCACCTTGTCACTGAAGATCTGGTCAGTCAAGCAGGACCTGCCTTTCATAAACCCAGGCTGGACTTGATCCTGTGAACTGTGCTGCATGATGGTGCTCAAGGTGATCTGTTCCATGATCTTCCTGAGCACTAAGGTCAGATTGACAGGCCTGTAGTTCCCTCGACCCTTCTTCTGGCCCCTCTTGTAGATGGGTGTCACATTTGCTTTCCTCCACCCAACTGGGACCTCCCCTATCAGGATGCTTGATAACTGATGGAAAATGTCTCAGAAAGCCCTTCTACCAGCTACCTCAGTACCCTTGGGTGGGTGCTATCTGGCCCTATAGACTTGCAAGTGTCTAAGTGGTGTAGCAGGTTACTGACCTTTTTTTTCCCCATGGGTTACTGGGGCTGTTTTCATTCTGTTTCCCATCCTTGTCTTCCAGCTCAGGGCCCAGGCATCCTGATAACAATTGGTTTTACTTTTAAAGACTGAGACAAAGAAGGTATTAGGTACCATAGCCTTTTCCTCATCCTTTGTTATTATGTTTCTGCTTATATCCACTGAAGTACAGAGATTCTCCTTAGCCCTCCTTGTGTTGCAGATGTGTTTATAGAAACCTTTTTCATCACCTTTTACAGCAGTAACCATATTAAGTTCCCACTGAGTTTCGGATCTTCTAATTTTTCCCCTGCACAACCTCACAATATCCTTGTAGCCCTCCAGAGTTCCCTGCTCCTTCTTCCAGTTTAAGTTTCTGGTGTAATTTCTGTGGAGAAATATTCTATGGCTCACCTGGAATGTGATTATTCAATCTGTTTTCAAATTGAATTGAAATATTTTTATCTTGAATAACACAGAAAGGGTCAGCTGTTTTGTTTTTTTTCTTCCACTGATGTAAATAGCCTTTGACTTTCACCTTTTGAAGATTACATCAGACTTACCAATTTTTTCTTAACTATCTTTAGAACTAGGAGAAGATTGATTCCTTCAATGTCAAGCATTATACTGAGGCTGACAGTTCTGGAGAGCTGCAATGTTAATTAGCATTAGAAATAATAGACACACCTTCACAGTGTTTCTAAAATTATATTTTTGCCAATTTAAAAGGGATAAGTGAGACCATTTAAACATTCCTCTCAGTATCACTGCCAATAAAGCTAACCTTTGTTCAGGAGAAAATCTTTTGTTTAGAAGCTAAACTCCGCTAAATTTGTTTTATAAGCCATCTTACCCTAGAATTCAATAAAAAAAAAATAAATAAGAAAAATAATAATTACTTTTACCAGGAAACTTCATGATTATCTTTCAGGAAAAAAAGCAAAATACCTGTTCTGTGAAAGAAATAATTAATTGCAGCTCCATAGGATATTATTTTCATTAATTTTAGCGCATGGCTGGAGGTATCTCTTTGGGGAAGGCTATGCTTCATTGCCAATTATAAATCATGCTTAATACATCTTATTTGAATGAAACATATCGCACTAAGAGTGAGATATTGGAGCCTTTTGAAAATTATATAAAAATATTCCTTGACTTCTGCTGGATCTAAAATTTCAGACAAAATCTAACCTATCATTTATCCCCAGTTGAATAAGTTTTATTGAAGCCTGTGACAGAAACTTTTCTACAGAAACCTTGTGGGAAGATGTTCACATTCTGTGGCACCTTAATGAAATACCATAAGCATCCACAGATTCATGTGTTTATATATTTTAGGAAATCTTTGTGATCCAAGAAAATAATATTAATTCTTTTTTCGTCATTAGATAATTTCGAGGCAAAACCACCATGTGGTACTAAATCACTGGTAAAAACTCAAAATAGTTTCTCAATATGGCCTACTATATTTTCTCACATGACAAAACTAAAGAAAATAAATGGAGTTACACCAGTATATGTCAAGTGTTTTATATTCTATACTCATGTAATTTTAAGTGTATGAAAGACTACACAAACACAGAATCAATCATGAGCCCTGAGCAACTGAGATAAAAAAGAAATAAATTTGTTAGAAGTTCAGCTGATAAAAACAATTCAAGGTGTGTTACAGGACCTGAAAAGCATTACCTGCCATGTGAATATGTAATGATTACTTTGTCTTCTAAAACTGCAGCTAAAGTAAAATCAACAAGTGCGATAAATATGTGAGTCAGCTTGTTAAAGCACCCAGAGCCTTCTCAGAATTTCAGTATTCTCTTTGTGGGATCTCAGTAGACATAGTGCAATGGTTTCTTTCCCTAACTTGTTGTGCTTTGGTATTCTGGGGCTGTGTTTTTGATTTTTCAATGTAAAGGTGCAGGGATGCATGACAGAAAGAATGAAGGCCGAAATAAAATGCAGTTGCAAAAGCTGAAATAAATTATCATCAGTCAAGATGGCTTGGAGGGTGGGGATATGGGAAGATCTATTCCAAGGCTGTGATAGATTTTGAGATCAGAGCAGTTAGAGCCTTTCCCATTGTGGAAACCATTTGAATTTTTTGAATTAAACTTTGAATTTCCTGTATTCAGTGGAGTAAACAGATTAATTAACATTTCTTATCTGTGAAATTAAAACTTTCATAAAACCAGAGGAAAACAGAAACAGCATCTGTATGTTACACAGGTCAAACAAGTAGTCCTGACTTACCCAAGACACAGAATTATTGCAGCAGAAGAGGCTGGTTTTAATATGCCAGCTGTACTGTCCAACTAAAACTAGTAGGCTAACTTATTATGGAAGCATTTTTATTTAAAAAATGTACTGGGGTTGTATGTCAGTTCTGTGCTACTTCACTAAAACAAACAACCCTAAATAGTGCTCTGACGCTTGTGAATAGATTCAATTATTTCATCATCACTGAAGTCAACTGCCATTGTTGGTTTTTAATGTAAAATGCAGGTTTACTGATGCCTAGTTAGCAGGCCATACCTAAATTTACGAAATACTGCTTGCTCGTTTTTAGCATAGTTTTGCTTATTATCTGTGAAAAAATTTTCCAGGCTTGCTGAGGAGAATTGATGACCTCGGTTGAGCAAGAATGTGAGCCAAGCCCCTTGCTGATCTTTTCACCTGCTTGAGCAAGGGCTGACACCTGAATGGTGTGTGGGGTGAAGCAGAGGCGTCACAACCCGATGTTGTCGCAGTGAGGCACAGAAGAGCACCTGCATCTCTGTTCCAGCCATCAACCTCACTCCCCCCTCCTCTGGGCATATACTTGTTAGAAGTATAAATCTGGTCCTTCAAGGACATAATCACAGAATCATGAATATTCTGGGTTGGAAGGGACCCAGAAGGATCATCAAGTCCAACTCCTAAGTGCATGGCCCCTAGCGGGGTGGAACCCATGACCGTGGCATTACCAGCACCCTGCTCTAACCAGCTGATGTGCAATTTTACTGTGCTGACAGAGTACAGATTATCAGCCGAGGTCAGACAGCCCTTACTTCTGCCCCAGCCGCGTGGAGGAGGAAGAGATACCAAAGCATCACGGGTCTGTTCTGCCTCTGATTCAACCATATAATTCAGCCTGACCAAAGGTAACCAAAACCCTCATTATCCCCCACTTATACATGACAAAATACACCCACCAATACAAAAATGAGGAAGTGGCTGCACCCCACCATCTCTAACAGCAGCAACAAATAACCAGTTATATCTATCTGACTGGATCAGAGCATTCCCAAGTAAAACCAAGCCTAATTAAGAGTGAAGCTGAGCTCAGTGAAAAACTGAGTTTGTTTATTTAGTTTGACTTGCTGTCCTAGTTTAGTTAATCATGGGCCAGCCTTAGGATATCAAGTGCTAAAGCATTAAGTATATTTATTAACAATAATTGCAAATCTGAATTTTTGTTTCTCCGATAAACTGGACTATTTGTGAATCTGGGATTGTGAAAGTTTTTGTTGACTGCAACTGGACTTACACAGTGCTGAATTGGCTATAATCAGAAACTAAGCCCAGCCTCCTCCAGCCCTCTGAGGATCAGTTGGAATGCAAAGCAATTTGTTTTCTGCCGAACTTCTTTACTCTTAACACACCAATACTGGTGGAACTGTGTATCTGGAAACCTCTGTAACTCATAAAAGCGTGCTACCTTCATACACAAGAAAGTATGCTTCAGGAATGGCGCTGAAAGTTTTAAATTTTAATCTTTGCAAAACTGGGGCACTGAGAAACAGAAAAACTGTTTTCAGAGGCTGAAGTTATATTGGCATTTGCAGTGCAGGTAAATAATATTTTATCAGTTCATGGGCAAATACTGCATTTTTTATCTTTATTTCCCAGTAAAGTAAATATTGAATTTTATATGAAGCTACCATTGTGACAAGGTAAAGATGCTTACAGCAAAGTTAGATTGTAACACAGGCTGCGATTCAAACCCAGATCTGTGATTACTTTGGTGAAATTCAGTGATGCTAGAAGTCTGCATGGGGTCTGAAGTTGTAAGCGCAGATATTGGCCTTGAGTATTTCATAACACAAACCATGCCTCTAGCACCGTGTAAAGGTGCAAATAACTTCTATGGATATCCTATATTTCTTTATACCTGCTTGCTTAGAATATAATCTTAGAGGACAAGTATTTTATTTATTACTTTGGAGAGTTTTTTTGGTTTTTTTTTTGTTTTGTTTTGTTTTGTTTTTTACTGCTCGTAAATAAAACATACTTCAAAGCACAGAGGAAACTGAAGTGACTAAGAAGTTACTCCTAATCCTTAACTTCAACTTTTTCTCATAATTACGTTTGAACTATGACTTTCATCTATAGACAAGATTTAATATACTATTCCTTGATAATTTTATTTCTGATGCAATACAGACTTACTTTAGGAATTTTATTTCTGATACAATACAGACTTACTTTAGGAATAAAGCTTTGCCTTCCGGTGAATAATGGGAAAATATGGCTATTTCATGTAAAAAGAAAACATGAGTACATTTTCTGCTAAACATGGCTAGAAACAGTATAGGAGTTCTAATCTGAGTATGATTCTGTATCTCAATAAAAGTCTTGAGATTAATTGAGGAAGAGGATAGTAATTCTGAGAAATAAAGTACATTTTTAGTAAAATAAGTATATAATGAGAATTTTTCTTGATTTCTTTGGTCATGTTTTTGCAACTGATGATGTACTTGATGAAATAATGATGACTATAGTAATTTAATACTGCACATCAATGCCAGAACTTAGCAGTGTGAATCTTGCTCCTTGGGGCAGTGAAACCCTAATTGCATAACTGGATGTGTTACTCCAAGAGTTTACCACAAACCACGCTAAGCAACCGAACTCTGTTATTATAGATAATTCTAGGTTGCTTAATCTGTTCACATATATTTTAAAAGCCATTGATCTAAACTACTGCAATTATAGTAAGGGCACATATTGCCTTATGTCTGTATCAAGAAGACAGCAGACACTAAAAGGGTTGAGCTGTGATTGATCTCAATGAACCCCTCTCAAAAGCACGACTTCCCAAGCCATGAACAACACCCAGCCTTTCTTTTGTGCCTGTACATTTGTCCTGTCTGTGGAAATGGAAGTATATTTTCCTTGAATGGGCTTATGTAAAAATGTACACATACAGCATTGAGTAAACCTTAGCAAAGAACAAGGTACAAATTAACTTGTTTTGCTTTTTCACTTGAGAGCATCTCATTTATTTATTATCTATTCTTTTGCTCTCTCTCCCTAGTTATAAAAGTGCTTGTAATAGGAATTTGAAATCCTTCATGTCAGGAAGCAGGCTCTAAATAAAGTCTACTTTTAAAGCAACAGCATAATTGATCTGCTCAAATGACAGTTTCTTGAAGATTTGAAAACAATTGCAAATTATCTTGAAGGCAAGTGATTCTCTACTTGATAATCGTTGCATGTTCATATTTTTAAGGGAGGTTTTGTTTCACACTGAGATGGCCAACTTCTTGGTCTCTTCATCCTAATATGCAGAGAGTGAGCAGAGATTTCTTCCAGCTGTCAGATAACAGAAAAATTGATTTGGCAGGGTGTCGAACATGGGCTTTAGCAGAATATTCAGTATTGCCCTTGTACTTTCATAAGACAGTCACAACTGTTAACACTGGTTAGAACCGAAAACACAAGGGCAGAAGTTCTCTAGGTAAATTTTTTTTTTTAGTAACTTGGTAATTCTGGCTAAGATTTTTAGCCATCTTAATTTTAGTCTTCTTTCAGTAGCTGACGTTCAGAAAGTCTAGGCATGACGAACTTCCTCCCTCCATAACTCCACACAAAAATTTGCTTTTCTCAGGTTCTTTACTCATCTCCTCACCCAGGGGTTCTCAATAAAGGGAGATCTGGGAAGTCACGAGGCTCTTTTCCGTCTCACAGGCATTAAAGGTGAACCAAACCATGAGAACTATGTCTGCCTTTTCCTCCACTAAGAATTGGAACATTTCAGTAGAAATGATGATTTAAAATACAGATGCCTTGGATGTACTGTTCCTGTGTTAATGAACATAGTGTTCAACAAAACATATTAACAACATAAGTTGGTATGCTTAGTTCTTTACAAATATTGAAGTGAAAATACACTTCCCTAAATATGTCTGCTGTGTCTTCTGTACACAATCTTGGGTTAAACAAAGCATAAAATACTCCCCCTCACTCACACAAAAAAGCCAGAAATTAATCAATGAAAAAGGACTGATAATGAAGAGGAAGTCTGGAGTATTTGCTTGCATCAGACATATAAAATATGCATATTTTAAATTATGTAACTTCTCCAGTTAAGATATTGTGACTGTATCAAGGTTGTATGCACTTTTATCTTGTTTTAGTTTAAAGAAATCCTCCAGCCCATATCAAGCAGTAGGAATTAGGAACAAACAACCTGAGTTTCTAGGTAAATAGTAGCTATGGCTATTCTGGATTTAATGTTTCAAACTGAATTGCAATATATAATTTTATACTGAATCTACTGCTGGATGCCACAATCACTGTGTAGATATCTATGACATACCATTGTAGCATATCAAAGGTCAGACTAAGTTCTGTACGTTTTTTGCAAAAATTTCGAGTAACAAAGCAAAGCCCATAGTGAGTCAGGAAGACAAACCTTTAAGTCTTAAGTGACTAAAGACATATTAGAAATATGTTTGGTATCTGATTTGTGATGAAAGATCCAGTATTCAGAAAGAGATCACTGGCTTAAAAATATTACCTTATTAGATCTTGTAACAGATTATTCTTGTGTTGTGTTCACTGTCATAACCTTTCATCTTCCTATCGGTTTCACTCTTTTTTTTTTTTTTTCCTTTTTTTTTTGGTGATATCTACAAAATATTCCTAGTTTAATTACAGATTCTACTTCTTTGAGCCAGCCAAAGTTTCTTTTTGATTTCTGTTGGATGATTTAGTTACCAATCTAGACTTCAATGAAATTCATTATTTATTAAAGTGTGATCTGAAATCTTGAATTTAGAAGATAGTAGAGTAAAAAATCCTGGAAGTAACAGAGTCTCTTATCTACTATAACTAGTTTTCCATTGTAGATTTATAGGACAAGGCATCACAGCAACAACAGGGTTTTCAGGGCAATGGCAGATTGGATACAAGAGCCAGACTTGCTTGAAATTTAAATGTGACAACTGAGAAATACTCTTTACAAAACGGTGTAAAATTTAGTAAGACACTTTTATTGCACAGGAACTATGAAACACTAAGAAGTCAGGATCTATATATTTGATGTAATTTACCATTAAAGTAAGCATAAGACAGTTTTGTCTAACTTATACTAAAGTAACACAAAATTATTCTCTATTCTAAGAGAATTTCTGCCAACATAATTTCTTATGGACTGATTAGACAGAGGCTATCTTACAAAACAAAACATTTTATGTAGAGCTACTGTGTTTTTAGATACAAAATTTCATGTAATATTGCTCTTTAGACTCCCATGGACAAACGTGTATGTAAATAGAAGACTTGGGAAAAAATACTGATATAGTAATAGTGGATATGAATAAAGAGCAGAAAGAAGAATTTTTAGAACATCAGCTTGTTTTACTGAAAGAGGAGAAACAAGATATGGCAAGCCTTGCTATTCATGGTTGCAGTAGCAGTTTCTTCTATTTTAGTCAGGCATACTTTACAATATTTGGAAAACGCGATAGTTGAAAATAATCAAAATATTACATTAGTAATTATACACTATTAACTTTTCCCTTTGCTTCCATAAAAATCTAGAGGTAAGTAACAATTACTTCCAGTTTCTCTTCAGTTTTATTTGATATATCTAGCTCCTGGTTTCACAATTCTGACAATTCTGAAATAAGTTCTAAAATATGACGCTGCACACTGATGTGAGCCTGCATTTCAAAGACGAGAGGAAGATTGGGGTTTAGCTTTTGGTCTGGCAAGGTCGGCTATTAAGCTACCATACTCTTCTTTGTATCATAGTCAAACACTTTCTGTCAGGGAGTATGGAAGACATATATGTGGGATCCACACACACCTTAATCTTTTTATGAAAATTATTTGGGGAACTCTAACTTCTGAAAGTAGTAGTAAAATGAGAGGAATTACTGCAAATAGTCTGGATTTATTTCCTACCATTTTTATTTTAAAATCTCAGTATTCATTTGGAATCCAATCAATATTTTTTGTATTTTTGAGCTACAAGAACAACTGTTCTTCTTTGGGTACATGCCCAGTGTCAGTGTCCACAGTGAAGATTTTGGGATTATTTACAGAGAATTACCAAAAGCTGGACTCTAAAAAGACTGGAGTAAGTTCATACTAAGTGTTTATAGTATGCAGTGTAAGCTCTCACAGCACCAAGGTCAGGGAAAATAAAACTGAAACATTAAAAATAAGTCAGAGGATTATCAGCAGATGTCAAGGATGCCCAAGAGTAGGATCTGTTATAAATATTCACAATCCAACTCACTGAGGCAGACCCCAAATTTAAACTACCAAAGTTAAGTAAAGTATATTTTCTTGTATGCAATGGCAAAAGACCTCCTAAGGGGACGATTTTGATCGTGAGCTTTTCCAGTTATTCTGTTTATCAGTGAATTGGTCATAATGAAAAAAAAAAAAATTAACACACCTGTGGTGTGAAGCTACAAGCAAGAATCTGCTAACCAACATCAATTTTACTAAAAAATGGGAGAGGAGAAAGAGAAGTCTTGATGTCAGAGTTCGTAATTTCCATGCTAGACACAGTGTGAGAGACATCCAAAGCTTCCTTGGGTTGGGTGGAATAAATAAATTTTAAAAAACCCAAACAAACAAAAACCATCACCAACAAAAATAATTGAAAACACCAATAACGGTTGAGAACGAGCCCAGTAAACCTACTCTACTGTATATTTATTCAGCCAAAGAGAAGAGACTTGCAAGTGTCATGAAAGAAGTAGTCTTTAGGAAAGAAAACAGTGAAAAAGTAGATAGCAACTTCTTACAAAGATTCTTCTGTGATCCTTCATTTGTGTGAGTGTTATCATTAAATCTAGATGTGTGAAATCAGCTTCTCATTCCTGAGACAGTGGATGGCAAGGGCAATCATATTAGGCTGTGTCTCTATTAAATATACTGTTCCCTTAACTGAAATAGCACATTCAAGGTGAGAAAACAAAGTCATGTCTATTTTTAATTCTGATGTAAGATATAGTCTATGGTTTCAGCAGGCACAGAAGTAGGAGGTTATAAGCCAAAATTTTCCTTCTTTGGAGACAAAGAAGTGGTTTCTATGTATGCATGTATACATATATAGATGTAGGTATGTATTTTCAGACTTCATACATTATTAAAGCAGCAATATGTTTCCATGTCATAAGTAGTAAACATAAATTAAATATTGCTTTTAATGGTCTAAATGACTGAAAATAGGAAAATGCAAAGTAACTTATTGGAGGAGGAGGGATTTGTGTTAGTTTTGCTCTGGACTGCAATCACAAATAATCAGGTAATTTCTCTTTTAAAGAAAAGAGTAGGAGGTACAAGAAGAGTGCACATTGTTTGCAAAGAGTTTTTGAAGTACATAGAATTTTTATAGTCAGTAGCTATTTCAAAGCTCTCCAGGACACAAATTAAGATTTCCTGTGTCGCTGAATATTGCCCTGGTCTTTTATGTACTAGTCAGTACCTCAAATATGCAAAGCTCATAAATTGGACATGGCACAGGCAAAGATAATAAGTGACATTTATAATGATTTCAAGCAAGTTGTATTAGTTTTTTATTTGACTTTTGGCCTCAGGATCTTTAGAGCACATTTCAGTTACATTTGTCCTTCTTTTCTCCAAATCTGGGAGAGCTAGAAACTTCTAAAATGAAGCACAGATTTTCTTCTAATTACATGGCTGAAGGAACTGGAGCTTAAAGATCGTACAACACAGGAATTGCAATAAAATTAGGAGCTGAAAAGTGTGTTCTCCGTGGAAGAAATCTTAATCTTAAACCAGAATCTTGACATAAGAAAACTGGATAATTATTTGAAATGATTGGCCCATAAGCATGCAAGTAGTAAATATGGAATGGTAGCAACCCTGCACGACCATATCTACAGAGAAATCCACTGAAAACATCAAAATTATCTTTTCTTCCCCACATATTTCTATCTCATCTGAATATAAAACTCTATTCTTGCCTTCTCTTGCTCCCTTTTGTTTAACTTTCTAATATTTACACTCTATGGCAATTTTCATCTTTCTTTTCTACTGGAAGTATAAAGTACATTTTTCCTACTCCTAAGTGAAGGATTTCTATGTAGAGGCAGTTCTGCATTTATGTCATCATACTGCAGAGTGTCATCATACACAAAGTGCTGGTAGTGACTGTATTCGGTGATCAAGTGTCAGGCATGTTTAAAGGCATGACAGAGAACTGCAGGTTGCATCCTCTGTTCTGGTGCAGATGGAGAATTCCATGTTTACAGAGCCTTTCACTCAAATGTCATGAGAATTGAGAAGTCTCATAACATATGAAGAAGTATTTTGGTGGTGATGCACCCAGCCTGTGTGATACCTTATCAACCTACACTCATCTAGTTAGTGAGATCTGGAGGTGATAAGCATCCATATGGAGATGACCATGTGTTTCTGAATGAAGAGTGCAATTGTCACCTATCTATGCTGGAGTAGTACAAAGTAGTTCTAGGGTAAATTCCACCAGACGTCCAGGAGAGAAAATATTAATCTGAAATTCCAAAGTCACTTGGCTACCCCCCAGGCCTGCAGCAGTCTCAGTCTCCTCTCACTCATTGTTTTGTAGTTCACAAAACACAGTGATGAATAGATGTGATTAAAGGAAAAAAATCTTCCAAATAGAATGGGAAATCACCTCTGACTACTGTTCATTGTGACCTTTTTGGTACTTAAAAGGAGTTTTTATAAAAGATTGAGAGGGACATTTCACATGGGCAGATAGTGATAGGCCAAGGGGAAAATTTTTAAACTTATAGAGGGGAGATTTAGATTAGACGTTAGGAGGAAAATGTCTACCCAGAGGGTGTTGAGACACTCGAACAAGTTGCCTAGAAAAGTTGTGGATGCGCTGTTTATGGAAATATTCAAGGCCAGGTTGGATGGGGTCATGGGAAACCTGACCTAGTGGATGGCATTGCTGTGCATGGTGGCTGGAGGGGTCTTCAAACCTGGTTATCTTTAAGGTCCCTTCCAACCTAAACCATTTTTTGGTTTTATAATACTGTTCTTGTCAAAACAGCAGCAGGTGCCGTTGTCTGTCACCTAATGGCAACTTGCCAAAAAGCTTTTGTGAGCCACTGTGTGTTATGACACTCTGAATCATTGGTTGAGTTAAAGCAGTTGGGTGATCACTTGAAAATGGCACACATCAGCTCCAGAAAACATGGCTCACTGTATAGAAATAAAAGGTATATCAGGGTCTTGCATTAGCCTCGGGTTCCTGAACTGCAGTTGTCTCTGTTGCTAAGGGCTTCCATGGTATATATAAAGTAAGCCCTGTCTGTAAAAAAGATGAAGAAATTCAGATAAAAACTTTTCATTGATGAACCTCCTTTTGATACCTGAGCTGTTATTTCACTGTGAAGCTATTTTATTCAGCTTCTACAAATGGGCTTTTTAATTTCTTTATGTGCTGAGAAAAATCTCTTAAGGCCGTCATGATGAAACATACACACTGCTTTGCTTATTGGACGATTTTAGTACTGAATGTCTTTGTATTTGCAGCAAGCACTTTCAGAGTAGTTTTTACAGCAGGTAACAGTCAATGTATTTATTTCAGACTGATGCTGGTCTTGATGGCAATGGGATTAAAGCTATGTCATCAGTTGTTGGTATCATATAACGTACTAATAAATTGAGACAACTTGACCTTGCAACCTGATTTGTTTCTGATATTATCTATGAGGCTTCTCTAAATTATCTAATAATATATTTCCTTTTTTGACCATACTCTCAGGGGTCCCAAAAGTACACCTTTACAACTTTTACCACTATGTCTTGATGTAAAATGCAGACTGAGAACTTTTTTAAAGGACTTACTTTTCCTTCTAAATGAATAGACATTTGAAATGCATACTTAAAGTCTTCAGAAATTACTGAGTACCCTCCCTTATTGTATGCACTCTAGCACCTTTATAGTCTAATTACCCTAGTGAAAGTCTTGGTTCAAGGTTGTGTAAATTATATCAAGCCTCCTTAAATGACATTGGGAAAAAGATGCAAAAATAAACTTAATGGTGTAACATTAAGATATAGTGCTACTTACAAGAATATACTAAAATTATTAAATATAAATTTAATAGAAAAGAATTGACGAGGAAGGAATCCTCTGTTTCAGGTAGGTTAATGTAAATTAGTCCCTAAAACAAAGTATTTAAATAGACCTATTTTAAGACAGAATATTCTGGTACTACTTTTTACACATGAAATCCTGTTAAGAGCAAAATAGCACTACACCTTATGCAGGAAAAGAAGATTTTATTGTTAGACTAATAAAAATGTAACAAAGTTACTACTTGTCCAGTTAACTGATAAAGTGTTAATTAGCATTACAGTTAAGATTTATATGCATGTACTTCCTTGTTTCTATGCCTTTTCTTTAATGCTCTGCTCCCTCTCCCAATATCCTTTTAGTTCCTGACGTCAAATTTACTAGTCTTCCTCAAGCAGAAATGGCAAGAGCTTATGATAAGACACTACCACCAGCAGCCTCAAATTCTTCATCAGCTAGCATTATATGCTAGCAAGGGAAGGAGAAATGGTTATCTTCTTTGTTCTTCTGAGCCAATTAAGGCTATTTTTTTCCCCCAGGTTTTGTTACCACTTTACTTTTCTACACAGTAGCCTCCTTAAACCCCAGTTAAGACAAAACATGCAAGGGTTCTGAGTTCCTTAATTTTTCTTAATTACCTTGACTAGCCTCATCAGGGACAGATCCTCACCATATCCTTTCCCTGTAGTGCCATGACATTTATTTAAGATTAGACTTGGACACCTATTTTTCTTCTTAAGATAAATTAAAGTGATCTATTTTCAGTCCTGCCTTTAGCCCCATCTTGGATCTTCACCTCTGTGAAGAGATATGAAAACTAACAGAACTGAATTATTTAAACAGTTCTGGTTTTGCCTCCATTTGTACTTCGAGCAATGATATATAAAATTTGACAGTGTTAAACTCTACCAGGACATTACAAGTAATGATGAGTGAGAGGAAATGTATTTAATTAGGGAATTATGTAAAATAACTGAGCATCACTAATAAAACATTTTTCTAAAATCAGAACCTATGTGAAGTAAAGATGCTGATAACACTCAACTTTTTAAAGGAGAGTAGTCACTAGTTTGTGCAAAGTGAATTTTAATATAAAATGGTAATTTTCCATCCCAAATTTTCAATTAGTCATTGTGCTGGTTTTGTCTGGGGGAGAGTTAGTTTTGTACACAATAGCTAACATGCGGCTGTGTTTTGGGTTTGTGCAGAAAAGTGTTGATAGTACAGAAATTACTTTATTACTGCTGAGCAGTGTTTACATACATCAAGGCCTTTTCTGTTTCTCCTACTACCCTGAGAGTGAGGGGGCTGTGGGTACACAAGAAGATGGGAGGGGACACAGCTGGGACACCTGACCCCAGATGACCAAAGGGATATTCCATATCACATGGCATCTTGCTCAAGATATAAGATGGGGGACAGAACTAGGAAGTAGAAGAAGAGTTGAGTGATGGCATTTGCCATTCCAAGTCACTTTTGCGTGTGGTGGAGCCTTGCTGTCCTGGAGATGGCTGATCATCTGCCTGATGATGGGAAGCAGTAAATTAATTCCTTGTTATTCTTTGTTTGTATGTGCAGCTTTCGCTTTACACATTAAAATGTCTTTATCTCGACCCATGAGTTTTCTTACTTTTACTTTTCAGTTCTCTACCCTATCCCCCTGAGGGGAATGAGCTGTGCTGTTCCTTAGCTGCCAGCTGGGGTTAAACCATGATAAGCATGAAACTGTTTTGTACAGTAGATTGTGGGGTTTAACATTTTGAAACATCTTCTATTTGTAAAACTAAAAGGGAAAGTTGCTGGTCTCTCATTATATGCTTTCAAATTCTTTAGTGATCCAGTAACAAGGAGATATTGGCCCTGAAGAGAGCTATAAATAATTTGAGCATTTCACTTTGCAGGAGGAACAGTTTTACATATTGCTTTTTAAAATTCTGTTTTCTATCGTACTTCAGAAGCACAGGTGAAAAAAATAAATCTGAAGTGCAAGCAGACATTATACTCATGTTAAGGATGCTGACTGTCAAGTGTGTAAACCCAAGGGAACTGTTCTACTCTCTACTCATGTAGAGTCTTTGATCAACTGCATAATTACTCAGTCTTAAGATTACAATGAGTATCTTATGTGCATTCATTTTGGAATGCATTTAAAATTGTATTTAATGAGGAAGGGCAACTAGACTCTTAATCTAACGCTAATGTGATGATTATGAATTGGTATCCATGTTGAACCAGAATTTGATGTCATTCAAAAGGGACTGTTTAGGTTTTCCTAATATTTTGTTCTTGCCATATGTGCCCGTATGCAGGGTCAAGGTCTTCACTCCCCCACTTATGTATTACCACCTGAAAAATTTCGTGATGTGACAGTCTCTGATGCTTATAAACCATACTGGATTCCCAGCTCTTTTAATTTTTCTGGATTTCAAAGTGTTTAGGACCAGTGGTGACTAAGTGTACAAAGCATATAAACTAAATGGATTAATAATATGTCTTCCTAAAACGTCCCTTAGCAACTTGCTTTGCAAGTTACTTAAAAAGTCATCTTTATGCATCTATATAGCAGTATCACACTATTGGTGAGGGACATGAGCAATGATGGGAGACCCGCTGTGGATAAATATACCACTCAATGTAAAAGATTAATACAGTTGCTTCGAATCATAGAATATCCTGAACCGGAAGGAACTCACAAGGATCATGGAATGCCAATTCCTGGCTCTGCACAGGACAGCCTCAAGGATCACAACACTTCTTGAAATCTCTCAGGCTTGATGCCATGACCACTTCCCTGGGAACCCTGTTCCAGTACTCAACCACCTTCTGGGCTAAAATCCTTCTGCTAATATCCAACCTAAACCTCCCCTGACACAGCTTCAGGCCATTCCCTTGGGTCCTGTCACTGGGCACCACAGAGAAGAGATCAGTGTTTGCCCCTCCTCTTCCCCTCATGAGGAAGTTGTAGACTTAGACAGTGATGAGGTCTCCCCTCTTCAGTCTCTTCTCCAGGCTGAACAGACCAAGTGACCTCAGCCACTCCTCATACAGCTTCCTCACAAGGCCCTTCACCAACCTCATGGCCCTCCTTGGGACAATCTCTAATAGACTATTACCTTTTTTATAGTGTGGCACCCAAAACTGCCCCCAGGACTTGAGGTGAGGCCGTCTCAGTGCAGAGCAGAGTGGGACAATCCCGTTCCTTGCCCAGCTGGCGATGCTGTGCATGATGTACCCCAGGACACGCTTGGCCCTCCTGGCTTCCAGGGCACTGCTGACTCATGTTCAACTTGCCATTGACCAAAACACCCAGGTTTCTTTCCATGGTGCTGCTTTCCAGGATCTCATTCTCCAGTCTGTATATACATCTAGGGTTGCCCCATCCCAGGTGAGGAATCTGACACTTGTCTTTGTTAAAGTTCATATGTATGGTGATTGCCCAATCCTCTGACTTGTCAAGGCATCTCTCTGCAGGGCCTCCCTGCCTTGGAGGGAGTCAACAGCTCCTCTCAGTTTTGTATCATCAGCAAACCTGCATAGTATTCCTTCAAGTCCTGTATCCAAATCATGTATGAAGATGCTGAAGAGCACAGGGCCAAGGATGAAGCCCCACTAGCAGAACCCCACTAGTGACAAGTCACCAGTCTAATGTTCACTATAACCCTTTGTGCCTGACCCGTGAGCCAGTTGTTCTCCCTTCACGATGAATTTATCCAGATGTGCCCTGAACATTGTGTCCAGAAGGATCCTGTGAGAGATGGTATCGAAAGCTTTACTGAAATCCAAAGAGATTACCTCATCTGGCTTCCCTTGCTACTTGCATTACCCTATCACAGCCTTATTGAAATGCAAGTCCACAGTTTTCGTTTTCTTAATATCTTACTTCTTTTGGAGCACACAGATCGAGAGTTGCTATGACGTTTATTATTTGCCCTGCTCTTCCAAGACCACAACCAAGTCCCTCAAAAACATCAAGATACAGCGTAGTTAGACTCCATTACTATTTCATAAACATGCCAAACCTCCCAGCCCTAAATGGTTGCTGTGAGTTCTATTATAACTGCAAACTCATTGGCAATAACTCGAGATGTTCTTGCTCTCTGTCCACTATACTCTCAGCCTTTGGGTTCAAGTTTTCAAGTTTTCTTTTTTCTGTTTTTACCTAGTTATTCTACAGCGTGCTTTTCAGCATTCTGTCCAGCCAGCCTTTTTTAAATTAAAATTTCCCCTCAATATTTTTAAAAGGAGTTAAGGGAACACTGAAGAGCTGATACAGTAATTCTAATCTTGTGTATGTCCTGAGTGCCAGAAGTAGTGAAAGAGAGGCCTAGTATGAAAGTAAAACAATATTAGATAGCTGACAAATGTT
The DNA here is from genome assembly GCA_013397755.1 of Cnemophilus loriae. NCBI lineage: Eukaryota > Metazoa > Chordata > Aves > Passeriformes > Corvidae > Cnemophilus > Cnemophilus loriae. The sequence goes on from VZTF01008739.1 coordinate 159,583, forward strand.
GCAGCCAGAGAATCTACTCTTCACTCAGATAACACAGGTATCTATATGTCAGTAGGAATAATAAGACAATTAGAAGTGGAAGACTGCTAGAAGATAGAATTTGGAGAGGTTGTGGCAGCTTTGTTACAGCTCAAAATAACGCTAAACAAAGTTTGGGCTTCTGTTCAAAGCAGCAACAAACAACTAGTTAAACTCATGCCAGAAAACCTTTAAGCCTTATCTCTAGATATCAGGAATAATTAGTCAGTACAATGGTGGCAATCAAATCTGCAATAAACAGTTATAGAACAAGAGAAGTTTTTCTTCTGAACCCTAATATTTTGCTCACCTACCATCTTTACATTTTTCCCTATTTTACTATTTTCAGTAGACATATGTTTTTTTTCTTAAATACAAGTGTGTATCTAAGTTATAACATTACATGATAGAAGGAGGAGTGAAATATCTACATGCAGAAATAATTATCAATCATCTCCCCTTTAAAGTATTAAAATGATTAATGCGTTGCTCTTTACAAATAATATTTACTGGTTTAAGACTTCTGCTCCCTCCAGAACTGTTGAACAAATGAATGCTGTTTTAATGATGGGTATAGAGCAGCGTGCCCTGACTGCTCTTGGAGACTTGCTACTGTGATTGTGTACTTTGCTTGGAAGAGGATGAGGAACACTGTAGCAAAAAAGCATAGAAAGGAAAACATTGTTCACAAGAGCGTTACCCAGACATAGTCAGGTGATGTATGAAGTAAGTGTTGCGGAAGCATTAAAACATTTTAATAATACCCAATTAATATAGTTGACTGTTAGATAACATAAGAAAATAACCAGAAAGAGTAAAATCCAAGAATTATTTGTGGTGAAAACTTAAATCCAGATAGACTTGTAAGGCAGGAAAAGACATTATAGAAATATAAGCATTTATTTCCTTGGTATCTGTTTCTTTCCTACAGGTGTCAGAATATAGGTTGCCTATCTCACTGTGTGTGCTTTACCGAAGATTTAACGTCAACAAATAGGTGAGATCCCAACTTTTTCAGAAAATGAGCATTTTGTCTTCTTTTAAAAATATCTTTTTACTGATTATAAATAACTTTCTCCTCCAGTTTACAAGCCAGGGGAACTAGGTCATCTGTTGCACAGGACAACACCATGTTTTGAATGACTCGAGAGGCTTAGCGGCTTTTCTCTGCCAGAACCCATGGAGACGATCCTGCTGTGGTTTAGAATCAGACAATAGACATACCTTTGTACTTAGCTAGCTAAAGAATAATGTGCCTTTACAAATGCCTTGGTGAAGACTCAATGTCTTGATAATTTCTTTCAGCAACACACAAAAATAAGCTTGAGCTTTCCCCCAAAAACTGACTGAGAATTTAATATGTGATCATTAGGATTTTCTGCCTCTAAAGTATTCAAACAACAAATACTGAAGGCCAGTTTAAATGTTAATGTAACATATACTGTGGTGATCAGTACAGAAGCTCTGTGGGAATGTAGATCCTTTATAGGTGTCAAATAAATGTACAGTAGAAATGTAGTTTCCTGAATGATAAATAATTCAGATATTAAATATGCAACCATAATATCAGTGTCTGTGAATTTGGGTGTCACAACTGTGGGCTGTTGTTAACTACCTGAAAAAAACGTCAAAGAAAAGTTTATCAATTCATTGTCGTATAATCTGTTGGCAAATTCTGGTGAGCTCAGATCTTCTCTTAAATTTTTGTTCCCAGAATGGTTTTTCAGGTATGACATCTTGTAATCACATATATTTGTAATGATAATTACTGTACCTACACCAATGTAGCTATTCTACTCATACTGCTACAAATATTATTCAGTATATACCGTTCATTTAAAACATACTTATCTCCATTGGGTATATACAATTATATAAGTAATGAACGTAACTTTGAAAAGACTTAAATGATGAAGAATTAGCTTGACTTTTTACCTATTAAACACCGGGGAAGTCTAAAATCAAGAAGCTTAACTGTATAGATTTTTCAAAGATCATGTTAATGGTGATAAAAGGCCGTCTGAGGTGGTAGATTGATTGAAGGCTATGAGCTAATTAGTGAGATCCTGGTTAGAACCACAGGGCCTAATGATTTGATAAAGCTGTCTTGAAAAGCATCGATCTCCAACTTTTTCTGGAAACTCTACAAGTAGTTCTCATTGAGTGCTAGTAACATGCCTGAAATTAAACATCTGGATCCCTGGACTGCAGTCAGACCACCCACTACAAAACCCAAAAATTTTGCTCATCACTGAGGTTAGTCATGAAACAAGGGGGAACAATGATGCTTAGTTACACCCCCACCCATCAAAAGTGTACATAGCAATTTTTGGGAGAATAGAATTTTCTGCAACACTAGTTAAAAAATAATTATGGATGGTTCACCACTGTTACTCTGCTATTGATTTATCATTGATCCTTTTTCGTGGTTTGAATTGAGGTTCCTATTTTTTGTTTGCTCTTTTTACCTGTTTCTGAGATGAATGTAGAATGTGTAGGTCGGAATTCTCTAGTGCTTTCTACTGTGCATTTAGTTTTCTCTAGTTCCAGGAGCAATATATAATGATAAACATCTTGCCAAAAGTGTAAACTCAGAATTATTGTGGGATGGAGTAAACACTTGTGCACATATAAAAAAGGAACACAACTTTCTTAAAAGGCTCATTTATTTATTTTTATGGTATGTTTCAGCTTTCTGTCTATATATTTGTAAAAAAACTGAACCACCAAGGGAAGGAAAGAGTTGCTGTCAGTACTTCTCTTCCTACAGTATAGTCAAATGGATGGGAAAAATAAGAATAGTAGTTCAAAATGCCTTTTATTAATTCCAAAGACATGAAATTAAATTTACTTCTCTCTCCAGGGAAATTCCCTACCTTTCCTTTGAACCAATGAGACATCACTGGATTGTCTATGGAGAGTGGCCCAACCAATAAGCTGAAAGAATTCTATTGCTGGCTCATAAAGTAATGAAATAAATGTACAAAACAGAAAAGCCTTAAAGTTCCTGCTCTGCCATCTCCCCAACTACTGGGTGACCCAGAACCGTGGATAACTGTCCTGGATGATAAGCCCCATGTGAAATACTTGAGGTGAGCAGAAATGAGAATATAACCCTTCCTCTTGGAGAACTGGAGTATTTTTACAGAATTGCATGTCCAGAGGTCGATGACTTTACTGTGGATTGTCTCTGACAGTTCAATTTTTCTTTAAAAAAAAAAAAAAATCACTCCCCTCATTTTACTTTAAAAAAGTTTATTATGTTTCTTTTAGGATTAATATACTCTGCTCACAATTTTTTTTTAAAGAGATATGAAACAAGCTTGAAATTTTGGTGGGGTTTTGGTGGGGTTTTTTTGTTGTTGTTTTTTTTCTTTCCTATCTGTAAAATTAAAAGAAAATAAAACTAGTAAATTTTTAATATGATGGTGTTACTATAACACCTCTGTTTTAACTCATCCTCTGACAAAGGCAGATTTGTACCTTCAGACATTTTAGATAAGCTTTCAAATGAAAGATAAATCCATACTGTACAATCTCAAGTATTCTCTGTGTAGAATAATGTATACAGTGCAATCCTGAAATAAAATATATATGCTCAGTGTTCTATGTCTTGCCCAAATCTCAGCCCTCTCACCAATGCTTGGCTTCCAGGAAGGTCTGTTACCCTAAAGATGCTTCCCTCCTACTGCAGTTTCTCTGTTTTGCTTCTCTTGGAACGTGGGTGTTGGCCAAGCAATAAGAACGGCTTAATTGGGAAGAAGGTAGCTATGAGGCAAGAACTTTCCTGCTGGCATTGCCTAAAGTGATAAACAGCTCCTGTGTTACATGGTGTGCTCCTTTCAAGCAGCTACACTGCTTCTTCTTTACCCAATTCTGACTGTGTGGCTGAAACATAACAGCGCTGGCAAACGCGACAACCTCTCTGAGAGCAGACGTGGCAGACTGATCTGTCAGCTCTTGCCGTGGCACCTGTGGCAAAGAGGTATTTTCTGTCCTCAGAATGAACTGATGGCATTTCCAGCTGGCACCTTTGTTTTACGCTGGGGCCGTGGTGTGTGAGCACACAATTGGTCTGTGATGCTCTTATGGCACAGTACAAATCAGGGAGCCACCAGCAACACGTGCAGGCGTGTCTGTGCTGCCTGTAGAGACACTTCAGGTAACTGCATCTAAACCAATACATCTCTGTGGCTTTATGCTGTGCAATGAAGGAAAACTGAGATATGGAAAAGGGTATTACAAAAAAAAGTGTATAAAAAAAACACAACATTGTTCCGTGCCTGGGATATTTCCACGTAGGATTTAACCCCATAAAAATGTTACATAGCTTGAAACTTTATACTGAAATTTGAGCTAATATGGAAACCCTCTGTGAAATCTTTATAAATTGCATAATTCACATTGCTTAGGTAACGTGCATATATTGTGAGATTGTTATGAGGCTGTGATATCTAGAGTGTTTGTCCTTTAAGCCAAGAAAAATCCATTAAAAAATCTAAGCAAGCTTGTCTAAAAACACAACGTCCCACATCAAAGCAGTCCTAACTTGTCTGTTTTGATCCCAGTTAATGATCTATTCACTTGTCTTAAGTATGTTCTTATAACAAAATACCAAAAACTGCTAACTTTATTCAGTGAATAGCATAGACCTTGAAGGAAAGCAAATACAGTTCTGGGCTTTTTGAATGCTTTGGTTTTGTTTTTTCAAGTGAAGTGTAAATGAAGTCTTTGGGAATAGTTTCAAGAAAGTGTCAACATGAAGTAGGAAATACTAAGGATCTTGAAATACTTGTTTGAAGTGCTGGGTCTGGATGTGTAATTTGTCTTTAAATTTGTGCATGTAAATCAAAGCAAAGAGAAAATAAAAAGGATCAGAAACTCTAGGAAGTTATGTGCAAAATATATATTGAGGCAAACCCCAAATTGTCTAAGGAATCATTTCTTTTAAACATAAAATGAAGTCATAAATCTTTTCCAAAGACCTCAGAATGAAAAGAGCTAGCAGAGAGTGTGTAAAGCTAATTGATGATGAAGGTATAAAAAGAGGACTTAAAGGTTGAAACCACAGCAGAGAGATTATGTGAGGAGGGTTTTTTGTTTGGTTGGTTTTGTTTTTTGCATTACTGTTCATCACTGAATAGATTGGGGACTTCCTGAATAGAAATCCTGGGTTTAGTCTGTTAGGGAATCTGTTAAATTATTTGGTAGAAAAAAGTACAGAGCATGTAGAGAAAATGAACAAATAGAGATTGTGATGATCAGATGATATTCACCACAGAGTTCTAAAATAACTCAAATGAAACTGCTTAACACAATTCACGGTTCAGCTATCTCCAACATAAAACTGCTGTGGTACTAGAGGCCAGCAAGTGGCAGAAGTGGCACCAGTGGAGTTTTTTTTCAGGTTTCAAAAGTGATCTAGGTGGCTACAGACTAATGATTCTGCTGTCTGTACAGAGCTATTTATTGAAAACCCTTCCAAAAAGTAAAATTAATTAAAACAGATTAATAGTATATCCTAGAGTTAGAATGATTTTATAGAGAGAAACTTCCTGCCTCAGGGGCTCAAAAAATGATTAGGAAAACAAAGAATGGATGCTTGTAGATATCCCTTTGTTCCTTGAAGTCTGAGTCACAAACTACCGGAATCTATAGAATATTCTGCAGAATCATTAAGTGTGTGTGTTCTCATTGCTTCCTATTCACCCTGTCCTGGACATGGTCAGAGGGAAAAGGTTGAACGATAGTCACATTTCATCAGACTTCTCACGATCTTGTTCTTCATGGCGAAATCTGATGGTGGGAAAGGGTGGTATGTTGAGTTGGACTTTTTAATTTAGTCAGAGCAGATCTCTGCTGCTGGCTAATATTCTGACTTCTTGTGTCTGTGCTGTAGCCTATGCAAAAGATGAACATTTTCAAGAATGACAAAGGAGTTACAGATGTACAGATGGTATACAGAGCAAATGTATGACATTTTGCCATTACATTAATCTGACTTTAATATGCCAAAGAAGTCTGATTTCTGAGATAGTAACAAGAATTTATCACTACTCTGTGGGCCTTAAGGAACCTATTTGCTTGTGATTTAGACTCTGTACTTCAAAGTAAACTGACTGTGTATTAATAACAAATAATGGCCTGTCATCATTAAAACTGAGGATTTAGACAAACATTGCTATGGAAATGGATTGCAGAAACTGGAAAATGGTTTGATACTGAGTGTTAGAAATAAGCTGCTGTGCAAGGTATGCTTTATGAGAATCTGATCAGCAACGGCAGCTACACAGCTGCTGGTTTTACACAAATAGATCTGCAAAGACGTGCAGAGTGTACAGTAAACATTCACCATGCCTTGCACAATGTAAATTGTAGTTCCTGAAGTGCATTTGAATAGTGCATTTTGAGTTATTTGGGAAGTTTTATTCAATATAGGCACGTGCCTTTATCTTTCAAATCTTATCTGGTGAATTCTAAGCAAATTTCCCAAAAGATTACTTGTTTGTCCTGGTCTCGGTGAATGGGAATATTCTGATTACAATGTTTCTATGCATTCCGGCTCCAGCCAAACTTGTTTCCAGCTGCCTTTACACTGCGTGTGTCTGTGTAAAATGAGCATTTGAGACTGTTGGTATGAGAAACTGCCACTGCCAGTTTGGACTTGCAGAAAAGTAACACAAAGATGGAACTCCTAACATGAGTATTGGTAAGGTATTTTGGATTTATATTTTAAATCCTTCGTATTGACTGGTTTCTTACACCTCATATTTCAAACTGATTTAACTGGCTATCATCCAGAGCGACACTGAACAGACACTGTGGTTTTGTTATTCTTGGTATTTGAGAAGAAGGGATTTTTACACCAACATAAATCTTTCATCAAGGCAGAATCCACAATCTTGTAGTTATGATCAGTTTCAAAATTTTATGAAATCCTGCTAGCAACACACCCTCTTTGATTATTAATCCTTGCTATAAGAAGCTTAAGGAAATTTTTACCAGCTTTTAAATCTACTTCTTATTTGTCACTTTGCTTTCCTCCCTGCCCCCCAACACTTTTATTTTTTAAATTGAAATATTATGCTACAATGAGTTGGTGAGCAAGGTTTTAAATAAATAACAGGAAATAGATCCTGTTGAACTTGCCAGGAATATCTTTATCAAAAGTATTATTGAGATTTTTTCCTCTCATTTATTATGTTTTAATCCTTTAATTCTTTAGCACTTGATTTAATTTTTTATTAATACTCTTGTGTCAGCCATTTAATATTTCGCCCAGATCAATATCAGGCTGACAAGCTGTTACCACACAGATCCCCTCATTTACATTTTAATGCGTATGAAAAACTTTAGCTGTCTTCCATTTGGAACTTGGTTACTGTGCCAAGTTCTGTTGAACCCTGGTATTTCTGTTCCAACAAGGAACCTGGAAGGAATCTCCCAACATCTGAGTTGCAGTTGTATATCTATCCTCTGGTATGACATCACCTCTCTTTCCAACTTGCAAAAAAAAAAACCGACAACAAAAACCCACTGAAAATGAATCTATCATTTGCTTGAAATGCAGCTGTCATTTCTGTCTAGAGAGTCACTTTAAGTATGCTGATTAATTTTATTTCTAACTCCTTAAATAAACACAAGACTCTATGACCCCCCATCATATTTATTAATGCTGATAGTAATTTGTTTCTATAGTGTCCTTGGCTTCCTTTACTGATTTCTCTCCTTCACCTCTCTGATTTTTAATTTCATTCATATTCACTTCACTCAGCCATCACATATATATATTGGATTTTATGAGTGGTTTTTTTCCCTATGAGAAACTTATTGATTTTTCTTAAATTCATGAAACTTTATTCAGTCATAGGATTCTGATTTTTAGAGCATCTAACCAAGTAATCCTAAATAACTTCAGATTATTATTGTTTCATTAATATTTTATCAAATAGTTTAAATGTCTTTCAATTTGAAAATAATGTGACATTTGCAAAACATAATGCATAGCTTTTAAAAAAGTGAAAGAATCTAGCCACAAAAATGCCAATTTATTTTTCATTATTTCTCCTCCTTATATAGAAACTGTAATGATGGTGGATGCTTGTCACAAATTTCGCACAATTTAGGCCTTCTGGGTGTAAGTTCATGTAAAAACTCCAAACTGTAGACAAAGTTGCAGAGTCATCCAGAGAAGAAAATCTTTTGGTTGAAAGAGGCTCCTATTTGGCTTCTAAATATTTGAGGGAGAACATATATAAAATTCTGGCTGCCAGCTGCAAATGGTTAAGTATACAAATTTGCCCAGTAAACAAGACATAAACATGCTGTGTCCCTGGTCCCCTACTCCTTACTGTGGCTGCAGGGAAACAGATCCTGAGAAGCTTTGTGTGGTTGAATTTGGAATAAAATGGAAGCTGTGGACCTGGTATTTTGTCAGGATCTGCTCCTCTACTGCACATATGTGTTGGCTCTTGAGTGAAAGATGTCAGCTCATGGTATGAGGATGCAGTCTTGTTCAGAAATTTCAATAGAATATTCCTGGGAAGTAACTGTGTCTCCAGTATCATCACTTTAGGAGGCTGAGGCAAAGTAAGAGTTTTCAAGTTCAAGACAGTACTTGTCTCAGCTGGTATGTACAGCAACTGCAGCAGAAAACTGCATGGCACAGCATTTTCTTTGGAATTAAAAATGTGCCTATATTCCAAAGGAACCTGCAAGGCAATATGTAACAGCATCATACACAATGTAATGAATTAGTCATGTGAAACTATTAATCATACTCTTTTCACCACTTGCTCCTCTATTAATCCGTTCCTGTCAGAAATTTAACATTACAAATTCTTCAGATGTCTCATGCACCTACCACTGTTTAAATTAATGTTCAGCTTCCCCAAGTCTCATTTCCCTTCAAAATACCTGCTTTTCCTGAGGAGTGAGATGGTACAATTCCCATAGGAAGTTAGTTTTTATAAATATTGTGAGAGTCAGTTCTGAAATTAAAAACCTAGAATTATTTCACGCTTAGTAATGCATGTCTACAACAGTTAAGCTTTGTAAAATTTTTTGCTAACTGCAAAAAATAAAAAAAAATTTAAAAAAGGAAAGAAACCAAAGTTTCTTTATTTTATGGATGAGTGGGTGCAGCACAAAACTGTGACATCCTCAATACTTTGCAAGAATCTGAATACAGTCAGCAGTAGGAATTAGATACCTGTGTAAAAATAATACCAAGTGATAGCTAAAATACTCTGCTGACCTTTGATGAAATTCGATATAAACCTGGAGGAGGTTGTTGGTGATATACTCTGTCTGTTTTAAGAATTGATGAGAAGCTATTTTAGGAAAACATTTACATCTCAAGAGGACGGTATTGAAACATCAATACAGCAGAAATGATTCTTCAGAGTCTGATGCCTCTGGAAGGTGATTTGAGTTTTGGTGGTGTGACTGCTGTTTTCAAAGTTATGGTTTTTTGGCAGTGCTTCGTATGGGAAAATGGAAGCACTTTTAGAAATTGAATATAGTAATAGAGTTACAATATCATAGGACAGGCTCATACGATCGTACAGGTTGGAAGGGATCTCAGGAGGTCTCTGATCCTACCTGCTGCTTAAAGCAGGGTCAGCTTGTAGTAGGATGCTTTGCCTTGAAATGTGGTCAAACAACTACACGATACCTTATTTTGCAAGCTATCAGTGGTGGCTTGAGAGTGGGCTCATGCTGCTTTTACTGTTGAATTATGCTAAAACCAGTCTGGTTTATCCTCCTCAAACTATTATTTTGATAGTGAAGCAAAGATTTGGCAGATGAGCTGCTGAGGTAATGTGGAGATATATGACTGGCAGTCAATCCTATAAAAGTTTGGTCCACTTCCATAAGGTAGGTTCCTCTAACATATTCCTTCTTGGAGCACGTGTATGAAGTTTCCTCCTTTGAAGTGGGGATGCCCCTTCAAGGGTACTCCTCGAGGCTGAGTGAAAGAGATGTGCTTATGAGCATTGGTGTAGTGAGTTACATCAATCTCTGCTTAATAATTAGGGCTTTTTTCTAGATTTAATTTAATTGCTTTGATATAGTGCACTACACTACGTTATGCACTACTGCTAATTTTAGCTTTTACACTGTGTAGTAAATAACTGATTAAGATCTTTTGTCCAATCATTTGTCATAATAAATAATTCCTTTATATAAATATATCTGATTTGCCATTTTTAATCCTGTGAGACACTGATGAAATCTGAGGCTAAGATTGGACTCCTCTCTCTGAAAAGCAATTTCGAAAGCAAGAGGGTTCTTTCTGTACTTCGTGGCTCAGTGGGAGGACTTCCCTAATAAACTTTGTGTGAAGCTCCCACACTGCCTGTGACACAGCTGTGTGGTCAGACCAGGCTGATCAGTGACACCCAATCGGGACTGAATATCTCTGAGGACAGAGCCTGCCCAGCCTCTCTGGGCAGCCAGCTCCTCTGCGTCACAGCTTTACTGTCCACAGCATCAACTTGTTTCCTTTGAACCTCCCAGTTTCAATGGATCACTGTGAATCTTTCTCTAAATCCAGCCTGCGGGGTTCTCCGCTGAATCCCAGCTAATCAATGTCCTTCCTCTTCCAGAGGGCCCAAGACTGGATGCAGGATCTAGAATGAAGTGCAAGTGCTGAGTGAAGGAGGTTAGTGCTCCCCACTGCTCCCACTGCTGTCCTAGCTGTGCCCCTGTGAACAGCCCTCTGGGTGTATCTGGCCATCCCCACAGCCAGGGCATACTTCTGGCTTCTGCTCAGCCTGTCTGCCAAGGTCCCCAGGTCCCTTCCCACACAGATACCCTTAATCAAACACGCTCAGCCTGTGTCCTTGCACTGGTGCTTCCTGCCCACTTGGCTTTGTCCTTGTTAAATTCAATGGATTTCCTGGCAAGCCTGCTGGTCTGGCCTGTTCAGGTCTCTGGATGAGAGTTGTGCCCCAAAATGTATTGACTGACTTCACCAACCTGTCACCCGCAAGCTTGAGCAATAAGCTCTGTAACCTCCCCCAGGCCATCAATAAAGTTGTTAAACAGGATGGACCCTGTGCAGTACTTGTTACTGTCCTGTGATCCATTCACCACTACCCTCTGAAATCAGTAATTCAGACAGCTTTTTACCCATCTTCTTTTTCACTGTTGTAGACTACAATGTCTTAATTTGTTTCCAAGAATATTGTGAGGGACTGCTTATGTGAGAGTAGCTCAGTTGCTCGGAGCATGGTGCTAAAACACCAAGGTTTTGGATTCAATCCCCATATGAGGGATTCACTTAAGACTTGGACTTGCTGATCCATGTGGGTCCCTTCCAACTCAGAATATTCTGTGATCTGTGACTTCTGTGATCTGTAACTGACACTGTTCTCCCCCTGTCCACAAATACACTCATTTTATCACTTTTTTTATATCTAATGAATTAAAGGGTAAAAGTAAAAACTGAGGCCTTCCTATTTGACAGAAGCTTCTGGAAATATACGCAAAAATTATCAGAGCAATATTTGCAACTCTCTGCAAGTATTGATGAAGAGAGCAAGCAGAACTAATGCAGGGAAAACAAAGGAGGAATTTACTAAATAACAAAAAAATCCCAAAAAACACCACTGGTGCCATGCTTCCATGCTTCTTGGAGAAATAAGAAAGAGGAAAAACAAACCTATGAATTAGAAAAAGTAGTTTACAGTGGTTTTGTTACAATGAATGTTTTAACTGAAGGGATTGAGATTAAATCAGTTTCAAAATCAAGCAAGTAAATGAGTCTGTGTTACTTAAGATAAAAATTACTGTCAATGTATTTAGCTCAACTAGAAGCACCTATAGCAGATAATTTTTCTGACCTTCCTTTTTAGCTGATAAGCACAAGGCAGCATTAACAATTCCTGTCCTGCTTCAGGCACCTGATTTATGATGAAATTATGACTCAGATACAATAGGCCATATTGATCTTTGGTGTCTATAAAAGGAGATTAGCTTAAGAATGCTTGTCTACATCATGCTCAGATGAGGGAATTTGTTTTGATTTGAAACATCACTCAGTAGGGCACTCTCCAGTAAATTCTGCAGCTGATATTAAGGTTGTCCATTAGAGGAAGAGTTAAATTTATGTAACTGCTATAATTTTATCACAGCTGTTCAGATTTTGGGTTGACTCCCAATGAAACTTTAAAAGCTTTGGTTTCATACATTCCGGTATGCCACCAATCTGACTTTCAGTAAAATCTTTTAGTGCCACATGCTCTGAGGGGAGAGCATGAGAGACAGCTACCACAACCTGACAGACAACATGACAGCAGTAGAAATAGATTGCCATGCTCAGGCAAACTCAGCAGTGACAAAACGCTGCAAACATAGGAAAATATAGGGTTTTAATGTCCTCTGATTCAACATTTGTCTAAGTCATGTCTTTGAAATATGGCGGTTTGGTACAGAAACATCTCATGGTCTGCTTTATACTAGTAGGAAAAGTCAACCTCCACAGTCAGTGCTAGGAGTTGTATTTTTACATGAACACTAATCATCAATAGTGTGACATCATGCTAACGAGACCTAATTGTGCCTCCTCCCACCATTCCCCATCAACAGTTGATTTCTACAAAGAATCGTAACTTGTTATAGCAGTGTCTTATTGGTTCAATGGGTAAATTCTAATGGTCTGAGAAGCCTCAAAGAAACAGTGTAGCTCATTATTGTTTGCTTAATTCACTAAGTAAATTAGAAGTTGAATTGAGTTCATGATGCATAGTTGATTTATCTAAAGCACTGGAAGTAGTATGATAAATGAATGGAATGTTTCACAGTAATTATGGCAGGCTTATTCACCTCCAAAATTCTTTCTTCATTTTTACTGCTTATTCCCTAAATTCTTTATTTTTCTCCTTATAAATATCTCTATACTTAAAGCATATATTGCAATTTTCCTTACCACCACAAAATTATAATCCGTGCAGTGACGAAGCTGAAAGTAGAGGAATACTGTACATATCCATTACTGCGGAAAATTTCATGTATATGGGTAACCCGTCATTTTATTTCAAAAGTGTTTGTTCTATGAAATTGTTCAGCACAAAACAATAAAAAATAATAGGTTTGGGATACTAAGCAAGTTTGCAGATGATGCAAAATTGTGAGGAGGTGTTGACTCCCTCCAAGGCAGGGAGGCCTTGCAGAGAGACCTGGACAAACTGAAGGGCTGAGCGTTCACCAGCCATACGAACTTTAACAAAGACAAGTGCCAGATTCTGCACCTGAGATGGGGCAACCCTGCATGTACAGATAAACTGGAGAATGTGAGGCTGGAAAGTAGTGCCATGGAAAGGCACCTAGGGGTCTTGGTTAATGGCAAGTTGAACATGAGTCAGCAGTGCCCTGGCAGCCAGGAGGGCCAAGCGTGTTCTGGGAGGCATCAGGCACAGCATCGCCAGCCATGCAAGGGAGGGGATTGTCCTGCTCTGCTCTGCACTGGGGCAGCCTCACCTCAAGTCCTGGGGGCAGTTTTGGGTGCCACAGTACAAGAAAGACATTAAGCTCTTAGAGAGCATCCAAAGGAGGGCAGAAAAGGTGAAGGGCCTTGTGGGGAAGCTGTATGAGGAGCAGCTGAGGTCACTTGGTCTGTTCAGCCTGGAGAAGAGGAGACTGAGGGGACACTACAATTCCTTTCAACAATGAGAGAAAGAGGAGGGGCAGACACTGATCTCTGTGGTGACCAGTGACAGAACCTGAGGGAATGGCCTGAAGTGGTGTCAGGAGAGGTTTAGGTTGATATTACAAAAAGATTTTTCACCTAGTGGGTGGTTGATCATTGGAACAGACTCACCAAGGAAATGGTCACAGCAGCAAGCCTGACAGAGTTTAGGAAGCATTTGGACAATACTCTTGGGCCCATGGTGTGATTCTTGATGTGTCCTGTGCCAGGCCAGGAGCTGGACTTGGATGATTTTTGTGGGTCTCTTCCAACCCAGAATATTCTGTGATTTTTTGATTCTTTGTGCTTTATGGTTTGTCTTCTTTTGAATTTTTATTCAAATATGCAAGTAACTCGACAGTTACTTAATACTAAAAAATGACATTTTACATCTAAGAGCAATTACTTTTAAAGTCAGAATTTTCTGCTTCTGCAGTGAGCTAGTCCCAAGAATTACATTTCCACTATTTACGAGGTTTTTTTGTTGCATGTTCACATGCGTTTTCACAATAGCTAGAATAACTTGTTATCTTGTACTCCTTAGACTGTACTGGAAAAACATTTTATGAGCCATCCTTAGATATTGAAATCACTCTGCCTTTTAAGTGGCAGGATATTTTATTTGCAAAGCATCTAGCAATATAGCAAAATCCATTCCAGAAACAACATGAGTTTAAGTACACAACCATTTCATGTTTTGTTTTGGAATTAGATTTTTACAGTAATAGCATTTCAATAGCTTTATGGTGAAACTTAAGAGCTGTGACCTCTTATCTTAGAGACCTCTGGTTCCTTTACTGAGATTAGCATACACTTATATTGCTCTCCTAACCTTACAGCTAAAGTCTATATCTATAAAATAGAACACTTTAAAGACAATATAATTGGATAATTATAATTTTTTAAAAAGTTTTTCTATCTAGAATATGTGACCTCACCTGCTGTATAATTACAAGTGATTTACAAACTAATTTTCTAAATGTCGAGTGGTTTATCTTTGGATTTTGTCCCAGGTAAATCCAGGTAAATATCCATACAGGACATATCCGGGTGGAACATCTTGTTTAGCACCACAAATTGTCAGCATGTTAACAATTTGAAACAACAGTTGATAAGGTGCCGTCATTGTAGGTTTTTTTGTCTTCATTAGCCAATCTGTCTGGAAGATCTTTATTGAAGTAATTTTCACCTTTTTTTTTGCATAATATCTTCTTTTTGATTAAACTTTCACGTATTTATTCTTTGTACGTGTTGTCTTATGCCAATTTATTTGGCTTTGAGTCATGTAATTTAAAGTTAAGTTATTGGAATCTTTATGGCAATGATCGGGGCTTTTTATATTTTTCTAGGAGTTCCATTTTTTTCCAATCTCTTGATGTAAGATTTTTTTCAAAATGTGATATTGTGTTGCAGTTAAAGATACATTTTCTTCACCTTTCAATCTTCAACTATAACTTTGTTGTCTTTGTAATCATCTTTGCTAAGACTTTTAATTGAATACATTAATTTTATACTAATTTTACTAAAATACATTAGATATTACATTTTTTTTTTGGACAAAAGTGAAATAAAGGGTGAAACAAAAAGAAGATGATAAAAAAATGGAGATCTGGATGACTATGGTGAAAGGGGAAAGGTGGAGCTAAAGTAAGATGTGGAAAAACAATAATAATGTGGAAAATTTAATAAAGTAAGAACAAGTTTTTGGTTCACAGTTCACTAATAAGAAAAAAATCAAGATCCTGTCTTAAAAAAGTTTTTTTTTCCAAAGGTAAAATATTATATAAAAAAAAAAATCAAAGAAATCTGATGGTTGAGAATCTACTGATCCCAAACCAAATGCCTTCTACAATAGAATAGCTGTTGTTTCATATATAAATTAATTTGTCTGAAATTCTTTCAATCCCAAAGGCCAGATCATAATGTTCTAAAAAGTGTTCTCCCACCTGGATGATGCCATTTGAACTACAGAGCTGTCTCAAATAGCGCAGTGTGAATTTCCGTCAAAAGGGCTGTGATACATTTTACAATTTTAAACAGTGCCAATATATTGCGATATCAAATGCAATCATGAAAGATGTCTGAATAATAGACTAGAAATGCATGGTAGCATTTTATGGCAAAAAGTCTCTACAACACACACTTGGCTGACAGCCCGAGGCCGGTGGCAAGGTTTGCTGTTCCCTCTGCCCCACTTGCTTTGCAAGGTCACCCATGGACTGGGAAGTCCAGTTTTCTTTCCCGTTTGTCCACCATAAGCAGTCAGCATTTTTCTTCTTTCCTGTTCAAGGAGACTTCACCTTGTACCTCTAGGTCTAGTGATATGGCTTTATTTTAATGTATAGTGAGAAGAAAGAAAGAAACAAAGGCCATGACTGAAAAGCAGCCCATCCCTAGGGTTTCAAAGTCAAACTTGATACAGAGCTAAAAATACCAGTAAGCCTTCATTTACATGGAGCACAGTCACACTGACCAGACCTATCACCTTGTTTGTTTTGCTATAGAAGCTAGCTATGTGCTAGCTTGTATTAGCACAGTTCTTATGGAAAAGGATTTGCTTTATTAAAACTGTAAATATAGAAACCAACAGTGGCAATATCATAACCATGTTGAAATTGCTAGATTTACTTCTAATGTTTGAGTACTTGCACGAGGAAGAAGGGACTGTGTGGGACATGGAATCAACAATCACATTCAAGTAAGAAAAGTTCAAAATTAATAGTGATGCAAATGATACTTGGCTTAAGTTCATAGGCAAATTCAAATTATCTGAAGAAAATATTCAGCAACACCCTGTATTCTAAGCCACTTGATATAAGATGCCCTTTGCATCTTCTTTCTTTCTCTGTGAAATTACTTTCTTCAAGCCTGCATGTCTGAAGAATTATAGTGCATTATTTTACATGTAATCTTAGAGTTGAAGTTTGTAGCCTTTGTGTTTTACAAACTACTTTCCTATTAAAAACTCCTTATTTAAGATTTTTTTCATAGGTCCAAGGTTATATACAGGTTACTACAATACAGATGCCTACCAAGGTCTGCAAGTTAAAACTCCAAAGCCTATTTTAAAGCTCTCTGATCTTGTTTAATCAGCAGCATAAGAGTAGCCAATTCCTTTGCGTGCTCCAGTTAACTCAATGTTATTGCTTAGATAAACAGTACACCTATTCTAATTTGGTTCGTGTTTATTCATTGAGTCAAAGAAACAAGGGATGGAAACACCTCTGAGGTCATCTTGCCCAATACCTTGTAGTTATAGGATTGTTCCCAATAGAAATAGAAGTTTTGTACTCTCCAGCTTTAACCAATTCAAATAATGTGGTTTCTGCCACTTCCAGTCAGATTTATCAAGCAACTTAACAGACTTAAAAGACTTAAACACTTTTAACAGTCTTTAAAAAAATTTGATGATACTCAGTTTGCATTTGATTTTGAGTTTCTGGCTGTTACGTAGAATATGGCTCAAGCAAAGATCCATCTTCCATACATACTGTTTTCAAGTAATGCTACACCTTTACGAAAGTCTTATTTCTTAGCTGATGAAAAAAGATTTCATAAAGATAACTCCTAGTATTTTTGATGCATCAGTTTTTTTGCTCTGTTAAATGTTCTTATAATTTTGAAATTTCTGTTTCAGTAAAGTTTCTTCTTCAGCTGTCTTGCTGAAAATTTTAATGGTAGCCTAGGGGTTTTCTTGGGGTGTGTGGGCCTATTTCCTGTTTTCTTGGGGGGGGGCAGTTAGAGGTGGAGCTGTCTTGTTTACTTTGTGTTTAAAATATTTACATCATTATCCTTTTTGCTTCTTATCAAGCTTGTTATAAGAAGCATTTTTGAAACGCCTCAAGACTTGTCTCTGGTTGACCCTGCTTTGCTTTCATCGCTACAGAATGTATTTTTAAAAGGCGGAAAAATATTCCACAAATACGGCAAACAAGTTTATGTACATTTGAATAGGTTCCATTTGAAATATGTATTTGCAAAACATACTCAAATTAACTTTGGCTTCATAGCTGAAAGTTTATGTATCAGTATTTACAGATGTCTACAGGCTTTGTCAGGTGGAAGAAAGGTACTTGAGGGACTGCCTAAAAATCCATTGCATCAGCAGTTTTCTGAGGCCTTATTCTGTAGCACTCTTTTCTTAGAAACTGTGTCTTCCTCCAGGTACAAAGCTCTTTTCCTTAACAGTCTTCTACATCAATTATATATCAAGCCCTCCACGACCTTTACTCGTGAAGCAATTAGGAATGCTACAGAAACCTAATGCCTCACAGAAACTCGGATGGAGGGGCAGAAAAGTTCAATCAACAGATAACATGCCATACCTTTCAGCTTGTCCATATCCACAGATCTTAATCCTGGTTGTAAGCCTGGAATTCCCTTCTACTACCTCATGATCCAAAGTCCTATCCATCCTCAGCTAGTACTGGGAAGCCATCATTTAGTAAAAGAGAGAATAGTTTGGACTTCTGTCGTGTTAGCACAACGGTGAATTTTGGTATAAAATCTTATCAGCTCCATGTCTTTTACTGAGGTGACTTAGCTTAAACGTATATTTAGCAATATGAATAAATTAAGTGCATAGATATGAATGGGAAATGAAAAAAAAATCAAACTGTTTGCCTTTAGAAGAACAACATAATCCCTTTCTCCTAAAAATCAATTTTAATGGGGTTTTCATTTTGATACAATAAGGTCAGTTAGACATAATAATCTTTAGCTTCCAGCTCACTAGTATCTGCTGCAGTGAAATAAAACCTGCAAACTCTCATTTTATGCAGAAGGTGAAACTGAATTACCATAATGGTGTCTTGAGGTCTAAACGCTCTGAACTGAGCACAGAGAACTGCATTAGTGGATCAATGGACAGGATTTCCTGAGAGTCCCTCTGTTTTCCAGTGGCAATTTTTGTATTTTTGGATGGCAGTGGGGAAACTGGCTGCTCTGTAGGGTGCAGCCACATTTTCAGCGGTGTCCTCAACCTGAGCTTGTGCAGCATGAATGCAATTCAAGAATGTTTGCCAAGGTGTAGGGGGAATAAAGGTGAGAAGAAGGAGGCCCTGCCTGAACAGCCATCAGTGTTACTACCTGAATATTTGCCTAACCAAGAGGTGGTGGTCACTGAGAAGTTATGAACTGCTCTTAAACAGGTCTCCACAGCCAGCCTTCCAATCCCTTACCTCTATCCCCTTGTTTTAGGATAATACAAATGTGGTCCCATACCGTATAGCAAGGACAGACAAAAAATGCACTCATTGCTCCTGACTGTTCAGAGTACTTGTGCTTTCTGGTAGTCAGAGAGACAGAAAGACATCGCCACAGAAATGTTTCCATCAAAGCTTTGGCCCTGGCCCATTATTAGTGGAACATGGTAATGCATAATGGCCCAGAAGCTCTCGATCTTGACTACCAATGCTGAGTACCACCTGGACACAAGCCTCAAGCAGTATAACATGCTTGGATGCTTTTAAAAAAGCAAGTGCACTTAGGTTTACCATCACCTGACTTCTGATACAATACAAGAAAGAAAAAAGCTGCAGTCCATTATTAAAATATGGTTAAAAATAAGTGAGGCTGAAGACTAAAAGATGAATCAAGTGCTCTGTAGCTGGGGTTGCATGAGTCTTTTTTAGTTCCCTAGTGGCAGGCATTTTGAAAGAATCTAGAAAATAGAATCCATTTGTTCCGTTTTTAACATCTATTGTTATTCTTTGTTTTCTTACATTGCTTACATCAGTTGTGCTCTATGTACATCAATAGTGTGTGATCAAATAGAATGGGATCGTGTGCATCAATATTGAATTTTGGAGAAAAGAATTTTTGCCTAATGCAGCCTACAAAGAAACCAAGTGGAATAAAATGCAATAAAATGTCAGAAGACACAACAAGCTGAAGAAACAGGGGCTACTCTTGCTTAGACTCTGCAGTTTTTATTCATCTGAGAAAATAGGTCTGTAAGTTGTCTAGTATGTGGAGATTCTTCAATATGGATAAAGGGTGCAAAACTAACATCAACACAAAGAAGGAAAAAATAATTAGATAAATGAAATCCAGAGATTTACTTTGAGAAAGAAAAACTAACACAAAAACATAATAAAGGAATGCATTAACAAAAGCAAATACAGTTGTGAACAGGAAAAAGCACACATACAGTTATAAATAAGCAGTGGACAGGGGAAGTGGGACAATCAGCAGCATATTTTCCTAGAAGATAAGGCAAATTAAGCTGCAATAAATTTACCCCAAATGTACAGCTTTGTAAGAGAAAAAAATTTCCTTTTAATAGAGTTGAATGATATCACATTAGAAAAATGGGGAGGCAACAAATTCGTCTGGCATGAGACAACGGATTAAATACAACATTGTGAATGCAGAAAATAAGGAACCTACCTAACTAGAGTGGAACTTACTGCCTTCAGTTTCCAAGGGAAAAATAAAAGCTTCATGCTGGTTTTGCCAGCATTTGAGCATTTGGATACAGTGCAAAAGCACTTCCAGTAACAGTAAATTGGCAATGCAAATGAGAAAAAAATTATTATGCTGCTGTACTATAAAAATTTTCATTTTTTAAAGTGTGAGGCATCACAGGTTTATGTACATTGGTTGATAATGAACTGAAAACTAGTAGATGAGTTACAAGGGGAAGAAAAAGATCAAAAAGCCTAGCCTTGGACTGACAGTGAAATAAGTGGTTGTTTTAGGGCAGCTGTATGAGAGGCTATTAACATTTCTCCTCCAGTAAGTTTTGCTGTATTCATATGTAAAGTAGAGCATGAACAGCAGACTAATATTATAACAAACTAATCAAATTATTGCTGGTGAAAGCAGATCCTGGCACATTAAGTAATCTCCTTTTTTCTTATGATACTTGTCACTTCAGGGATTTTCTGATTAGTATAAGGAAGCAACTTATAAAATCCATTTCTATTCATGGTACTTCTAGATGTAGTGCTTCAAGAATGGGGCAGTAATCTTCTGTAGGTTATATTTTTCACTGCAGTAATGAAAAATACCATTAACATAATGTAACTGACCTTCTTAAGGTTTGTATTGCTGACCCCTTGCAGGGGTCAGCACTAACACAACATCCGTATATTCAATCCAAAACATTTCGTCTTCTTTACTTTGGCAGTACTTAGATTTAGTAAGGTACCTACAGTTATTCTTCTGCTCATATCCTAGTAATCTGTGATGCTGAGATCAGAGACCATTGAAGTGGCTTCCTGGAGCCCCGGTCCTCTTAGTAGACAGCAATAATGACCCTGCCCAGCAGACAATACTGCTTCAAGATGCTTTGGCATATTGGGAGTGCAATATTTTTATTGTCCAATTTACTGGTTAATCACCGAAACTCTGGTGGTATCCTGTAATTTTGTACACCTAACCAGAAGCGGTAATAGTTCCTAAAGCTGAAATCCAGCTGTGCTGCAGTCGTCCAAAATTGGTATTTTTGTGATCACCTTTCCGAATTACATTGTTCTCTTGAACTGTGCAGAGACTCTGACCAGCAAATCTGTCCAATGATAATAGGGGTCCGACTCATTTTACTGAACTGAAATCCAAATGATGATCAACTTCTAAATTTGGCCTCTTATACCAATTTCAAAACTGGTATTTTATTTCAGTTGCATTAACTTTTAAGTGGCGTAACACAGAAAATATCAAAGGAACTGCTCTTCCTTTACACCAGTAGGAGGGAAGAGAGCACTACCATCTACTCTTGATTTTTAGAGTATGCCATTTGCTTTTTTAAAACCATGTACTTAGTCTGTACTTCTAACTATAATGTTTTATCCTTTACTAAGCAATTTGAAGTGTTAACACTGAAAATATTCTTTAAACATAAAGGTACATTTAACAAAGCCCAGTACGACTTTCCCCTGGCATGAAGCTAATTTTTTGTCATTTGGGAGTATATCTTCTTGCATAATAAAAGCAGATAATGCATTGATGTTTAAGGGTATTCTTGAAGAGCTAGAATAGACTATTTTGAAGTGGTTTTATTGCGCTGAAATGCCTGTGGTTTAGGTGATTTCCAAGGAATTTCAAAGAAAACAAATAAGCAAACCCTTCTCCTGAATCATTTGGTTTGAATTCAAGCTTCTTTGAGAAATAGGCGTGAAGCAATACTAATCTTAATGGTTTACAGCAGATGACTGAAATGGGCATTGTTTAGCACAGTACGTAGGAGTCTAAACCTGTGAGGTGGGATGGTGCAAGAGTCCCAATCTGCATGTGAGGTTTTACATTTATATCAACTTTCTGATTCTCCTACCTGTGCCTAGCTTGCTGCCTCCTTGGGTTGTTCTTCCCAGCCCTTTTTGTTGTACTATGGGTGGAGAAAGAGGTGCAGACCCTACTTAG
Organism: Cnemophilus loriae; assembly: GCA_013397755.1. Lineage (NCBI taxonomy): Eukaryota > Metazoa > Chordata > Aves > Passeriformes > Corvidae > Cnemophilus > Cnemophilus loriae. The sequence goes on from VZTF01008739.1 coordinate 181,658, forward strand.
AGAGTTATCCTGTCCTCCTGGACAGTTCAGAGATGTGCTTACAAACTTAGGGCCGTCATAGGAGATGCAGCCAGTACCAGCAACTCCTGCAGCCGGCACCTGCCTGGGGCCTGTGCGCTCTGCTTATCCCAGCTCAGCACCATGGTGGAATCCAGGCTGTGGATGCCAGGGGGTTGGTGAGCAGAGGGAGGTGGGAGAGGCCCTAGCAGGAGTCTTCCCTATGCTCAGGAGCCACCACAGCAGCCTGGACCTCCCTGCCTTGATCTCTCAGCCCACCTCAGTACCCATCTCCAGCCCTATCCCCATTTCCTCACCAAGAAGGCAGGAAGGGAAGAAAAAACCCCACCAGCCTGCAAGTATCTGCTGGCCCCATTAGGTGTTTTGAAACATGTAGAACAGTCCTATAGGAACTCAAAGAGCTGCCTTGTGTTTACAGAACTTATAGCTTTCTTCTATGCATAAAGTAGTAAATAATCAAATATCTTCAGTAATGGCAAATTCTTTTCCTACAAGTGCTTTGACTAAAGTTATCACTACTGTTTTCTTTATAGCTTTTCATTTGTTTGTTGTTTGATCTGTGGAGCTGACTTTAAATGCCTTAATCATTTAGTCCATAATTTCAGTTTAAACGATGTTATGCACCTCAGTATAAGTTGTAATGCAGTCATTCAGTCTGTCTCTTAGTTAATTAATCATCTCAGAGCGCCCTTTCACAAGTGTCCTGGAATCCCAAAACTCCAGGAATTCCTTGAGAGGCAAAAATAGCTTCTATATCCTGGTGATATGATCTCTTTATAGCAGTTATACAGGCCACTGGGATTACTCACTTTCTTGTAATTAAGCTCATGTTTAAATACTTTGTTAATGCATGTGCGGAATATATCCTCCACATTCATCTTGCTTACTTTTCTGTGGTAATTAATGATTCCTAATTTTACTAATAAACTCATTCTTTGACAGTTTTTCAGAAAATAAATATTTTCTGTGGGGAATCCTTACATTTGGACTTGGACTTCTTTACTGAAGTAAACAGCTTTTTCTAAAACATTTCTGGCAGGATGTACCATAACTACTTGTTTAGGAATACTCAAGGATGAGAGATTAAGGAAAAATGTAAGGGGAGCAAACACAGGTTTGTGGTTCAGAATATGGAGTAATACTGCTTTATGAAATAGAAAGCAAATCTGGTAAGAATACGAAATCGTCAGGCATCATTTTATCCCCAGTGCTCTTCAAAAAGCAACCAAGGAACAGAAAACTGCCGTGCAGTTTCTCAAGATTGCTTTCTATTTATATGTACAATAGCTTGCTCAGTAACTCTGTCGCTGTCAGAAGATTGCAGATGAATGAAGCTGAGAGAAACAAAACTATTTAGCTAATACTCTTTTGAATAAAGATGTATTTAGCAACAGCTGAGAGATGCTCAGGAACCTGACAGGATCCTGCAGCTCAAACCGGTGAGGCTGACAGGAGCGCATTACCAGAGCCACCACGCCAGACTTAAATGGCTCTAGGGACCACAAACCACATAGAAGGCAGCAAACAGTCCTGGTGAACAACAAGCTGTGCATGAGCCAACAGTGTGACCCAGGGGCCAAGAAGGCCAATGGGATCCTGGCGTGCTTTAGGAAAAGCATTGCCAGCAGGTCGAGGGAGATGATCCTGCCCTTCTACTCAGCCCTGCTGAGGCCACTTCAGTGCTGTGTCCAGTTCTGGGCTCCTCAGTACAAGAGACACATGGAACAGGTCCAGCAGAGGGTGACAAAGATGATTAAGGGGCAGTAGCATCTTTCTCAAAAAGAAAGGCTGAGGGAGTTGGGCTTGTCCAGCCTTCAGAAAAGGCAGCTGAAAGGGGACCTCATCAATGGATATAAGTATCTGAAGGGAGACTCTCAAGAGGAAGGACTGAGAAGAGCCAGGCTCTTCGCAGTGGTGCCAAGCAATAGGACAAGAGTCAATGGGAAGAAACTGGTGCATAGAAAGTTCCACCTGAATATGAGGACAAAGTTCTTTACTGTGCAGGTACCTATGCACTGGAACAGATTGTCCAGAGAGGGAGTGGAGTCTCCCTAACTGGAGATATGGAAGAACCATCTGGAAACATTCCTGTGCCATGTGCTCTAGGGTGACTCTGCTTGAGCTGGGAGGTTGGACCGGATGAGCAACTTCCAGCCTGACCCATTCTGTGATTCTGTGTTGCATTTGTGTACTGCTCTCCAAATTCAGACCTAACAGTGAGACATAACAATTTATCTTACTTTGTCTCTCAGTTCCACAATATGTTTGAATTTCCATTAGGCTCTGGCAACCTGTTCTTAAATGTAGCACACACTTTGCTCAGTGATTATGATGATAAATTCTTTGTAGAGGGAATCTGCAGGATGAGACATAGTGTGAGACCGCTTATGAATCTCCTGGTAAATAGGCAGGACTGTTCCCTGCTTCTCACAGAGCTGTCAAAGAAACAATTAATGTGTTAGTGTGATCTTACACTGTAAAGTGTCTTCTGCTGCTGGCCATAATTATGTGCCCCAGCTGAGTAATTTTTGTTTTCTAAAGAGAATGAGATACCAGATAAATTGCAGCCAGTGAAATCAATAGCTTTTTATGCAAGGTCTGAAAGGCCATTTTCTTATGTTTTCTCTCTTCTGTGGAGAACAGTCATCAGAGTAGCTGAAATATGTCTGCAATAAACACATTCATTTCTGTAGTTTTGATATGGGCAACAGTCTTATGCTTTGCTAGGAAAACAGCAGGTCTGCTTTTTCTATTCGTGTTTCACCAGATTTCTTTTACCTTGCATTAGGAAGCATAACCTCTCAGGAAACACGGCTGATATATGGATACGCATGAAACTTGGGAGCCATTATAACATATTCAAGGACAGAATAACCATACTGATGCTAACTTTTCATGACACCGCTCCTGTGTTCTGCATTCTAACAAGACAGCACTAGGAAATGTTTGAAGTCACCCCATGCTATTGCTTCATACCCAGATGGAGAAAGGAAGTACGATTTTCCTCTGAAATTTACTGATCAGATCATGTAATAAGTTTTTCTGTGCTATTTAAACTGTGTAAGTAGTTAAAAATATTTCTCAATTTCTGAATTAAAATTAAAAGTCAAATGCATGCGATATGGCATTTGTTGGTAGACTTAACATAATGAGTAATTTCAAAGATATGATGCTTGATGAGAAATTTGGATGAGCAGTTCTGGAGCCATTATCTCCAGTGAGTTCTGTCAGATGACCGAGGATATGCTAAAGTAACTTAAGATATTGTGGTGCTTTTTTTTGCAAATGTGACAATGGTAGTAATGCACTCACAAAGCCCGGGAAACCGTGATGACCGGAAGTAGCTTGGGGTTTATCTTCCAGTTATTTAGCATTGCTAGAACTAGAATTTTACTGACATATTTGCTAATAACTAGGATCTGACATTTTTCTATTACTCTGATATTGGAATACTGATACATTTATAGAAGAAACTGAATATCTAATAGACTGATGTTGCAAGGCATGACAATAAAAGCAACAGAGGTCTTTGGGTTAATCCCCTGGTGTTGCAAATTAATCATGCTCTGTGTCTAAATCCTCTCTAAATTAATTTTTATATCTATGTCTTTCTACTGCTGTTCAGAGTTCCTCAGTTTTGAACTGCAAGAAATTGCAAATTCCTTCTTCTAAATACAATGCCATTCCCAGAAATCTGTTTTTCAAAGCCTACCACCATGCAGTTCTAGCTCCTCTACTTGACTGCAATGAGGCCTATGCAGTTTTACAAACTCCCTCTCTCAGTCATATTTCCCTATAGTAATTTTAGAACACACTGGTTAGTTTTGGACATGGTTTTAAAAGGATATAGTTTTCAATGTTTTATTTTCAAAGATTCCTACATATTTTCTGAGAAGGATAGCTGAGTACAGCAGAGATGCAAACCAGTGACCTCTGCTGAGAGGAAAAAAAAAAAGAATAAGTTCCTGATATACCTGGAGAGGTTCATCTGTGTGTTTATATATCTTTGGTCTACTCACAGTGTTCATCTCTTTGCTTGCTGGAGTTGTCTAGGTGGATTGACTTGATTAATTTGAGGTATAGAGGGAAGATGCAATATTGAGTAGGACAACTAAGGACAGAAATGCTAATGTCTTACTGTTCATGGCAAAAAAAAAAAAAGTTTCTATAAAAGCCTTCTTTCAAGCATTCATTTTGCCTTTCCCATGAAATCTTACCTAAATGGTCAGATAAAAAGATAGCGTATCCCTGGCAATGTTCACTTTTGTTGTTTTCTTTTTTTATAATAAAGATGAGTTAGAGTGAGCAGTCTTCTGCTGTTCCTGAATCAAACTTAGGGTAATTTGTCTTTTGAGGCTTGTGACTAATGGCTTAAACATGACAACATTCACAAGTGTTTATTTCCATTTTGCAGATTTATAAGGGAACTAAATCTGTTCTATGTAAACAAAGCAAGATGAAATCCATGTTTATGATCTATGTATAAAAAATGTAAGGAGAAGGAAAAAAATGAAAGAAAGCTAATAAAATTGTCTTAGGGCCATAGTACTCTCACTTTGAAAACAGACATAAAGTCTGGAAGTTAAAAGCTTGCCTCAGGCATAGTGCAGAATATCATGAGGCAAATTCAGAATCTGGAAGCCTCCGTCCTGGATATTTTTTTATATGTGGAGTCAGTCTAATATGACAGCAGTGTCTTCTTTCCCAACAAAGTAAGTTGTATTGAACACAGGTTAACTGAGAACGGTGCCTATTTTCATGCATCTTGAGCTTTCTTAAGACAGCAATGAAAGCTTAAATGAGGAAGTTCAGAGTAAGAGCACTAGCAGAACATCAGCAGAATATAAACTGAGGAAAACCAGTCACCACTCATCACTGTTTCAGCTGCTTTAGTCATTGAGTCTAATGAAAGTATTAAATTATAAAAAAGAAAATACTTTTGGAACAATAAGAGGGACATAAGTATTCCCGAATACTTTTGGAATAAGGATGAATGCATATTTTAAACCGTAAGAAAGTCATCCCAGCTTTAAAAATCACAGAAGTAATGATGTTTATGGCTTAGGCTCAGCTTAATACAAACTAATTGCACAGTAGAAAACATACTATATCAACACCTCCTTTTCTGTTTTCCACTACTCTTTGAATCTTCTTGTAGGTGTCCTTTTCCTAATCTGTAATACAAATTAATAAAAGTACCTTTTACCTTGAATTTAAATTCATTTTGGTTATTTCTTAATTAAACAAGAGAATAGCAAATATGCCTTATCTCTTCAAAATATAAGCCAGCTAGCTCTTTTCTATAGAATGTGTCTCCCATTCTCTGCCACGAATACAAATTTTGGGCTGTATTCTATTAATGCACTAACAGTACAATTTGAAACGAATGTGTACTTTGGAAAGTAAGAGAATTTTTGCTCTGAATGATAGGAGAAAGAAGTGCATTGCCCTTGAAATAGCAAGTGCTAGTCATTGAAGCATGTGAAATCCCAGATGGGAATACTATAAGGTCTGTTTTGTTTTGCCTCTGAACAGTGACTATATTGAAATCAAATGCATTAATTGATCATGTTGATTACAAGTAAATACTTGATCAATCTAAACTGATTGATCTGCTGAAATATGAAAATAGTTCAAAGCAGAATGCAGCTGAAGTTTCCTTTCACAAAGCTCACACACTGAGTAGTCATTTCTTAATACATCCTAGGGACTTAAAAACATATTTGATCCATTTTCTTTATATTGCATCACCAACTTCATTCTAACAGTTCTTCAGTAGAAAAATAATAGCAGTGATATAACCTCATGCAAGTTGTGAAGCTGAATGAGAAGGTAATGGCCTCCACAGAGAAAACCTCTGCATGTTAACTCTAGTCATGATTTTTCTCTTCAAACGGAATATAATTAATTTCACAATTGTTTTATTCATCTTATTAATAACAGTGCAGATAATTGGTGTGTTTGTTCTTGTTTATAAAGTTCAAAAATGAATATACTATCCTTATGAGAGAAAGGTAGAGTTATAACAAATTGATTCAGAATGAGAGCTGCAACAGCATGAGAAAATGGTGGACTTTTTTTTTTTCTTTTAAGGTAGTGGGAGGAAATAATGACTTTTGTTACTGTTCTTGGCTAAAGGCCTGGTGGTTAAAAGCATTTTGTGTTTGTTTGCTGTAGAATTCATTATCAGAGCTTTGCAATCTTAAATTAATCTCCATAAGCTCGATGATAATTACTGTGTCAGGTTTGTGGGTGTAGACAGAACGAGGCAGAGTACTTGATCCAGCTTCCATGGTTGCTAGGGCAAGAATCTCATTGTCTCTAGAATGTGATTCTGTGAAAGTAAAACCGTGCATAATTGCATTTTAACGACAATGCAAACAAGCAGTTCACCTGAAGGTACTGGAAGAGTTGTTGCTGTCCATTCTCAATTTCATGCAGCCCGTCCCAACGGAGGTCAGCCAGCTCCAGCAATGATTGCTGCACAGCCTCTAGAGCTCTTTGGTGGCTGCTCCTACTAATGCTTTAAAAACCCCAAGCAAACAAAAAACAAAACACACAAACAAAACCACAAGACCCTCAAAAAAGCAGTAAAAAAACCCCCCTATACATGCTCCTTGCTGGCCACTGCCGGGGGGAAAAAGCCCCGACACATATTCCCTGATGAACACTGCTTGTTCAAAAGAAGATTTTGATGGATACACCAGCGTATCACGGATACTGTCAATGGATACTGCAGCAGGAGTATGTGTGTTGTTACTGGCTTTGAGTGAATAAATATCAATTTGCATGCCCATTATGAGATTTTGCAAGCATAATGTGTGCAAAAGCATTTATGTCAGGCACAGTGAGCGTGCCTATAAATCTTGAAAGCAAATGTTAAGAAGAAAGACATGTTTGAAGTTCTGAGTACATAGGGAAACAGGTTGCTTAATGAGCAGCACAGGGCTTGAATGCTTGCAACACTATTTCCTTCAGGTTTTTGTTCTGCTGTTGTCACAGTGTTTGAACTTTTCAGATGGTATCCTAAGTGAAATAGCTGCCATTTCTAACGGATCTGTTTTCCCTTTCTTTCATCTCCTTCTTGGAAGGAAGAAGAGGGATTAGCTGTGCATTTTAACATTTCTTTATCTGTTACTCAACATGAGCAAGCCAGTTCCTCCATGACACAGAGTTTGTAGATATTCAATTAACCTTCCTTCCCAGGTGATCATTTCTGTCCCTGTGCCGTGCCCTCCATTTAGAAGGCAGAGACGTTTGTGGGGCTGTAATATGATCTGAAGGAGAGAACGAGTGTGGGTTAAAAAGGAAAAATACTGTTTAAATGTAGATTAGTTCCCATATTGCATAATGGTGACTTCTCCTACTATACAGATACATGAATATAACTGAAAGACAAGAAACTATGTGACAAAGTACATGTTTCTGTCAGAGGTGGTTTCACTCTTAAATGTTTGTTCCACTGTAAAACTATCATCTTGCAGAAGGAGCCGCCAGGATTCTGCATACCCATGCTCTGTGACTGCTACGACTGTAAACAAATAAGGATATACCCAATTACCACTTTTTCAATAAATAGATTACTGACAAAAAGTATGAATGCAGACAAAAATAATCTTATATTTACCTTAAATTTTAATAAGGATTTGCAGCCATTGAACCTACATGAAAAAAAAAAAAATGTATGAATGTAGCAACGTATAAATACTTAAACAATACAGCTTGTGTTAAAAAAAAAAATAAAAATCTGGCAGCTGAATTCATTGCTGTCATTTTTATCAAGCTGAATTTGGCAGGCCTTCTGAGAGGAAATTACAGTGAACAATAAGTATTATAATGAAAGCATGGGTAAGGATTATTGCAATATTCTAATTAAAAATATGTGACGGCATTGCAACATTTCTAGAATAAAAGCCTACTGTAAAATGAAAAATATGGCAAAATTCTTTGGACTAAACATAGTCTTCTTCTTTTTCTTTTTTTCTTTTTTTTTTCTTTTTTTCTTTTTTAATGGACTTGCCTAGAGCATAATAGCTGGTTTAATTAAATTAAATTCTGTAACACATATAACCATAACAATTCCAAGCCAAGAAACAAAACTTAAGTGTCATAAATAATTTAATCAACTACGTATGTTTGAAATGTGAAGCTACAGCATACTAGTAAGAAACTAGAAATCACATCATAATAGTTTTAGGTGACTAAATATTCTACTAATGGTTAAGGAGCTCTTGAGACGTCAATCAGAATTTTTAGCACTCTGAAAAAAAGTAGAGTACTAAGCACATAGAAAGTATTAAGCTAAGATCATGTAAGTGTGCAAGGATCTTAAATGCACTGTGATGTGTTTCACAAACAAACAGTGGTATTCAGAATTCTGTACATTAAACCTCCCACAAATATTTGAATTGATGAAAAAGTAAAATGGTCATAACTAAATTTTCTTGCATTGGCTGAGAGTTTTTAGGTTAAAGCAGATCAAGATATGCAACAAGATGCCAGAGCATCATGGCAGGTCCTTGAACGGTTTCATAGGGCAAAAGTAGAAACATCTGAGAAATCTGGTATAGTCATTGGGCAGTTCTTCCTTGTCTGGTGGGATACTACCGAGAAAATGGAGAAGTGACACTTTAACTGTTTCAGCTTATATTCTTGCTAGATAACACATTTTGTTGAAGAATTCTGCATAGATTTCTTCTTCTTTTTTCCTATATATTTTCAGTCTTCAAAGAATATGACAGACGAAATTCAGCAGATTATCTCTCTTACATGGTCAAAAATTTAGCATTTCCTATTAAATACCATTGTCTACACCACGAACATTTAATTTTTGTCAGGCCCTAAATAACAGCTTTAAACTGATATTAGGTATTACAGAGTTTTCACCTTAACATTTCCCATCTCTCAACATGGGAAGAACTCTTTTTTTAGCTCTTGTTTTGTATCTGATAAACTGTAAAATACTGCAGAAGGCTACATGAAAGCACAAGTGAGTGTATGACATTTGACCTGAAGTCCTGCAACTATTGTTAAAAAGCCAGTGCTGTGATGTGGCTGTTCCATTGTGTTTTCCACAGTTCATTTGACCTCATGACATGCTCAAATTGAGCAAACCCTTCCTGAAGTGTCACTCTTACTCCCTTGAAATCTCCGGCAGCAGGGCTCATAGTAGTTAGTATCTCCCTTCATGTCTGGGAAATAGATAGCAGAGGATATTTTTAGAGATATGGAGCTTCTGGAAATAAGCTCCATATCATCCCAACATCAGGCCTCAGCTGGTCAGGCAACTCAGGGTATGCTATAACAGGGAGTAGATGTGTTTTCTTGATGATGTGAAACAGAATGAAGGCAGATGGGTTCTCTCTCCACATCTTTCAAAACTTTTCAAGGAACTGTAGGGGTGATCCAATGCTTTCAGTGCCCTCCTGTCTCCCTTGATATGATTAACCACCTTTCCAAAGCTCTGTGAATCTCACGAACTCCCTATTTTCAGGATCTGAAAGATGGTGTTTTTTCCTATTGGAACTGATTTTAGTACTTTCTAACAAAGCACTACTTGTACTGTTGGTTTCCGTGTTCTATTTACTTCAAGTAAATGATAAAACAGGCCAGTCTCAGAGGTATCTGAGATGGAGCTGGGGAACTCTGTATCTTTCAGGGAAAATAAAGGAGACTTGGACATTTGGTGGTGGCAAAAGCATACAGAACTCATCCAACCCCCGTGGAATAAGCCACAGAAAACCTGTTCCACAGCACTGATTACATCACAGAAGCTCTGCAGCTTCTCTCTAGATTCAGTAAAATGCCTGGTATCTGAGAAAACAAAGCAGGAGCCCAGTCCCCATTGCTGAGCTAAGAAAACTATTCAAGCTTCCTTCTGTTCATTTTTTCCTTCTAGGTATCTGATCAATGGAAGAAGGACTGTGACACGAGAAAATCCATTTCTAATATCCAGAGCTGTATGTGAGCTATTACTGAATTCATAGTAGCTGTCTGTCACACTGCCCACACAGTCCCAGTCATCATCAAGTCAACAGTTTTCAAAGCATCCTGTGACTCAAAACACAAGCACAGAAATGTTGAAAGCAATTTAACAAGATGCCTTAACATAAGGTATCAGAAACAAGACGTGATTTTATTTAGATTCATAAGCTTAAATACGTGTAAAATTGTGTTCGATGGGTTTTTTTGTTTGTCCAGAGGAAGAACAGTATCATCTCACATAAAAAAAAAAGACAGTGTTACTTTTAAGCAAAGCTGGCACCTTTAACACTTGGAATTCTTAAAGATCTCCTGTTACTTAATGCTGGATTAAAAATATGGTTATAGATTTGGAATTTGGATAGGTCCTATAGAGACAACTAAAAGTCTGAATGGATCTGTAGCATTGCAGCACTTAGCAAAACCGTGCATATTCACAAAGATTTTTTCATTAAAAAATCACACATGCTTGGGAAACTATCATGTTAAAGGGCCTCAAAGACTTTCAAGGGACAATATGTGCTTTAAATGTGATCTCAAATAATGCAGATAGGCATTCGACAATTGAAAACAAACAAAAAAACCCCTCCAAACACAATTTTGCATATGTTTAAGCTTATGAATCTAACTAAAATAATGTTTCTTGTTTCTGATCCATTATGTTAACACATCTTGTTAAATTGTTTTCAAAATTTCTAGGTTTATGTTTTCAGCTTGAATATATATTGCAAAATCACTGTTTCTACACGATTATTTGTAGATTTCCTCTAAATATCTCTCTCATTTTAAACATCAATATTTGTACTTCTAAGAGTATGCATGGCTATAAAGGAAACTATACTGCTTAGGGTAATGATAGGTTCCTGTTTTCCAAATTGCTTTTCCCATGACAAAACCGTTACTGTAGAATTTGTATTGCTGCTTTCTGTACAGCAACAAATTGTACTCATGTCAGGAATACGCATAACTGCCTTTTTTCTCTTTGTATACAAAATGAGTAGTTTTTTCATTTTCTATTTATAATCCCTAAAAGCAAAACCACTTTCTTGTTAGTGCCTTGATGCAGCAAGATAACCAGTAGTGAACCAAGCATATTAGGATTTTCCAAGTACACGCCTGACTTTAGATATGGAAAACCTTCTCCAAGCAGAGATGAATGTTACCCTGTGGTTTCTATTGGTCTCGCTGCTAAAGTTTAATGTTTTTATTCAATCTCTACCCTGAGAAAAGGAAATGAAAATTAAGTATTAATATCATGTCGCAATTCAACAAAAGATCCACATCTGACTTGTATTCGTGCCTTCCAAAAATTGTACAACAGTATTACAAATAACAAAGCTCCTTCTGAGTGAGACTTACACTCATGGATTTCCACAGGAACTTAATCTAAACTGTGATGAGGCATCATATTTACATAATCCATGTTTTCAGTGACTTTGATGTGGAATTAAATGTAACCTCAAAACTTGAGAAAGCTAAAATGTTTCTAATCATTAAGATCATGCTTATATAAGCCCTCTAAAAAAAGAAGTAAATAAATTTCCTAAGCATAGACCACAGAAATGGCTTAAGCCATAGATGGCAGTTGTTGACTGATCTGAATTTTGAGAGGTAACATATCCTGTCTCTGCAAAACTCAGGTTTTTGACAGCAGCTTAGTATCTTCCCGGTGTAATAGTTTGGAAGATCTCAGTGGCAGTCAGTTTGCAAAGATCAGTGATGTGATGGGGCGGCTCTTGGTGGATGTTTAAGGGACTTTCTGTCTCCAGTTCCTCACAGACTCCAAGGAAATTAAACTTGTTGGGCTCTAGAACCTGTTCACTCAGGGGTTCAGCACAGGCAGATGAGAGAATTCCCTGTCCTTTGCAGGATCTAAAAAGCAATACAAAGCAGGTCAGTATTAGGATGCAGAAATTAGGATTGTGGTTGCACACACTGACGAACCACATCACAAAGATGAGCTAGAAAGGGAGGATGAGGAGGATGCTGGGTTAAAGAAGGAGAGGAGAAGAAGCTGAGACATGACATAATAAGAATTGGCTGAATGATGCAACCAGAGGGCAGTATTCAATGCCTTAATGACCTGATGATCAGTGACAAGAGGTTCTCTGCAGGGGTCCATACTGGGGCCAGTACTGATTAATATCAACATCAAAGGCATAGACAGTAGGGTTGAGCACACCTTCAGCAAGTTTTCAGATGACCCCAAGCTGCGTAATGCAGTTAACAGACCTGAAGGATGGGATGCATTCAAAGGGACCTGGACAGGCTCAAGAAGTGGGCACACGTGAACCTCAAGAGATTCAACAAGTCCAAGTGCAAGGGGCTGCACCTGCGTCAAGGCAACCTCCAGTATCAACACAGGCTGGGGCGTGAATAGGTGGAGAGCAGCCCTGCTGAGAAGGACTTGGGGGTGCTGGTGGACGTGGTCCGTCAGTGTGCACTCGCAGTCCAGAAATCCAGCTGTATCCTGGGCCACATCCAAAGCAGCGTGGCCAGCAGGGTGAGGGAGAAGATTCTGCCCCTTTACTCCACTCTGGTGAGACCGCACCTGGAGTTCTGCATCCAGCTCTGGGGTCCCCATTAGAGGAAGGTCATAGAACTGTAGTCCAGAGAAGGATGGAACATTTCTGTTATGAAGACAGGCTGAGAGTGTTGGGATTGCTCAGCCTGGAGAAGAAAAGGCTCCAGGGAGACATTCCAGTACCTAAAAGGGACATACAAGAAAGACGGTGAGACACTTTTCAGAAGTGTCTGTTCTGATAGGGCAAGGAGTAATTGTTTTAAATTAAAAGAGTGTGTATTCAGACTACATAGAAGTAAGATATTTTTTCCAATAAGGGTGGTAAAACGGTGCTCAGAAAGGTGGTGGATAATAATGAGCCCTAAAGCAATAATACTTCTGAAATACTGTATTTTGTGAATGAAGAAAAAAGACAGACTGTTAGCAGCTGAATGAAAAAATACAATAGAAGCAGTATTTTTTTCTTGTTGTGATGTAAAGATCTATCTAGCTTCATGCAAAAACCATGATCTAATTGAGGCCTCAAGGTCAAGTTCAGTAAGACTCACCTTCAAAGGACTGGCCAAGCAGTCAGTTTGTCACCTGAGACTGCTGTACAACAACGGTCTTTGATCCTCAGATATTTCTGCTGTCTAAAATCATGATGCATCTGGCTTATTTAGTGCTATTACGTATAGAGAATTATTTTGCATTACATTATGAGATTTTTAAACTTTATGGGCCTTTCTGCATGTGATCCCCTGTCACAATTTAAAAAGAACTCTTTTTGACAGAAAAACAAATTTTCCCCAAAGGTTATTTGCTCACAAAGCATTTGTTCTTTCTGTAAGAAAAGATTACTTCTGGAAAAAAAAATCCAAGACTGAAAAGAATTTTTTTTTCATTTTTACATCCACACGTCCATAAAAATCTGTGGCAGAAAAAACTTTACAGCTTAATAATGCCAACATGTGATGCTATTTCATTGCTCTTCCATAGGCCAACTTTCCCAATATCTGTAAAACATACCTCTCCCTGCCTTGCACCATGAAATAATTGTCAATGCAGTGTTGAAATATTTGTCTACATGCACATACATATAAAATCCACAGTCTATTATTATCTTGTAAATATTACTGAAAAGAAAAAAAATAAACCTGTCCACCAATCCCTGTTAAAAAAATCTAATATATTGGTGTTTTTAGCTTTATCCGTGTGGAGAATGTGAGTGTAAATGGAAAAAAGGAACTTGGTATTTATACAAATCATGCAGTGAATGTGAAACCTCTAGAAATTTAAGGAAATGGTTAGGTTTATTTTCCTGGTGAATGATATGTTTTTGCTTCAGGAATTACTCGCATCTCACTGGTAAACTTGGGAGCAGATGAGTTTGGCTTAGTCTACTGACAGTTCAATGACTTTAGTAATACTTTAAAGGCTTTAATGTGACTGCACTGAACTGCACAGACTTTAATAGCAGCTTTCAAAAGCAGTGATGGGTTTGGTCTCAAGCCTGACTTGTCGCTTAGGACTGGAGTTCTTGTAAACAAGTTTAGCAGATGTCTGTGCAATCACTTCATTCATATAATTCACTCTGCAGAAGTACTTGTTTCTCCTTGGGAAGGCTGAAAACAGATTATTTGTTTCTGCATGGGCATGCAGTCACGTAGCAATTGCCCATGGAAGAGCTACATTTGACATAGCATTTGAAACACACATTGTATTATCTCAATGCTAATACAATAACAGAAAGCTTAAGATATAAATTATGTTTGTAAAATTTATTATATAGTTCTTCTCTTCCATGCAGTTCAGCAGAGACCCCTGGAAATTGAGGTGTTAGTACTCATTCAAATACTTTTAATTTCAGTAGCCGTGTCTTAATCAGCAAAGACCAGAGGGCAATTAAAGTATAGTAAGTGTCTTCTGATTAGTTTTTTATTTATACCAAAAGTACTTTTAACTATGGAAAAGTCAGAGGTCTGGAAAAAAGAGAAGAGAAATTAAGAAATTAGATAAGAACAACCCAGTGCTGCAGTGATTTTAGGATCTAAATGTGCTACACATTCATCTTCCTTTGTACTACAAAGACCCTCCCAAGAAGTATTAAAGTGAGGTAGTAAATCAGGATATTAGCGAGGTCAGCTCTTCTGCATGAACTGGCCTGTTCACCAGCACTTGGGCAGAAGTTTACACAGCAGGAGACAGTTACTCTAAGGTGCACAGAAGAATTAAAATTGTCTCTACAGCTGTCTTAATTGTACAGTACTCAGGGAATAATGTGCCCTTGCAAGCAGTAGGCAGTTAACTAAGACCTCAAAAAAAGGTGCTTCTGCTTCCTCAGCTGCAGGAGGTAAATATTTCACCTTCAGGAACATCCTTATATCTCTTGAGAGCCCTCATCAACAGGATAGTGCTACTGCAGCTGGCCTTTCAGGAATCAAATGGTGCCTTTGCTGAAGAGGCAAGAGAAGAGCCAAGTACAGGATCAACATGTTGGCTGTATGATGGTAGCACTCTGTAAACCAGGCAGATCACCTCCAAATGCAAATCATAATTTTACTGTTTCACTAGAGAAGAGAGAGGATAGATGCTGAAGGTTTTTTACATGCCTCTGCTCCAGGTTATACGTGATCTTAGCCACCCAATTACAGCTGTTGTGCTTGGGGCAGTAATAGTGTAATTGTCTGGAGCTGAGCTGAAAAGGCTGCAACTTAGTACGGTGAAAGGTGAGACAAAATTCCTATTTTGAACAGACTTTTCCATCTGAAAGACTGCTTCAAGAAGATCTGGAACAAAACATGTTGCGCATGCAAAGGATGTGCTGGATGTACAACTGGAAGAGGCTGGTACTGGTTGATCCTCTCTCATCCTGAGGGACTGACACTCTTTACATCTCCTTTTGAAGCTCTCCTTTGTCCTTTCACAAAAGCTTTGTGTTTAATAGTGGGTAGAGAGGAACTCATCAACAGACCATGGCTTGGAAATTCTAAGGTGGAGGGCTAGGTGTTTTGAGGGGGAGCGGGAGGAATTATATGACAACAAAATCTTCTTCATTGAAATGCCTGAAGTTTTTGGGGGATTTCAAATGCTGTTTTGGCAGCCTGAGAGCTGTGTAACACAGACTCTGGGAGGCACTGCCGGCACAGCTTGGCTGGAAAAGTGCAGTGCTGCAAATAGCAGGCCCCTAGCACTGCTAAGGCTGAGGTACCATGGTATCCACCACATCCATGTCATGTCTCTTCTGACATGGAGACATCACTGGATTACAGAACACTTGGGGCAGGACAGGGTGTGGCTATGGCATTCTGTCACCTCTCCTGCCACACTTCGCCAGCGGCCTTAAGTAAATGCAATATATGTGGAGAGGATTCAACAGAAGAGCTTTAGGACAGAGGAGACTTCATTCTGTTTCTTCCAGTATTTTCTGAGAGTCCTATCCTATCTGAATCTGAGTTAGCATTACTGTCTTGCCAAAACCTACTTAAAATGGAAAACTTTTATTTGTGAGAACTTCCTTTAAGAAGAAAATAATTGGTTGGATAAATCAATCTCCTTCCCTTTGAATTTGGATTGTGTCCTGTATCTTTCAAAACTTACAGGACTCAGATGCCTCTGCAATACTTTCTTGTTTATCCTATTCTCATTTGCACCACATTCGAATCTGTCTAACCTGTGTTCTACATAAGTACTTCATGACAGTGCTCTGGGAAAGAGGGGCTCCTTTGAAGTACAAAACAAGATAAATAAACTTATCTTAGAATTTCAGGGATGAGGCTTTGTTATTACCTCAGCCTCTTCTGGAAGGTGGAAAAGTGAACTTTTCTCTAAAGGTGGCTGCATGGTCCAGGTAGGGTCAGGGTACATGTATATATAAATGTCTATATATAAAAATAAATGTATATCCATATAAGTGTAGACAACAAATTTGTATCTGTAACATTTGGAATAGTGAGCCCTGTGATTTTTTCCACGTTTATAGATATATTTTTCACTCTCACACACTCTTTGCAGATGTAATGAAACAAATCATGTTCACACACCAAAACCACACAGAAAGTACTGCTGCTTTTGTAATCTGGGTTGGTTTTGTTTGGTTCTTCGTTTTCTGGAATAGTGTGGGTTTTGTCGGTGGTGCTTGTTGGTTTGGGTGATTTCTGTGGGGAGGTGGGATTTTCTGGCCCACTATTCTCTCTCCCAGAATAGACTAACTAAAAGTGAAAAAAAAAAATTCTACAAGAAAAGCAAGTACTTGAAAATGGGAGGTGTCAATAATTCTTTGGTTGTTGTCGTTCTCAGAATATGCTCTCGCACCATCATTTTTCTAACCTGCATCCTAATGCATTAAAGAATAAAAAGCGGTTTCATTATGCTTTTTTGGGGTTTAACTTCTCTCTTCTCTCACTTTCTGTCAGCTCTTCTGATGCCCAAGTTTTGGATCAGTCTTTAAAGCAAGGGAGAAAGTATCATTACAGAAAGTATAAAAGGGATACAGTGATCTGAGTATGAGGGTTTCAACAGTTTGCACTTTTACTGCGGTGTTTTTATTATTATTTTTAACTCAGTGAAGATTAGGCTTTGTGCCAAAATTTGCAAGAAGGGTTGCAGATGATGTGAGGCTGGTGTTGAGGTTTTTCTTCTCTTAAGAAGGAAAGGATATTCATGCATTCCCTGTGAAGAGCACAGCCCTTTCAGCTCTTGAAAACTCAGCTTTTTCACCTCACAAGGGCAGCATGACAATGGCAGAGAAGCCACTGCATCCATGTTTCACTCTCTAACCAGCAGGGCACACTGCCGCGTGCAGAAGCCTGGCCATCAACTTGTCTCCTCAGTCCTGCTGTCTGAAGCATCCACTTGTCACTGCTCCTGTTACAGCCCTTGGGGCCACACCTTGTAAAGGGCTGAATACTTTTAATTGCCTCTGAATTCACTCAACAGCTCTTGGGAGATATCCCTGGCTTTGTGTAGGGAAATCTGTATCCCTGGAATTTGATGAAATTCCTTTTCATCATCACCTGCTCTTTTACCATGAACTGTAAAGATTACAGGTGATACCAGATTTTGCTCACTGAATCCAGTCCCCACACATACTGTCAATATAAAGGTGAAAACTCTGTATCCTACAATCAATGGTCTTGAGCTTTTGAGTCCCCTGAGCTTCCCTCTGCTTAGATTATTATGGAAAGAATATCATAATTAAAATTGTGTGAATAAGCTATGATGAATAATTTATCATACAAATTCCTCTATTTTGTCTCTTAGGAATATCTCAAAGTAAATTGACTTCTGTTTGTTTTTTGAGTGGTTCATTGTCCAAGGAAGCATTTCTCTTTTGTGATTAATAGTTAACGCTACCTTTCATCTGGTTCTGACTGTCTCCTAGTCTTGATTGGTCAACCAAGTCACACTGGGATTTACCTTTATTCTAGAATAAAGAAAAAATACTGCCATAAATATTTTACAACTCCATTTCAAAATCTCTGAGTAAAGTAATTAATGCTTTTCACTTGTTCTAAGTGAGTGACTGAAGTATCTTTTTACATAAAAGCCTAAACTAACTAAACTACTAAGCCACTAAAGACACACGTGTAGCGGGTGTCATGACTGGGTTTACCAGAATACAGCTCATAGTATCTAGAAAATGATTTCAGCTATCCAGGTTGTTTAAAATGTGTTACACATGCAAACACACACACATACAAAAATGGACATGAAAATTTTTAATTCGTCCTAAATGCAAAAGAAACTTGTATAAAATTACTGTAACACTAACTGGGAGATTTTTGGTGCAGCTTTAAGTAAAATTTCAGTTTAATTTATTCATTACCTGGTAAGTCTGTTGTGCTGCCAGTGATTTTACCCTGCTTACTTCGAAACCAGGCTCTTAGATTATAAAATCAGCATGCAACTACTATATGCAATGGAAATGTCTGCTACACTGACAGGTGTTGCCAATTTGTATGCTCAACCTTCATAAATCAGAAAATTAGTACCTTTGAGAGGATATATACTGAATAAGTGTAGAGATACTGGGGGGATTCACCTTAAAAGACACACAAAATGAGTTAAATAAAGGAATATTGTAATGCACCCAGCATTATGACTACTGCACCTGTCTCTTGCCATGCCTGGAACAGTGTAGCTGCCTAAAGTTCCTGATCCACCATTGTATATCAGGGTATAATTAGATCCACATTTTTAACAACAGTTGTATAAGATAGCACAGTTTAGTTGAAATCAAAGGATTTTCTGAGTTAGCTATTTTGCTTATAGAACTCTTTCTAATTGTTGGGATGCTTTTTTTCTTCTGTCATATTTTCTGCTTTGGATTGTACAGTGTTCTTGTATAAAGAAGACCCAGCATCTTCACAGTTGCAGCATCCAATCATTTACCTTACAGACAAAACTATTGCAGAATATCTATTAATTTCCTATAAAGAAATAATCCCAAAATAAGCCCACAAATGTCTTTCAAATACCTTTTAAAAACAATCATCTTTCCTCCCTTAATCATAGCCATAGTCTAATATGTTATTATGGAAATTTAATACCTTCTGTCACAGAAAAGTACTTTGAAATACAATGGTAACATCTGAAGGTGTGCTTTTTGATTAATTTTTTGTTCCTGTTGTTGTGATTTAAGTCTAACTTACATGTGTGTTCTCAGCAGGATCGTAAGAAATGTTTTTAGACGGAGTGAAAAGCCTGATATGGTTTTGAGTTGAGAGCAGAGATGCTATAAAAAACTGCTGAAGTGCTAAACATTGCTGTCTGTAGCATGTTTTAATTTCTATTCATAGGAATGGAGATATGTGCATGTCTCTTCCTCCTTCCCATTGTCCTGAAAATTCCGAAAACCTCTGTTTTCATATTGTTTTGAGTAATATGTGATAAGATAGAAGGAAATTATGAAAACACAGGAGAATTATAAGTGCAGACTGGAATAGATGTTTCAAATATGGCAAATGTTATTTTAGAATCATTATATCTTCTTTTCATGCATTTTGAGATGGTAAGACCAGAACTGTCAAAAATCCAGGGGGTTTTTTGGGTCTTTATGTAGGATTTTTATTACTACAATTAAATTGATGAATTTGATACTGTCTTCCTTGTCTCTCTTATATTTGCACGTATACAAAGATGCTTAAAATCATACTACAGAAAATGTTTTATAGCATGTATTTTTTTTATATTTTTTAAAAGGCATATCACTTGTGACTACTTGCTATTCTTCATCCATGAGTTCATTCTCCAGATACAAATAACTCAACAAGGTTTTCATGTGAGCCCTATGCTACTATATGGATAAGTTAGCCATTGAAAGCTGAATCTGCTAGATCTAAAAGCAGTGGTTAAGGATATTTGCTTGGAGTACCTTGAAGTATAAAGGACAAATTTAAACTGGTCCTGGAGGTTGCTCCAAAGGGCATCCTGAGGCATTTTTTTATGGACAAAATAAGTGACATGGCCTGTCCACATGCTCATGTAAAGAGGTAATGTGGTTTTGTCAGTTATAAGTAAATTCTCAGAAAAGTTTTTGTGTTGAAGAGGCTGTATCTTGTATGGGTGTAAAACTTTGTAGTATTTATGGAAGTCAGCAGATAGACTTTACAGCGAGTGAATTTTGCTATAATGCACAACAATCTATATGGTTCAGTTGGATGACATCAGTTTAGTTTATTGCTAGAAAAAGAATATTAACTACACTAAGAAAAAGATGTGCCTAATCTTTCATCACCGGTCTCTTACTAAGTACGGATTCAAACTTCCAGTCAAGATAGGAGAGAAAACAGGCTGCTTTGGTGCTAGTATGTGTGCCCAGTTCTTGGACGTCTAGCCCCCTATAAGGACTTGAAGCCAGTGTAAAATAGGCAATGGATGCCGTAATTTAAGCAATGTTTATCAAACCACTAAATGGGATTCAGCCAAGCATTTTGGCTCCAACCATATTGCAAAGTAGACAATATATCCTGCACAGCACCTGTGACATACCAGAATGTCCCAGTCTACTCCGAGCTGTGCTGATGTGTACTAACCAGTAGAAACGAAAATCCAGACACCCCAGGTGGCTGCTGCTGCCACAGGCTGCAAACCTGCAGTGTCTGAGGTGAAGGGTGTGATTGGGACACGGATGCAAATATTGCCACCACTGTGGGATGTGACCTGCACTTGCAAGGAGTTCTGCTTGCTTGTATCAGCTAAAATACAGCCTGGTATGTGCACTTAGGAAATGGCTGAAGAGCTGAGAGACACCTAAGGCCCTGACTCCTGTGTTTTTTAAAACATGGCCGGCTGCGTTTTCTTTAGGTTTTTGGAAGTAAATTTATTGTTGTTCCCTTGCAATGAGGCCCATGTAGCAAGGCTGTGCCTGCAGAAGGCAGTGCTGCCGCTGCAGTACTGCTGGAGAAACGAAGCACAACACATTTCAAAAATGTCTCATGGGCCTTCTAATCAGAAAGTGCTTCTGTGCAGCAAAATGATGCCATGATTTCCTGTCTAATACCATCCCTGGAACCTGTGATGTAAATAAAACCAACTCACAGTAAAACTGTGTCAGTGTTGGTGTCAACCCTTGAAGCATTAGACCTTCCCATACGCCAGAAGAAAACTCATAATTTAGCTGTAGAATGTTTCAGCTAAGCTGGTTGGTTCTATCGCAGCATTGTGCTAGAACGGCTCCCTTGCTGCTTGTCAGCAGGAAGCACAGGCAGCACACATTCACTTCCAAGAGGAATTTAGCATTTAAACAAGTGCTATACCAGCGTCTCACTTAATTTTTATGCCAGTGTGATTTGCATCACCTTAACTACGTATCGTCTGAACTGCTGATTATATGTACTCACGTTGGATTGGATAATGCTGCATGAGCACTATCTTGTTGATTCATTGTATTATTATGCTCTATCTGAAGTTCAGCTTTTACTAACTGCAGACTTTCAGCAGTTTGAAATAGGCTTAGATTCCCCGCTTCTAACAGAACAAGTTGTTTATTTTTATAGCTTTTTTTTATTGTGGGATTTTTTTCCCTTTAGGTTATTATTGGTATGTCTGTTGTTTTGGTGCAGGAAGGCAGACTTCTCCTTTGGCATTCATAGAATCCAGATGGAGACAGTGATGTACCCGACTAAATTTGCTTCCTGTTGAGGCTTCACCTGTGCAGTCAACTTACATGTTTGCCTGTATGATACAGGCTCGGTGTAAAGGGGCACTAACAATTCCAGCTATGCTGCACAGATCCTTCATCCTTGTTAAGTATTGTGCTATCTTATAAGGTGATGTCTTCAAATATGAAATAGCATTTATACCCAGAAAACTAAAGAGAGACTGGCAGATTTATAAAGAAATACAGACTCACCCGCACAAATCTAACAGAAGTCTTGGCAATATTTACTGTACATCTGCCCTAATATACTGAGTGATCCATCACATTTATTCCTTTAAAACCTTCATTGATATTTTATTTTCAGAAGTAAACAACTTTTTAGAAGCAGACTTGTAGAAGTGTTGGTAAAACACTTGAGACATGAGAGATGTCTGAATACAGAAAAAAGACAATAAACTTCAGTTTTGCTGTGGTCTATCAGTTATAGAAAAATGTAACTGAATCTTTCCAGCTTTCTGATGTTGAAGAACATCAGTAAAGCCAAAATGAATTTTTTACTTTGCTTGACACAGGCCAGCAGCTAGTTTGTTTTCAATATTCGTGAAAGTAACCTGAAGACTTCTAAATTATATCTGACTTCCCCTTAAAGGCCTAGAGCTAGGGATTTTTGAAGAATTATGGCAGCATGGCTCCTTTCTTTACTCCCAGCTGTCTGTTCTAAAAGGAATACAATATAGACCCAAAGGCTTTATGTGTGCTAGTATCCCTCGATGCTGGTGAAATAGCAAGGTTCTTTGAAGAAGTTACTCTTTTTATATTTTTTTCATCACAGGAAAACACCTGCATTTACTGAAATAGTTTCTGAGGTAGAAAAATGCAATAGTTAGCATGATATACACTGCTACTTTGAAATTGTTCTTACAGTATTCAGCTCTTCAACGGTTTCTGCTGTGCATAGAGTATGTTGATGAAAATAAGAGAGGCAGCTAGAGATCAAAACTTTGCTGGTATCAAATTTTTAACCCTCTTCCTTCAGAAAATGTTTTAAATCTTCTGTTGTTGTTTTTGCTCTCGTTTTTCCTTTGACATTATCGCAGAAATTGTGTACACAAATGTTTTCAGAATATATGAGTTTTGTATTGCTCCAGCAATTATGCCATATTGCAGAGTAGTTATGCTAATGCTGCACTACTTTTGCATGCAAAGAGTTGAAATGAGAGCACTGAAACGCAGCTACTTATATCTAGATCTCCACTACTAGTTTTCCACTATACAATGGGTCTTCATCTCTCTGTGTAAAGGATTCTGCTTCTCTTGTATTTGCCTGTCTCTATTTCACTATGTGCCTGTGATTATGGTGTGAGCGTGTACTTGTCTTCTTGTGGGCATCTGCCTAAGCATGCAGGGGTTTTTATGAGTTTGTAAGGACTTACAAAAGCAGAAGAAAACAATATGCGATATAAACGTAGTTTCTTTACTTTTTTGGTGCAAATTCCACACGCTATCTGAAAAATCCATCATTTATGTACAAAATATAAAGCAAAGAGAATCACCAGATGCGTTCTTCATACAGAAAAGTAACCAAATATGCAGTACCTTGAAGAAATATTTTTTTTAGTACAGTAAAAAAATTCCAAGGAGCTAACTTCCAAAAAAAATGTCTTAGCAGCTACAAAGCCCTAATATGCACAACACTTGATGTAAATGTTCTGTTGTAAAATATTATATAATACACTGATAATACCCTATCACAATGCTGTGCATTATATTAATAACTGTATCATAGTATTATATACATTATAGAATTAGCTAATGTTACATGTATGGCACTGGTGCTACAAAAATGAAAACTTCTTCCAGAGTCCCCAACTTTTCTTTGAATTTCAAGCATTTACCACCACTGTTTTTGATTCATTACCTCCAGTGAAGTAAAAGCACTTTTTTTATTTATGTGTAAAGTTTTATTTACAGCACTGGGCAGGGTTAAACACAGGCTTGAAGATAAAAATAGAACATAAAAAAAATACAGAACAAGCAAATATCTGGTATCCCTTATTTTGGTTATCAGTTAGGCTTTACATAAGGTACTCTGAGCTGTGGGAGTAAAAAAAAGCCACCTTAACAATTTTTTACTCTTGTAATTGCTTTTCAGATGAGTGGTTGTGGCTGGATATAAACGTATCTAATTTAGAGAAACACGTTATATTTTGAGTTTGATTAGTTTCAGGGGGTTTTAAGGAAAGGAAATGAAATATATCATCATCTAGGCTTGTCAAAGACTTCAGGTTTTGTTTCTTCATGATTTGCTTTTTTTCAGTTCCAGGTGGTGGGCTTGCAAACCCTTGTAATTAAGTCAAAAAAAAAAAAAGAAAAGGGCAGGGGGCAGGGTGTATTAACCCCTAAGACTTGAAAAGTCTCATGCATACTAATATGGAACACCTAATAATCCACAATCTCTCAATAAGAGGAAAAAAAATCAGGACTAAAGGGTTTTTTTCTTAATCAGATTTTTTGCTACCCTTTTCATTATCCTCTCTAATTAATCAAATATAGTTACCTTATAATATAACCAAATATGTACCTGCATTGGAGTAGTCCTTTATTTAAGCCAATTAGATATGAGAAGAGGCTGTTACTGTCCCACCACCCCATTTGTACCCTAGTCTGGTTGCAGCATTTAGCAAAATAAACACATCCATTACAGAGTGATCTAATAATTATATAACCAATATTTTCCAATTTTTCATTAAGAACTTGTCATCATATCATAGTCTAAAATGTAGGACTCTCCCTCCCAGGCAAGTAGTCTAGCTACCAAAAGCCATTGTCACCACTCTTTTATTTGTCCCAAATACCGTAACTATCTTTAAAAAATAAACCAGCAGCAATGAGGTCATAAACCATCTCCCATTGCAAGGGTTAGATTGGTGGCTAAGACGTTACTGTAAGGCAGGTAAAACAGTGTTTCAAATATTCTCTGGCAAAGGAAAGATATTAATTGAATTCGAGTGAATACCCATGCTCTGTTAGATGAAACTGTGCCAGCATCTCCTCCTCCTCCTTTGGCTGTCCTTTGATGGGAAAGAATAATTCTTCAATGTTTTTTGAAAGGTACTGAACTCTGGGTGATTACTCAGAGCTGTGACTCCCAAGTGAAGGGCAACCAGCATACAGGATCTAATTGTTCCTGAAAGGCAGCAGGTTTAAAAGCCCTGTCATGGATGCTTTGTGTTACCTTGGGTAGTTCTCTCTCTACCCATCAGCTTCTGAAAATTGCATTCCTCCTTCTCTGCATTTTATATAAGGAGCTAGGAAAAAAGCTGTGTCTAGAATCCTATCAACTGGGGGATATAGACTCAGATTACACGTGAAATTAACTTATTCATGTAAATTCTGTGGTTCATAGATGTGGATAATACCAATAACTTTAGAATGAATACATTAAAAGTCAAGGACTGAAATCCTTCATGGATTGAAACCATGAAAATTTAGTAAATTTTACTTTTTCCTCTGGCTTTTATGGTTGTTCTTTCTGCACAGGCAGTGGATCCAAGGGTATTTATCCTGTGAGGAATACTGGGACAGTGCCTGGATGGGGATGGGATTAGGAAATCTAAGGCATGGTTGGAGTTGAATTTGGCTACGGGTGCTAAGAATAATGAGGTACACAGTAGAAGAAAGACATGGGCCTGTTAGAATGGTTCCAGAGAAGATTCATAAAAGTGATCAGATGTCTGGAACCCCTCTCCTATGAAGACAGTCTGGGAGAGTTGGGCTTGAACAGTCCGAATTAGAGAAGGCTCCATGGAGATCTTTCAGTACTTAGAGGGAGTCATAAGAAAGACAGACACTCTTTACCAACAGCCTTTCTGTCAGGAGAAGGGACAACAATTTTTAACCGACAAAAAGGCAGATGTAGATTGGGATTAAGGAAGACATTTTTTATGGTGAGTATAGTGAAACAATGAGAGAGGCAGCCCAAAGAAATCGTGGATATCCCATCACTGGAAGCATTCAAAGTGAGGTTGGACAGGGCTTTGAGCAACCTAATCTAGTGAACTATGTCCCTGCCCATGGCAGGGGCTTTGGAGAAGCTGATCTTCAAAGGTTCCTTCCAACCCAAACTATTCTACGATTCTATGATTTTGATTGTAGGATCCTAAACCACAACCACGAGAAGTTTTCTACAATAATATAATTCCTACAAACACCTGAAAGATGACTGTATTGTCATTTACATTCAAACTGATTCTCAGCAACAATTACTGTTCATGCATTTCCACTGCATTGCTGAAGCTGTATGTAATTTTTTTGATATGTACAGTTATACGGGCATCAAAGGGAGGAAAATAATGAGGAGAAATCTCTATTCCCACAGAATAAGCACAGTATTAGTCTAATGCTTTCCCAGCTATGGGCCATCATTAAGATAATTCAATATTTGGGTTGTAGGCTCTCATCCTGCAATCTGATCTGTCCTGTGAGGATGTGGGTGCGCTCAGGAAAGGTTACAGCAACGCCCTCTGAAGAAGGGGGAAAATCACAGTTCCTTCCCTGGCCTTGGTCCTGAAATGCAGGGAGGTGAAGAACGAGGGCTGCTGCTGTTTAATACCTAAAATGAGTTCCTACTGCAGAAGATTCCCAACTGTTTGCCTTCAAGAGTAGTGATTGCACTAGACATGTCACCTCTATGTCGCTCAGGGATTAAACTAACATGAAAAGGATATTCAGCGGCCTTCCCTGTACCTTTTGTGCTGCTGGATTTTGCAAAGATTACCTGTGTAGTCGGGAAACAAAATGTCAGATTTGCACAACAGGGAAATGATAGCAGTGTTTCATAGAGTAGAAAATCTTGCTTACAAAAGAAATGGAAGTTGTAGTAATTTCTGATGGATTGAAAGGTGACTAGTTCACAGTGATCTCAGGTCTCTTTGTCTTGTTTGTATTTCTGTGTATGTATCATATATAATGAATTCACATTTCAAAATACACACACAGTACTAATAAGGGGGGGTCTTATCATATTCAGCATGTGAATTTCCATTTGTTTCTTTTACCTTTCATGAGTTAAGATTAAAATGTGTTGTAATGGGGTAATAGTAGCAATAAACACCATTCAAAATGCTGTATAGAGATGTGATCAAAGTACAGAGCATGGTACTGGCAACTCCAAACTTTTATTCTTCACCTCTCTTTTTAGATAGGCAACTTCTCTGTGTTTCTCCCATGTTAACACCTGGGGAGGATAACTCTTACAAGCCTCACCAGGTTGTTGTCAGCATTAATTATAATGTTTGCAAAGTGCTTTGAAGATAAAAAGTGCTAGGTAAGTGCTAAGTAGTATTTTTATTCTGCTGAAGTCAGAGTAATGCCAAAGAGAATGTCAGCTTCAAAGACTTTGCTGTCAGATCTAGAGTGCTCACAGGATAGATGAAGGTTATTTAATTTTACCTACACATACTGAAATAATAATGATCAATATAATCCTTTCTTTAATCTAAGTAATACTGAGATGCTTGTATTTTGTAAAGCTGCTTAATATAATAACAAATTTTTGTTGCATGGTCATTACAAAATGGCTGGATTTCCAAAATCTGCCAATTAGAGCCAGAATTAAATAATACACAAGACATATGCTGTAGAGAAAGTAAATGCTGCTTAAGTTTTAAGGACATTGTTAAGGAATCTTCTCAGTCTGACCATTCATGAGACTCTGGCAGTCACACTCCCAAGGTCAGAGACTTCCAGTGCTGGGACAGAAGCCCCTTTACGGAGGGCAGCTCCAGTGATCCCGCTTGACTCCCTGCACACCCTACTCCCAAAGAGTCAGACCAGATTTCCCGACCAGTTCGACCCCAGGTTTCCCATGGCCAAGTCTCAGATGTCTGGTTCCATAAAGCCATTTATTCATGGTGCAGTAACACAGGAAGAGCCCAAGCTGGGGCCTCTGAGGAGCACACCCAACAAAAGAAGCCCTGGGCTTTTATCCTCTTACAAGCTCTGTAAGTGCTGACCTTCCTTCAGAGTCTTCGGGTCCTGCCCCCTCTTTATGTCCATCCATCTCGTTGGTCACAGGTCTTCATCTCCTTTGTTATCCAAAAGGTTGGCAATTCCCAGGTCCTGCTGTGTCTCCATGTCCACTCACCTGGCAGATGTCACCCATTTCCATGTCTTTTGTTATCCCAGAGGCTGGCAGTTCACAGCCCCTTGTCTGGGGCTCCCACCCAGAGCTCAACCTGCATTTCAATCTGCATCTAAACCAGCAGCTTGCAGCCAAGCTACCCAGACCAGATGTATTCCTCTACAACATAAAGCTTTCTTCTGGGGGGTCAGGATGGAAGAATATCTCAAAGGAGAAGCTGTTCTAACTATGTTTTAAAGAAAAGCTAAGTACAGGTGAAGAAAGTGAAAACCAGCAGAGAAAATTTTAAATGGAGTTTAAACTTGGTCAATGTCTGCGCCTTATACAACTCCTTAAACAAGAAGTCGGAGACTTTTAGTGTTTATGCTTCATATTAAAGCACAGTGGTAGTATGATCTAATATGCTTCCCTTACAAATTTTAAAATGTGGTTTTCAATTTGACTTGATTCAGTTTTGGGTTTCATTTTATTTTCATTAGAGATTTTTCTTTTAATTTGGTTTCTTTTAAAAATTTATACAAGTTTGTTAAAAGTAAGACTTCTCTTAGTCACCTTGAAAGTTAGAGCTGAGAAGATGAAGTGGTGGCTGCTGGACTTCATATGTTTTGCCATTTCTACAGTCTTGAGCTTTCACATCTTGCTTCATGATCCCTGGCAGGTTGAGAAGTATTTCTAAAACCTTAGCCCCCAAAATCATGACCCTTCAGCTTTTAAAATCATCTCAACGTTTAAAGGAACTTGAGTTTGGATTTGAGTCAAGCAATTATGTATTTTAAGAACTGAAAAACACTTATTTTTTCAAATAAATTACTTCATTCAGAAATGCATCTTCACTGCTGCTATATAACCCTATTCCTAATCTTTCTTTTTTCTTTCTTTCTTTCTCATTCTTTTTCATTTTCTTTTTCATTTTTTTCTTTCATATGACTGTTATTCAGAATTAAAGCAGTAAAAGTATTGGATTTATCATTTAAGCCTGAGTGGCACAGGACCCTTGTTTTCTTCATTGACTTACCCTGGGGGTGTGAGGTCTCATCATTTCATGGGATTCAAGAATAAATATACAAGGAAGCTATGTAATTATTAGCAGTTGGGACAAGGTTGACCTTGCTTGGAGATCCAGATGCACAACCAACCTCAGCGTCTAGTGAAGAACTGAGACATGTTATTCAAAGGGAGAAAATCCTCAGTTTCTACCTGCTCCTAGTGTTCAGTGAGGAGCGGCAGAAAGATAAAATTTTGTGGTTTCCAGTATGAAGATCTTTCTGCATGGCTCATTTCCTTGTCTGGGAAAGAATTCTCAAGAATTATCTCTCAGAAGTCAGGTTCAGAGAAGCAGCGGTTGCTCATCCGATATTTTTTCATCCTGTCAGGAAGAAATCCTTACTCTTACCTACCTTATACCAGCAGCAACTAGTTCAGAGGCAGCTCTGTTCTACACCTTCCCACATATGCTCTTGCCTCCCTCTGCTGCACACTGTCTCGTTTGGTTAGAACCAGTCTTAGACTGCGGTAACTCATCTCTCGAGGTTACAAGCTGATTACACTTGGTAAATAGATGTATCTCCTGAACAAGTGGTTGTCTTTTCTGTACTTTGGCTTAAGCAAACTGCATTCGGTATAGGCTGCTTTTGATATTCAATCTACATAAAGAGCTGATTTATTAACATTTTACATCCTTATATGTAATAGTATTTTTATTTTAAAGAAGCTTCTTTTAAAAATTGCTTTCACCTCCCTCTCTTAATAACTTTATTTTGCTTTCAAATAACTACTAAATTGACTACTGATTACCCTCAGTTGGAAGGGACCTATAATGGTCATTGAGTCCAACTCCTAAAGTCACACAAGGCAACCCAGAAGTTAAACCATGTGTCTAAGAGTGTTCTCCAAATGCTTCTTGAACACTGACAAGCCTTGTGCCGCCACTGCTTCCCTGGGTAGCTTATTTCTGGTATTCAGGTATCCTTTCAGTAAAGAACTTTATTATAACTGCCTGCTAACCTGCTGGAGTAAGAGGAACACAAGCCATTTAGCTCACTTCATTAGAGCATTGTGGTAACAGCACCAAGGTTGTGGGTTCAATATAGGGCATTCATAATTGATAATCCTTGCAGGTCCTTTCCATCTCAGAATATTCTGTGATTATCTGTGATTACCCACATACTGTTTCTGAGTTAACCTCCTTAGGTGTGTACAGTTAGGGTTATAAAGTGATTCTGCATTAGACTTTCTTTCATTTCTCTCAAAGGGAGCACTTAAGTTGGTAGACAGGGTTCATGCACTTCACTGTTCTAAATTCCAGGCTTCCTGCAACCCACAGACTAGGCTTTAAGATACAATCTGAATGTTTTGTGTACTCAGAGCATGATGGCACGAGCAGATTTGGGGATTTTTGGTTATGTCGGAATGTTGTCACAGAGAGATGTGACCTTCTTTCTGTGCACTGTCTGTGTCAGGCTGAAGAATACTTGTGCTGTTTTCTTCTATGATCATGGGGCAGCTACACTGACAGTGTCACAGAAGGGCAGCATAATTGATTCAGTCATTGAAGACTGACAGAAGAAATACATTTAATACATTTAAAAATTGTGTCTTGGATAAAAATCTCTCTTTGCTTATATCTTCAACTTGCCTTGCGAGTCCCTTCATTATAACTTTGATTTCCAGCTAACAGAAGTAAAAGGTGCTGCTCCCAGCACAGTCTCTGCTGTGTGAATTTTCTGCAGGCAGTAGCAGTCACTAGTAAATCTTGTCCATGCTCACAGCAAATACCAGCTGTCCTTGCCTGCACCACTCTGAACCAGCTGGATGCAAGCCAGGTCTAAACTGGAAGCCGTGTAGCTGTGTTAGCACGGCACTGAGCCGGAGTGTCACACGAGCCTGAAAGCCCTGTCTCCCAGCAAGCCTTATTAGCTCAAACTCAGTGCCACATTAATTGCACCTCAGCATCTTCTGGTCTGCTGCTGGCTTACATTCAGCCAGCCTGGAGTGCAGACAAATCCACTCATGACTGCCTGTAAAACGCAAGGTAGTCGCAGCCCATGTTTCTTCACACAGCAGTCAGCCTTCCTTTCCCTAAACCCTCTTTAAAATTAGACTGCAAATATGTAGTAGAAACCTTGTGCTTAGAGGCTTATCCCTCTAAGGAAGTGGCTCTTAAAATGTCTGGAGCCAAGTAGGGAGTATGCTTTGATAAGTATAATGTTGATAAATGACCCCAGCTGTTTCTTCAAGAACTCTTATCTGTCATTGCCTTTCTTGTTTGATGTTATAACTGTTTTTCTTTAGTCATTTGGATTCAGGTGAAAAAATGTACCCTTGGTATTTATCACTTGAAGAATTAATATTAAAAGTCAAACAAACTCCAAAATATATTTAAGCTTCTGTGCATTCCAGAGATATAATGTAAACTATTCAAGTGCTGTGGAACATACTATGTCATACTGCATTTAATGGTATAACATTTCTTAATTAACTTCTGAGTGGCAGAAGATCTCATAACAGCAATTTTCAGGCATTGTGTAGCTTATTGTAGCTATAAAATTTATTATTGCCATATTAAAAGAAGGCAGGAAGCCTAACTAATAGCTTCTTTAAGGGGATCTTTTACCTATAGTATTACAAAGATTATTCAAGTAAAAAATTCTGTTCAGAACTTGAACTGTAATTTGCTTTGAAAACTTTTCTGCACGCTGAGTGAACTCATAATTCTAAAAGTTTGTTTCTGCATTTCAAACAGCATAGTTTGCTATACTGATGAAGTAGCCACAAGGTAATTTTTACATTTCAGCAATGGAGAACTTATCATAATATCCAAAAGGCACATACTGTGCTGCCATCTGCTTTTTTTTTTTTTTTTAATTAAACTGAATGTGAGATCAAACTTTTTAAAAAATATGTTATTTAAAATATTTATCATCACCAAGCATCTGTGCATGGTAAATATGGGTTTACTTTTAGCTTACAAAAATGTTTTTCTCAAAAAAAAAAAAAGATAATTATGTTTTATAATCACTTTCTTAATCCTTAAACACAATGTGCTTTGCTCTGATTTTGTTTTATAAAAACTGGTTTTGGTTTTAATTTGGTTTATTTGCCAGAAACCAGCACATATTGTAAAGTGAGGGTAAAACACACACACACACACACACACACACACACACGCACAAAAAAAACAAAACACAAATTTCAAGGAGAGAATAAATGAAGGCTTATGAGAGAGGGGAGAAAACCTTGTAGAACCTAAGACAGAGTAACATCTTCATTCATCACAGGACTTCTGCTAGCGGAAAAGGAAAGATTGAATATTTATAAATGTGATGACAGAGAAAAAGTCCAATTTTAGTTTCCAAACCTTCTAGCGACGTCTAGGATTTTCTTGAGGCCAGGTTATTTTTGTCAGGTGCTTGATGAATACCTCAAAAACTGTGTTTCCTCCATCACTCTAAAAGGATAGTTTTTACTTCACCTCCTTTTTTCTTAGTACAAAAAGTTATTTTAAACCTTATGAAAAGACAAACTTATGATTTACTGTCATGTCAACTCCTGGAACAAAAAATAGTTTTCCTTTGTCAGATAGTCAGTGACTCAGTGAAAGGTACAGAAAAGTATCTGTTCCCGAGAGTTGATTTTCTGACTTACTGCTGGAAAATATATTTTGATTTCATTACACAGCTTTTTGGTTTGTTCTGCCTTTTGTATAAAGGTCCAGCAGTAAAAAGAAAAATAATCTCAACATTGATAAGCTAGGTACCTGGCAGCACTGCAAAGTGAGGCCAGGACTATCAAGAGGCTGGAAGAGGCTTGGTTTTGGTGCACAACCAAAAATGGAAATCTGTACATGAAATGTATGCATGTGTCTTATCATTGCTAAGACACATAAAGCATTCACAGATTTACTTCAGATTGTCTGTTGTGTCTTTGCAAGACAACAGAATAGCATTCCTAATCCTTTACTAGAGACACATAGAAAATTACATTAAAAACCTTAAAATTGCTTCCAGAATGATAGCAGGTTCTTCTTACAGATAGCGTATTTTTTTTCAGTTTCTGTTCCGGGTCAGATATTTTCCCATGTTGTGCTATTTGCATCTCCTTCTGTATAGGATGTCCTAGAACTTCTGCTTGGATCAAGCAGGTGAGACTCAGGACTTAAAGGAAACTGCATGGAAGAGCAAGTGGAGACAAAGCTATACTCTGGGGGTCCCTGAATGGTTGTAAGTACACCTAATGGTGTAGGCACCTGAATTGCACTCCTGATGACCAAATGCATGATAAGTTCTGAGCTGTTAATAGGAATGGTCAAAGTTGATTGTGAACACTGATTTTCAGGAATTTACATAATAACTCTTCCTGCTCCCTCTGCCCTTTTGATCTCTGTTTCCTCTGCAGTAGGAACTTCACCTTTCCCTTACACCAATATATATTTTTCTTCCATTTTATCAAAAGAAAAATGGGGCTGTAGATATATAAAACCTAACGCAAACTAGCAGACTGTAAGCAGGTAATTCAAGAGTCTGGTTTCTGCCTCTGGAAGGGATAGGTTACAGGTTGTATCAACCTGTACCTTAATTCTACATAAGTTTTCAGAAGGTTGTGTTTTGGTGAAGTTGATCATCTGGAAGGGCACAAGATATCTGGAAACAGCATAATAAAACCTCCTCAGAGGCTTAACGATAATTTTACATGTCATAAATTATATAGATTTTTGAAATTACAGTTTTTAATTTTGAGGTTTCTGGTAACATCAGGCATGGAGCAGGAGGTGTTGGAATAGACAGTCTCTAGAGGTAATTATCACTAGAGCCATCTAGTAATAATTCTTGAAAACAGTAGTCATCAAGCAGAAAAGCTCATCACAGTGGCATTGCATTTTCTCCACTCTCTCTACCTTTAACATCTTGCTCTTATGGCACTATTTTCTTCCATTTTCTTTCCTATTTTGTGCTTTCATAAAGCTTTGTATTCTTCTCCAAAGTTCATGAAACCCTATTATACAGCACCATTTGATGTAGCAAGAACCACACAACACAGCAAACTCTGTCATCCCTTTCAGCTCTGTTCTGTCATTAGAAACAAAACCATACTGAAAGTTACCCATAATGTTATACTTTCAATTAATATACACAAATAATACCTTCACCCCGCATGAAAGCATGAGGAAGTCAGCTTTACTTACAAACTAATTATACTTTTTAACTATCAGATGCAAAAAAATACTGATAATCTTTATCATAAAATATCATAAAATATTTCTCATTTGAGATTTTATTTTTACAAAAGGCAATAAATCAAAAAAAATTAAATGATGCATTATCATACAGAAACTCCCTCCATGCAGTAGATCATTCTAAATTATCACAAAGACCTTCTCAGTCTTACAGTTTATGTTTCTTTCAAAAGCTTATAAAAGTAGGATAGGGAAAAAATAGTGCAAGGGTTGAAAAGTCATGTTTTCTTTGCATTTAATTTAAAGATAAGCATAAAAATATTTTATAATCTTGAACATTTCACTCAGATGTGTCCTTCCCCAATGCTGAACTGCTTCCTAAAATTTGAGACTATTGCTTCTACAGAAACAAAATTATATAATACTAAAGAAATAAGAATGAGAGGAACATTTGCAAAAAAACACCAAAAAACCCAAAAAATGAATCAAATGAAATATTTTGTGAGCTTTCATTACTGAATGCTCCATAACTTACTGCGTGCTTCATGACTGATGTGGATACAGAGCCGTTGAATCAATTTGTGATTTTAGAGGAAGAACTGATTAGAAACAATGAGGATGAAATGACAGTTAACTGGTGAAGAAGTTATTAAGGTTGACACATCCAAGGCTACTTAAAGAAAGCAGATTTTCTGCCTTTTTAGATAATTCTGGAAGTATTAGGTCCCTAAAAAATTTGACCCTCACTATATATGCTACAGAACTAGGATATTAGTTCCTCTGAATTACAGTATCTAAGGGAATGCAGACTGGTTTGGAAAACTCATGAGATCCTTGAAGACTGAAAAGCTCTAGAGCAGACTATCCAGGACCTTGTTTACAGTCAAGAAACCTGGAGGGTTTAATAATTCTTCCAAGCATCCTCCATAATTGCTCATTACTTAAAATGAACTGATGAAATGAGGAAAGAAGTGTTAAAATTTTGGAAAGTGAAGGGTGTTAAAGCAAGTATCCTAGCTGCTGCTAATCGAAGCCATGATTCGATGGATATAGAATCCATGTATAGCATTCCACCTACAATTTAGGAATTTCCTGAATCAGATATTTAGAACAGTAGAGGCTATACCTGGAAGGTATTCCTATTGACTATTATTTTTTATATACTTTTTCCCAAATGTTTACTTTTGTCCACTCTTATAGATAGAATGCTGGACTAAATGGGTCTTTGTTCTGATCCAGTACAACAGGTCTTACTAAGCAGGTGGATTTTTAGGAATAAGACCTTTAAACAGTAAGGACTTCTTAACCCTAATCTTAACAAAACAGGCATTTTGTCATAGCATTGTTTGCATTCTGCTGAAATCCACAGGAAAGAAATTGTTTTTCTGTTGTCCCCCACTTGGAATGCTAATAAGTAAATGATACATTTGCCAGTGAGTGCTCTCTCAGTCTCAGTGACTGGTGGTAAAATAAGAGGTGGCCTGCAATCAGGAAGGTATTTTTAGTTAAAAGAACTGCAGCATGAAGTGTGATGTTTCAACTCTAACGTGTCAGAAGCAAATCCTTATTAATTCTGACCTCTCTACATTATGCATCTTTCTGATCAACTCTCTGATAGTGTTGCTCTGTCAGACTATGGAGCCTGAGATTCAAAGTAAATAGACCTGCCAGAGCAGGTTTCCACCATGATTGGATCAGACCCTGGAAATCATTCTACAGTTTCTTCACCATAAAATTCTTCTCAGTGTCTGCTCAGCCTTGCAAATGGAAGTTAAACATATCCTGCTATGCAGCAATATTACAGTTTTACTTGTTGCTTAATGTTTTCACTGATGCTTTCTTCATCATCCTCTGGGCACAAACACTTTAGTATTTTAAACCATCTGTTAAATTAACATACTTTTTAAGAAAAAATATGCTTTCATAGCTCCTGTTTAGCTTCTTTTACAAAGTGCACACTTGCAAGTTGTGTAGTGTCTATAGTGTCTGCTCTGAAAGCCCCGCCAATTAAGATTTGTGAATATTGAACAATTTTGCTCTTAAAATTCTGTAGATATGAAATTAAGATTACATTCTTAAAACAGAAGTGATGCCACTTTTTCTTTCAGCTTCAGAGAAATTTTATATTCAAGCTTAAGGACCATTTTGCATTTAAAAGACATGTATGTGGAGGTTATTCACAACGCCATCCGTCTCAAAAAACCAGTCTGAATTAATTCATTTGGTCTCCAAGACAACAGCCATGGGTTTCTTATGCCAAACAAAGGTTCTAATTAATGTCATCTAGGTATCTGCAGGCATCATTGCTGATCTATGGTCTTTTGTGTCTGATCTATCTGAAAAATGTCTGTGTTCTGTGAACAAAGGGAAGGTATGTCCACGGTGAGAAAGTAAGTGAACAGTTGAAAGTGAGAATAATTAAAAAAAAAAAAATTAATAATGTGATAGCTGTCTTTTTTGTCCTCTTCATACTTCTGTTGATAATGTGAAAATTGATCCTTTCCACTCTGGACTGTCAGTTGCTGTTCTTTTGTACAGTGCTGAATTACCATTTGATTTTCTATGAGTTTTCCTTAGTGCTGTGTCAGCTGAACCAACAGTTGTGGTGGCCGGGGGGTCAGAGAGCCCAGGTACAGAGGGGGCCCGCTGGTGGGCAGGCTCCAAAGTGCAAGACTCCCCTTTACCTCAGTGAGAAAGGCCTCCCCCACTGACCCTATGGAGATTCGGTCTATCTGACTGGCCAACAGACAGACGCCCCTTATATCCCTTAAGAGGATGTAATCCAGCCCCACTCCATCCCCTCCTTATTCCCATTGGTTGTTCTTGTATTACCTCACCTCCCTCCTGCATCCCTTTATAAGGCTATCCCAAACGGAAGTGTGTCCCTTTTGTTGCTTTGCCTCGTCCTTTCCCCTTTGCCCCCTTGCTGCCTTGGTCCCTTCCCCCCTTGCCTCGCCCTTTCCCCTGCTCCCTTGCCTCCTTGGACTGCATCGAGACAGATAAGTAATAAACTTCGGTGCTCCAGCAAGGGCCGCCTCTGACTCTTTGCCTCTAGTGACGCCTGAGCTGGCTAGCTCAGTGTGAGTGGCTGCGTGTCTCCATCACACGGGTGAGAGAGCTGGCCTGCGGGGTGCCAAGAATCACCACCAGGGGTTCCTTAGCTAAAGGTTCCCCTTGGGATAAGTGGCAGTTCCTCCACCAACACTCCACACGGCGATACCTTAGGGTTTTGAGGGCACCTATGTTCCCTTGCTTAGTTTCTTCTGAAGGAGATCCAGTGTCAACATCTGGAGTGCATACCCTGAATATTTCCATTGTTTCCTTCCTTGTGGGCAGCACGACGTTGATGTTGTGCTAATTTTGATTTTTCTAATTTTGATTGCTTTGTGGAACTTTGTAGAGAATGTCTAGAGGGTTTGGTGGTGGTTTTTGGTTTTTTGGGGGTGAACACTGGGGTTTTTTTGGGGGATGAGGTGTTTTGTTGGTTGCTTGGTTGGTTTGGTTTGTTGGGGGGTTCTTTGCTTTGTTTTATTGGAGTTTTTCATTGATGTTTTACTTGGCTTTTTGGGGTCTTTTTTGCTCTCACTTATCCTGTTATTCAGGATAAGTTCATTATATAGAAAGACAGTTTTTCTGCTGTGACATTGTGACATTTTTTTTGGACTGTGTAGGCACTCGAGAAGATAATTCAGTGGAGCATGCTGGGCTGGCAGTGCAGATTGCTGTAGTTTACAGTCTTAAGTGTTCTCACTCATTCTTGGTCATAGCAGTCCTGAACTGAGAGTATCAGTTTTATAGCCTTTGAGTAATGCTTTCTGTGCTGTGACTCTCAGCTCAGACCAGTGTGTTAAGAGTATAGAGATTTGGGAGAAAATAAACCCCCTTGCTCTAGCTGGTCCTTAAGGAATCAGAGGGGCTGGGTGCAGCTGGGCTTAATTTCTGATTAGAACCAGTTCAGAAGTATAAGTCTGGTTGTGTTCGATAGACCCCAGATGCACAAATAGTGTGGACTACACTCTAAGTCTGGTTTCACTCGCAATGAGAGAGTCACAAATAGTGAGTTTTAACCAATTAAACACTAAAAGTCTGGACAAATTCAAAAGGAATTTTCAGGAACAGAGATTCACCAATAGTGCAGCTTATTGGAGCAACAGGTTATAGATCCTTTCAGATTGCTGGTGATAAATTTACTGCACATGCAAAATATAGGTGTATAGCACTGTGAACAAGAGTTCCTGGGTATACTCCAGTGCAGCTGGATGTGCAAACCTTATCACAGAGGTGTCTCCACTTTGGGGAGGAAAGAGGAGCAAGCCCCGTCAACTTGCATGCAAGGTCATCATATTCTCATCCTCCATGGCTGAGGATTTCGAATGCCAGTTTATACTTTTGGGATAAGTGGAGATCACGGCTGTAGGCCTTATTGCCACACAGTATCATAAAGCACATTTAGAGACCTCTGGAAAGTAGATATTTACCAGTCCCAAAATGTGTAGCTTATTTGGACAACTGATCTTTGAAAAGAAAAAAAGAGGGAGAAACTACATGTGGATGTCAGCAGCCCAGCTCTTGGAGCAGAGGAAGGAAGATGAGAAAATTCCAAATAAATTGATTAATTCTTTTTTTTCACACGAATACAATATTTGAAGGCCATTTCAAGGCATGATGGTTATCATGATTCTGGATGCCATAAAATCATTTCAGACTGGGGAGAAGAAGAATGCAGCATGGTTCAGGATGTGGTGGTAATTTGGCACAGCTGATAGTTTCCTGGGGCATAGGGAGGGTTGTGAGCTTTCACTTTTATTCACGTATCTAGAAGAGTGCAATGAAGAGGCAGTTCAAAATAATATCCTGTATAAGACATACAGAAAAACTCACTGTGTCTAAGCATGAAATTCCATTTAAAAATGGACAAGAAAATACTAGAGTTAATTTCCATTTCTGAAGGGTCCCTTTTCTTTTTTGTGCTTGCTTACTTGTTTCTTTTTTGAGGCAAAATAGTGCATGCTATTAGTTGATTCTTTTAACTGCTCTCCACTCACCCCCTTCCAGCGAGGTCATGCATTTCCATCCAGGAGGGCTTTGCCTCTTTATTACTTCCTCTGCTATGAGCAGCAGCCCATAGAAAGGACTACAGTGAACAGTATAACATCATTACTATTAATGGGCTCAGAAAGCACAGTCCATGAAAATACACTAGTGCAAGCCTGAAAAAAAAAAGTAGAGGTTTTACCTCATCTCATTCAAGTGATGAATGAAAATGCTGAACCATTTCTACAAGACGGATGAACACTCTGAATGGAGGAAGGTGGTTCAGGCAGACTGCATGTGTGAAACCTATGGTTATGAAAGATGACTGCAGTATCTTTCTGTATCAGTATTAATGATGCTTATAATGCATTCCTGAATATACACATCTGCTTACAGATATAGATAGATTTGAAGGCATGTCATGCCTTGTGGCTTTTTTCTTTAACTAATAGATTAGTGCAAAAGGTTTCCATAGTCCAGCT
Organism: Cnemophilus loriae; assembly: GCA_013397755.1. Taxonomy (NCBI): domain Eukaryota; kingdom Metazoa; phylum Chordata; class Aves; order Passeriformes; family Corvidae; genus Cnemophilus; species Cnemophilus loriae. The sequence continues at coordinate 221,093 of VZTF01008739.1, forward strand.
TTGTAACTTCACTAATGTAAGTTGAAAAAGTTTGGTTATCATTTGACAAATGTTCCTGTCTACATCAAATCCTCCGAACCATGTAAATTTTCATCTAGAGATGTGCCAAAGTACTTGAGAATAATTTGGGCAGCTGGTGAACTGCTACCCGCTAGTTCACAGACAGAACTTTCACCTCTTCCTTTTTTCCACTTTGGTGAATTTGGCTAGAAAAATTGTTAGCACAGTGGGGGAGGCTTGGCTTCACTAAAATATTTTACTTCTCTTTTAACATGCTTTTGCACTGTAGTCACAAGTGCACTAACATATGGTATGCCATGGAACTGCTGAGATGGTAATATAATACCACGGAATATAAAATATTACTTTTAACTGATTAAACTGCTGATGAACTGATCTATGGGAGCCATGCTCTAGTGTTCTCTTGGTAGACGAGTCCAGGGGTGACTTTTTGGATTGTTGACCTTATTGACCAGCAGAAATACTATGAAAAGCTGGCAGTTTGGGAAGCAAACACAAGCGATGCAATGAAAAATTTCCCATTCCGTGTCTTACTGGCATTCCCCAACCCTGACACAAAACAAGTATCGCAGTTACCAATGCACAGGAAGTTGAGAGTAAGTTCAGCAGTTCCCCACCAGGGAAAGAAGAGCTTCAGGCAGAGAAATTTGCACAGTGAACATTAAATTCACAATGCTCTCAACTCTGAGCCTCAAGCTCTCTGCCTGATAGTGCTGCAACTTCTTGTGTAGCAGGTACTGGAGTACTGTTTCTTAGGCATATAATTTTATTATATTTGCCTTTTAACATACTGTTGTTTCATTGGATTCTGTCTGATGAAGATTTTATACATGCAAGTATTTATAGTAAATAGACCAATGAAAATTGTCTTTTCTCCAATTAGTTCTTATCAGGCTAGAATAGTTAACTTCTGATTAGGATTTCCAGTTGATTCACAACATATTTATATTGAGGAAAAAAGCAAGAACATATGTTCTAATTGTCAATGATTGGGGCTTGAAATCATTTGAGGTAAATTCTGACAGACGTATCTTTGGGAAGGAATTTTTGAACCATCATATCAGCTTCAAACAATTAGTGTTACATTGAAGAATATTTATTAAATTAAGTTTATGCTTTCAAAATAACCTATGAATTCAGATGGGAGTTGCATGAAGAAATATCTAGAGTAAATGATGCTGGTACTCTCTACCTCCTCAGCAAAATATGTCAGGCTCAAACAAACAGATAAAATGATCCAGGCTTAAAACAGATTGAAAGTAATGCTCCATGGATAGCAAACAGAGGCAGCAGAGCTTCTTCCAAGAATAAAATTATATTGTGACTGCATAGGGGGAGCTACTGCATATGATGGGATTCTTTACAAGGGCACTACTTCAAAATTGTATATAAGATAATATACCACTTTGCTGAAAAAAATGCTAAGTGTAGACAATAGTGACTGTCTATACATCAAGAGAAGCTTGAAATATTTTACGATGTACAGGCATGAATAGTGGAAACAAATGTTAGGTCTCTAAGCAGAATCTGATGTACCCAGAAGGTAAAATATAGTGCAAGCAAAGTCCATTAATTTCCCCACCAAACTGGAGCCAAATCTCCCAAAAAAATTAATTCATTTAGCAGAAAATGTTACCCATTAAGACAATAGAAATAGCTCCAAACTGTAAAAATAAATATGTGAAAATTAATAGTCATAATTAAAAGGTTGCAATACAAAACACACAATAGAGAAAAAAATTATCATGAAATGTCAAATGTCAGGTGAAATAGGTAACAGCTAAGACCTCACTGTTTAGAAAGAATTCGTTCCAATACATCTGTTAGCTATGTCATTCAAATATTTCCAGTCAACTTCTTACAATATATACAGTTAAAAAAATTAAGAAAATATTAAATATACATGAAAATAACTTAAAATTTAGTGAATTAAATGAGATTTCTTATGCAACAGAATATTTTAGTCAGCTTTATCCAATTTGCCATGCTTTATTGCAATCTTGTATGAATGCCAGGGCTAGAACAAACAAATACTTGTCTAGTCTAAATTATATAATTGGAAATTCTTTTATCACATCCTATCATTTGTGGTCATGCAAGTTTATAAATATATCTAGCCTTAACTTACTTTAAAAATGTAAAGTGATGGCAGTCACAATGCTCCATTGCAATTTTTTTCTTTAGTTAACTATAAAAATGTGTTTCTGATTCACTTTTGCTATATTCTGGCTAAATAGATGGAAGATCCCTCTAAATTTTTTTGTCTGTTTCTTGCATCAGTGTTTACAGACCATGATCAGTATTTACATTAACCTTTCATGGATTTGATAAGATAATAGATTTGTCTCCTTGTATCCCTCACTCTGTGATGGCAATGTTTGAATATAAAATGTAATTGGCAGCTAAAATATTGTTGATCAGAGTCAGCTTCAAAACGTTTTTGCCAGACACTGCTGAGCATGTTAGTTCTGAAAGACATGAGAAAAAGCTCATAGAGTTCTTGATTCTCTGACAGATCAATTTCTAATGTTGTTTTTCCTATGACACACATATGCGTCCTCATCTGAAAATTTGCAGATGACCCCAAGCTGAGTAGTGCAGCTGACACACCTGAAGGATGGGATGCCATCCAGAGAGACCTGGACAGGCTCAAGAAGTGGGCACACTTGGACCTCATGAAGTTCAACAAGGCCAAGTGCAAGGTGCTGCCCCTGGGTCAGGGCAAACTCTGTAATCAACACGGTCTGGGGGATGAAGAGGTTTAGAGCAACCCTGTCCAAGAAGGACTTTGGGATGCTGGTGGATGAGAGGCTGGACATGACCCATCCATGTGAATTTGCAGCCCAGAAAGCCAAATGTGTCCTGGGCTGCATCTAAAGCAGCGTGGCCAGCAGGGTGAGAGAGGAGATTCTGCCCCTCTGCTCTGCTCTGGTGAGACTCCACGTGGAGAGCTGCATCCATCTCTGGGGTTCCCAGCACAGGAAGGACATGGACCTGTTGGAGCAAGTCCAGAGGAGGCCGCCAAGATGAAGATAGGGATGGAGCACCTCTCCTACAAGGAAAAGCTGAGAGAGTTGGCTTTGTTCAGCCTGGAAAAGAGAAGGCTTTGGGGTGACCTAATTGTGGCATTCAAGTACCTGAAGGGAACATAAAAGAAAGATGGACGGACTTTTTGCAAGAGCAGGTAGTGACGGGACAAGGGGGAACTGCTTCAAATGGAGAGAGAGTAGATTTAGATTAGATGTTAGAAAAAATGTCGTTACTATGAGGGTAGTAGGGCACTGGAACTGATTGTCCAAAGCAGTCATGGATGCCCCATCCCTGGAAGTGTTCAAGGCCAGGCTTGATGAGGCTCTGAGCAATTTGTTCCAGTGAAAGTTGTCTCTGTCCATGGCAGGGGGATTGGAACTAGATGATCTTTAAGGTTCCTTCCAACCCAAACCATTCTATGATTCTATGATCCTCTGAATATTTTCACCAAATATTCCAGATGCCACATAGAATGAATGTATTCAGACAGTTACTGGGGTTTTTCAGTAAAATACTCATTCTACTTTTGTAATTGTCTAAGCAAACAGAAGATACTTATCCACTTCAGTCTCTTGTGTCTCCATCCACTTGTCCTCATCTCCAGTAAAAGACAAAAGAAATACCTAAAAGTTCTTACCTATTGTATACAAATTATCTCATCATAGAGATTGCTTCCTGTTTATTCTTCAGCTCTATAAAAAGGTCAAACCATTTTCTTTTAGAGATTTATTTTTCAGAACAGTGGCTTATAACTGCCTAATGGTTGGCATCAATGTGAGATCTGTGACTGGAATAGCTCCAGGTCACAGCCTGAATTTTATCTTAGTTTTTCATCCCAAATCTCTCATGTAAAAAATGCTCATGTTATTTCTCTGCTTGTCATGCTATGGACCTCTACTACCACTTTACAGATTTACAAAGGATCAAATCTCTATTTAGGTTGTCCTCTACGTTTGCTGGACTGCAGAGTATGATGAAATATTTTTTTCTTGAGTAGTATGAGGCCATGGTGGGTTGACATTGATTGTCTGCAAGACCCCTACCCAGCCACTCTCTCAATTCTTCTTGTCAACAAGACGTATGGAGAAATAAGATGGAAATGCTCCAAGACTGAGATAAGGACAGGGCGATCACTGACAGTAATCACACTGACAAAATGGACCCAACTTAGGGAAAATTAATTTCATTTCTTGCCAGTTAGAAGGAGCTGGATGGTGAGAAAAAAGGGAAAAAGTAAGCTATCTTACCTCCATTCCCCCTTGTTTCCAGACTCACCTTCAGTCCTTCATTCCCAACAATCTTTTCCTTCACTGAGGCGCACACGGGAATGGGAATGAGAAAATGGCCAGCCCATAGCAGCTCCTCTTTGCCCATCCTTCCTCCACACACTTCCTGCTCCAGCTCGGAATATTCCCAGTGGCCGCAGGGAAACCCCTGCCCCGCTGGAGTCTTTCCCCGGCCGCAGGGCCATCCCTGCCGGGTCTCCCTCGCCCCCGTCCCTGCTCCCGCTGTCCCCCCGGGGCTCGCAGGGCTGTTTCTCGCACGGTTCCCCTGGCTCAGCCCTGGCTGCCGGGCAGCGTTTTGCCCTCCCTTGCCCAGGCTTTCCCCGGGGCTCTCGCCCGCCCGCCCGTGGCTGAGGGGCTCAGCCGTGCCCTGCGCTGGGGCCGCCGCAGCCGCTCGCACCTGGGTAGGGAAAACCCAGTTGAGAGGCATGGCATGAGATCATGACCGATTCCATCAGTTATTGCTTTCTTCCTCATCTCTGCGCTATATTACTTCCCCATTGTATGGCACACAGGTATGGATCAGAAAGCAAAATGAGGTGTATTTTAGAGATTTTTTTTTCTTTTTTGTCAGAAAGCAAGGATTTATTGATACATTTAACACTTTGCTCTGGATGAGTCTAATTCAAAGTAGAATAAAAATAAACTTAATATACAGTGAGTTGTGTTGTTAACTGTTAATGTTTATACACTAGTGATAGGTTTTGGTCAAGGTGTCTCTGTCTTACCTTGATTGTACACTTTAAATCTCCTGGGTCTCTGTGTTAAGGAGTTGACAACTGAGGAAATAGAATCGTACAGCTTGACGTTGTTGTTGTTGTTGTTTATACTGATAAAATATTCAAATTGCCTGAAGACAAATTAAAAAAAAAGGAACCTGAGGCAGGCAGCAAAAACAGAATATCAGGTCATGGAAGCCTCAGGTCTGAGTTTGCTTTGCAGAGACTCAAGGTATTGCTCCCAGAAGGTGTAATCAGACAGCTACCTACTGCCAAGGCATCTGAGAGTCAGAGAGAGTGCTGATAAGTCCAAGGTTAAATTATCCTTGATGTTTTGACTAATTAATTTTCCAAAGAAAATTTTGTAAAGTATGAAAATTAAGGGGTGGCAATTCTGCACTGGTAAAAACACATACTTTGAGGAAACTTTTATAACAAGATTGGAGATTGAATGAGGATTAAGAGTATATGATTTTATGATTAATGGGTTTTGGATAGGTGTATACAACACTTGAAAAAGAAGTACCAAACAGAGCTACAGGAATAAATGTCTGTGAGACAGTTCTGCTGCTATAAAAAATAAACCATCCTGAAACACTTTCGGCACAACTAAGACTGAACAAGTTAACTAGATCCACAGTCTTATTTCTGCATACCATACTTTTGCAAGTGTGTGATGATACTTGCTAAAAAGCTGTAAAAGTGGCTTGTGATTTGTGGCTGAAACTCTATGGTTTGTCCTAGAAATGTCTCCATTTATTTTTAACGAGTACATTTACTGCTTTTTGTAATACTTGTTATTTTGAAGGTTAGGTGTTTTTAAATTGGGAGAAACCTGTGAAGCCATTGGCTTTCTCTACAGAGGACAGGTGCACTGCATTTTGCAACACAATATGAACATGCAGTACATGAATTAAAAGCTTAAATTTCATAGGTGAATTTTACAATGGACTGTCTCACCTATATAGTAATTCTCTGCAGAAGAATTCTCAGAAGACAGAATATGTGGAAAACTGCTCTACTTTTAACAAAGTTGTATATCATTGTGGATAGTTAACAGGAAGGCTACCACAACGAATGCTTACATATACAGCATATAGGATTTCCATACTCTTATTGCCATTGTTAATGTTGCGTTGCATATTGATTGTCATACATGTAGTATTCTTAGGTGATGTGTAGGTGGAAGTATTTGCGAAATTTTGTGAATGAATCCTTAACAGAATAAAAAGTAATCTTAAAACATTAGATAAAAAACGTGGAGGAGTAAAGAGAAGAAAATGTTATAGTCAAAGAAATTACTGAGAAATATGCAACTTTTCTAACTCCCATTACTCACTCATCCCTGATTCACTGACATTACTTGACTCTTTCTAGTAAACCAAAACATTCTAAAGATGCTATGTTTCAGTTCAAGACATGAAAACAATTATTCTTGCATATTTCACTTCCAAGTGGAAAAATATGAAGTTAAACACCACATACACCAGTTTACAGTGCCAATCTGTCTATATCCTGATAAAAAGAAAGGACAAGAATCGGTCCCCAATTCTAGAGTTGAGTAGCCCAGACTGGATCACATCCCTGCTGCCTGGGGCTTGGTGTCCCTGGAATAGACTGGCCATGTCCACACTGTACAACATGAGAGTGTCAGGAAGTTCTCCCGTGGCCCTAAAACTGGTATTTTGGTACATTTGTGTGAGTTGTGTCTGAATAAATGTGAGACTTGTGTTATCGACCACCACATTGCTTTGTGCAAAACATGTTAGCTATAAACCTCAGATGTGGCATGAAGACAGGCAGAAGGTTTCAAGGCACGAGCAGGGCAGAGCTGGAGGATTGCATAGGTCGAAAAGAGTCAAAACTTGTCTAGTCTCATTCATTCTGCTTATTGAATTATGCCCTGTTATGTGCAATCTCTGTTGGTGAGATTCAGAACAGAGCTAGGGAGCAAGCCATTAATTAAGGAACAGTCAGGAGACCTATGTTTGGATTCATTCTTTGATCTTCTAGAAGTGTGCATATGTACAGGCAATATCTGAACTGGCTTCCTTTACCTCGTATATCTCTGAAAACTTTTGTGGATTAAGTTCAATATTGTTTCACATAGTTTTTGCCATTGATCAGCTCAGTCTTCTTGAGTTTCTGGAATTTAAAATCTGAGTCTATTTTTTCTATTTCTTTTCCTGTAGAATAAGTGGAAGGCTGAAGTCTTGCTCCTTAATTATCACTTGTAAAATGAACCTTGCAAGAAATATCTATCATGGCTGCCTGTTTCCTGATTATGTGGACACCGTCTTATGGTTATAAATGCTTTTCATCCTTTAATTGTCATAAGGTGTTTTTGGAGGTTTTGTTTATGTTTGTTCAGGGGTTTGAATCCTTTTTTTTATAGGAGGGACTTAAAACGGCCCTTTTTAAAATCCTGTGGTTATTTAGTCAAATATAGGATTGTCAGCAAAGTGTTTAAAATCATAAATTTTGCAAAACATTTGAGCTTCTTAGAAACTAATCACGAACCACTGTCTCTCAGCACTGCAGGTCCTATCCTCCAGCAGTGGTGTTTTTGGACAGTAGCTGTAACTATTAAGAATTAATATTTTGCAATAACTATTTGATCCAAGAATCTAAAACTGTGACTACCACTGCAGGCTATTTATATCAGAACTTTCTCATTTGATGTTCCCTGACCTCTCTTCTATAAACTATCAGCTACAGTGTAGAATGTACTTCTTGGTATGATAAGTTCTCTAATGCATCTGCTTCAGTAACCCTTCCTTTAAAGTTATAGAAAGGCTCATTGAACCTACCTCGACGAAAGTGGTATGTACGTGAAAGTGTTTTCTTCCATAATTTTTTATTGCATTGGGAGCTCTATGAGCAATTCCACTTTCGACATTAAAAGGGATGTTGATCAGTCCCATTGTTTCTTCCCTTTTTCTTTTTTTATCCTTTTTAATCAATCAAATTTGTCATTAAAATTTTTATTGCCAGCATTTTTTCCACACCTCTGTGACAGTACAATTGAATTCTGTCAACTGAATTTTATATTCTGTTGTCAGCTTCCTTGTGCTGGTAAAGACATTCCGGAATCAATCTTTAGCATTTCACTGCCTTTACACGTGAATTGTCCCAGAATTAGATTTAGTATTTGACATGTTTTTGACGCACTGTAACCAATCTATCTCCTCCAAAAGCTACATATGTCAACATTTTAGGTTTTAGCTTCACCTTTGCATGCCTCACATACCCTGCAGTACAAAGGGTACCCATCAAGTGAGCCAAAACTTTCCTGTGTATTTTGAGGAAAATACTGCTGTGGAACTTCAGCTATCATTTTGACCTGCAGTGAATGGTTTACAATTACCCAGAGATCAGTTCTGTTGAATATATTAAGAATTTCCCTCTCACTTGAAGATTTCTCAGGAACATTTTTCTGATTGTACACCATGTGGAGTCTGTATGACACATTTCATTTTTGTCTTTCAGTGCTTTTCCATGTGCTTTTACAAAATTGTTTTAATCTTTGCAAACTATGGCCTTATTTCCATGGTAAAATACTGCTCAAGACTGTTAAATTCCACACTGAAGGTATTTTTTTCCCTGAAAACATGGTTTGTCTACATTATGAAGACTGTGGAAATACTAATGAAATTTCTTTGCCTCTCTGTAGTACTATGTATATTTGTTATTTCCCTCTGATTCCAATTGATATTTTTTTGTCTTCCTACCAAACTTATCATATGGCACAACACTACTCTGCAGCTTGTAAAATTTTAATTTCTTTATATAAAATCTTCTGACAGTTGTTTTCTCAGTCTGATGATGCCAGCTAGGACCTGAATATAAATGAGTATTTCAGAAGCCATCTATATACGTCTCTGATTAGTTGATGTAAATGCTGATATAAATAACTGTGAAGTTTTTCTCCATTTCAAAATCACATGCAAAATAGTATATATCAAGTTCATTTTGTTCTTTACATCTCCATAGGACAGCTTGAAAATTGTGTCAAAATTTTTAACTTGACTTTCACTAGTTTACTCAGGAAGAGGGAGGAGAGAATAAGATACTGTGTTTCCAAACCAGGCAGACTGACAGGGTTTTCTTCGAAAATCTGGAAAAAAAGAAAGTTCAAAAAATTGAAATTGAAAAAAAAATTAAAAAAGGAAAGAAAGTGGGTTTTGCATGAGACATTTAACTGTACATTGCTGAATTTATGCCAGAAAAACAACTATCCACTTTTTCACCGGTGATGGTTTGTTGCTATGTTTACTTTTTAGTGGATCCAGATATATACACGAACAGAATTCATACTTGTTTAAATAATTTCTTGTTATCTGTTGGATTCCTTGAGAGCTCCAGTTGTAACTGAGTGTTTCTCTTTGATTTTATTAGCTATAATTTTCACCTTTATGCTTCATGAAGCATTATTCTTTTCCCACATGAGCTTCTGGTGTCTTGCAGGTACAAGAAGTACATTCCTAGATGGTTTTTAATAGGGAGTTTGTATTTGAGCTCATAAGGACGATAAGCCTTTATTTCTCAAACCCAGGAAGCTTTAAAGAAACAGAAGAAACAGAAAGGGATAAAGAACTAGGTCTCTCTCATAGCTTAATAACAAAATAATTAATTACCAGCTTAATAATCAAAATTACCATACCAGAAGTTTTCCATGACTTGCCTTTTACCCTGTTGCATTCACTATACCTATGACAGCCTTGGCTGGCTCAAAGGAAACTACCATTATGATTCAGTGTAGACAAAATGAAGTTTAAGAACATACAATTGCAGCCTTTTGATGCAGGTGTTTCAGTGAAAGGTAATATTAAGCTCTTGCTGAGAGCTAACATGGTCCCACAAAAAAAACAGTAACTGTAAGAAGTGTTCTCATGAATCTTATTTTGTTAAAGGGGTGTTTTAGCAGAGTGGTGTTGACAAGATCCATTTCAGCTGAGTGGCAATATCAGGTTGCTTTTACTGACTGATCAACGACCTATTATGATACAATAAATCTGTGAGCAACAGGATGGCAATGACTGACCCTACAGTATGTACATGAAAATACATAACTTATATTCTACATTATTAATAGCATACCGCACAACACCGGGTGGGTCAGGAATCCTTTCTTAGCATTTATCTGGAAATATAGCTGAATGGAACATCTTGTGATTGGAGAGGGCAGGGAAAGATGATGTATGAATTTCACAAACAGGATCATAAGATGTCAGGCAATGATAGCAGTGTACAATATTAATATATGCATCGTGCACGGGGAGGTGATAAATGAGACAGCCCTGTGACAAATTGCATAGGCATGTAATAAATAAGTTTACCACATAACTCTGCAATTTATCAGATGCCTTTTGCCATTACCTTCCCAATAATCCATCTCTCAGGGATTTATTTTCACAATCCAAATTTCCTCAGCCGCTCGAAACACCCTACTTCTTTTAAAGTTCAACCTGTCAAAAAACACTTTTCACCTGCTGTCCTTACAGTAAGTGTGCTAGAAGCACACAGTGAGCTAGCCTGGGCTGTTGAACATTAACAGCTTTGATAAACATGAAGATATCCTCACAATTCTAACATACATTAATTTTGAAAAATCATAATTTCCTGCACTTCACAGTGGGCCATGTAACTCTTTATCCTATTAAAATCTGTTGCATGTATTCTTTGAAACCGTTTTACTTTTCTATGTGTTTTTGCTTCCTACTGCAGTTAGCCCTGCACTGCTTCAGCTGTATTTTTGAGGATTTAAAATAAATGCAATATTCCACTTCTTAAGGAATGTGGCCAACTAGCTTTGCCTGCTAAATTAATCTCCCCGAATTTATTAACACCCCTTCATTTCCCAATTAGTCTGAAACACCAACTGTTTCTAATAATAAATATACTTCCATCTTTCACCCTTGCTTTCTTTTCACTGAGGAATTGCTTCTAGAAAAGCTCAGTCACAAGCCTGTGTGGATTACTGACTTCAAATGTGTTACCTCATAATTATTTCAAGTGGATATCATTTAACAGGTAAGGACATACTTGAACAGGAGCTAATTTAAAAATGCTTGGGCAAATTATATTTTTTTTTTCATTCATAAGTGACATTGTTTTGTGGTCATGGTTTCTTTGTAACAGAAGTGTAGGTCTTTTTCAAGGTGTCATTTGGGGGGGTTATAAGCATTTATGAAATTTTTCGAAGTATATATTTTTTTTTTTTTTAAATTTTGGATTTCCCCATTTTATCCATTTTCTTAGAAGATTCCTAGGAATTCTGTCACAGTGCCCTTACTGGATGCACAACAGTTCTTTGCTGTTTGTTTGTTGTTTGTTTGGGTTTTTTCATAAATAATATTGTGAAAATTGACTTATTTTTAGAAATTTCTGATAAATGTTTCAGTGTCATATTTTAAGAACCAGTAGCTACAGTTTTTTGTCTGATCACTGCCTCAAACAAAATTTATTTTCTTCAGATTTGATGCTGTGAAAATATTTTAAATCTTACCTGGTTATCCTCATTTGGGATGAAATGAAGCTCTGAAAACTGATAGAAGCTCTTACGTCTATGAAAGAGACAAAAATGAAATTTTCATTATTAACTTATTTCCCAAAAAATGTTTAAGAAACCCCATAATACTTAAAAGTTCCTATGGTTTTGGACATTATTGTCTTAATTCTGTAAGACAGTGATATACAGATAAAGTTATTTGAAGTCAGTTGCAAATGTTTCTTGTCTGCTTTTCAACCCTGTATGGTTGGATTAGTGGAATTCTAGTATTTTGATTTTATGCAAAAATTTCTTAAAGGAAAAATTGAATAAAAGCACACGTACAAAAATAAGTTTGGACAAGACTGCCTATATTAGTTTCTCTCACTCTTTTAGGCTTTTGAAATCTATCCAAATTCATACTGATTTGTGTTTTGTGAAATCCTCTACCTATATATTAAAGAATTAATTTTTAGATTTTGTCACATTTCTCTATCTGTACCAATGTAGCAATGGTAAGATCTCTTTTAAGGGAACTTGCCATCTCCTGACAATATGATTGACAAATCATAATAGTTTTTAATTTACTGGGTTTACTATCTTAGAAACTATTTCTACTTGACTTTATGACATGAGTCATCCTTCAGGATAACGAACCGTAACTACCCAGAAACTGTGTGCGTCCATGTGTTTCATATTTATAAAGTTCAGAAACTGCAATAATGTGCATAAGGTAACTACTTCTAAGGTACTTATGCTGAAACGTTTCACTCAAGCAGTCTTTAAATCTTGAAGCTCAGCGTATGTTTGGTGTTTGTTATAAGTACTGTGTGTTACTTCTTGATGAAGGACGTGCTGTGCTCCAAATGACGGCCCATCACTGGGAATTGGAGGTCGGTCTAACTTCCCTGTGGCAGGGTTTGCAACATATAGGCATTCAGCCAGAACAATGTTAAAAGGTCATAAAATGGGAATTAATTAGGTTTGTCCAAGAGTAGGCTATTCCAGATGTCAGGCTAAAGCTTGGCAAGATTCTCGACATACTATTCCTCTTGTCTCCCATTTGGCTAGGTCGCTGTACTGTAGGCATATTTTACTCATAGTGGTACCAAAGTACCTCCTTCTGGCCAGATACAAACTAAACAAAACAAGGTGTTTGAACTAACTCATTCAAAGGGGTTTTTTTTTGGTGCTTACATGGTTTTGGTGCTTTTAATAAATAATGTCTAGGATCAATATTCCAAACACAGCTACCTTCAGTGAGAGGTAGGCTCCAACCCACCTTGAATTCTGTTTGTAGGGATTAAAAGTCTTCAGTGTTCATAATTCATGAGATGTAGGTGTTGCAATAATATTCTCTTTTTAAGAGCTAGTGAACATTCATAGAGGTGTGTGTTGCATATGGTCTGCAGACCTGGCCCCTTTGTGAACTCTGGGGCTTCTGTCTCCTCTCCTACCTCACACATGGACTTTCTACTTTGAAATCTCAAGAGGAGAGATGTATTTCACTGAAATATACTGCAGAAACCATCTGAGTTCTGTACTCAGAAAGGGAACAGAGTTACACTTCTGTGCCTCTGGTACAGCTTAGCCAAACACCATGTGAGCTCTCCCTTAAAGAGACAGTTTTAGAGTGGAGAGGCTCAGAAAACCAAACCTAACTCTCTTGTGTCCTAGGCTGCGGTAACTGCTATATCATCCTCATCCTTTGTCTTGTCAGTTGTAGGTAATGAAAGCTTTTCACGTCCCAGAGTACAGCTTGGGTTTCTGTCTGCTTCTTAAGATTTTGGTTTATATGTTGGGGGAAAATTTAAATAATATGAAGCATGATCTTGAAGATAACTTATTATAGATTTCCGTTAGTGCTAACAGTGTGAGGAAGGAAAGCAATGTCTTTTTCTTAGTGTGCCATTTATCAGTGAGCGCAGTGGCTCAGAGCAATTTTGTGCTCTTCTCGTGTCCCAGGCATCCTCATATGGATTTTTGCTTCTGCTAGCAGGATGGAACCCCTAAACACAACCTTGATGCTTTGTCTTGGTGAGTGCTGTTTATTGACTGCATAGGTATTTGTTCTTACAGCACAGAGGTAAAGACAAAATTATGTCCTACAAAGCAATCCTTACACTTTTTAGTTTCTTTCAATATCCCATGGGCAGAAGTTAAAACTTTTTGATTAAGAACATTTCATTATTGATCAAGAATCTGTCTAAACAGGCTGAGCCTTAACCATAGTGTTTGCTGAGAACTTGTGATTTCTGAGGACATTGAACAGCAGTAAAGAGAATTTTCTTGCACACTCTGAAATCATTAGCAAAGTTACAAAGAGAAAGAGCTTCCACAGCTGATTCTGTAATAAATATTATTAGCAGCATTTCAAAATATGGCAGAGGTATCAGAACCTGTTGTTTTGTATTTATGTTATGAAAGATGGCACCAGGTCCTTCTGGGGTTTTCATGAGATTTCAGAAATCAATATTTTTTCATGTGCTTTTATTAGTTTTTGTGTTATTTGCAGATATTGGAAGGAGCATGACTTTGGGAATGAAATATGTTTACATTGTTTAGCTGCTATAAACATGAAGTACATTGAGAGAAAAATAAAGCAATTCCTTCTTGGTTTATACTCTTCTCTTTAAACTACCATTGTTTAAAGTGGCACACACAGAGTACACTTCTTATTTTCTTGTTATTTCTATTGAGTTGGCCGAGTTTCACCAATTGCAGCAGACTTCTGATGTCGGGAAAAAAGAAGTAAAATTAACTAACATAATTTCCATTTCTATATTTCATAGCCGTGTAATCCCAAACAAAAGATCTTTGAGCACTTTGATTCAAATTTTGTGCATCTACGTTTATAACAAATCTTATTCTTGCAGTTTCATCTGAAAAAGTAATGCACCTGATTCACTTAATATATGAACATCTGTAGTCTATAACTCATGTATTTTTTTCTGATTTGGACTTTGGAGCATTTGCATATGCAAATATGCATATCTTATTTATTTCTAAGCTTCTGAACTAATTCATATCCATTGAAGAGCTGGATTTTTATGCAGAAATATTTGAACCATATTATTTTTTTCTTTGTTGCCATCTTTTGCATTTGTTCTATCATATGCCTTTAATTGAAAAAGTGATCAATGCATTAACTTGAAAGAAAAATAAAATACACTTGTTCATATAGTGAAATGTGTCAGCATATGAAGGTATATTTCTTTTGTCGATCCACTGAGTTTTTAATATCCCCTTGGCTTTATATTTCATTTGGTATGTATACTTTAAATCAAACAGAAGATGATGCTGATACCATATTTTATGTGTTCTTACTTATTTTGTTAGTAGTGCTGTAAGAGACAGTAAGGGAATAATTTGGATACATTCCGAAAGTAACTAAAGGTAATGAGGAGTTTTGAAAAATACAAATCAGTGTCTGAGTGCTTTTAAATGCTATTTGTATGCAGTACACTTTGTTAAAATTGTGTTTATAATAACTTAAAGAAATCTCATTTTGCTGCCAGGAAGCATGGATTCAGATTTAGCATGTATTTAAGCTACACTTCACTTTTATGAGGAGGAAAATAATACATATGTACATTAATACATATGTTTTTTGGGAGCAAGGGGAGTAGCGGAGTAGTTTGTTCAGTTCACTTCCAAGGATGAATCATCTATCTAGCTCTATAAACCAATAATTTTTCCTATCCAGTCACAAGCATAGAAGTGTCATTTGTAGTGGAAAATGGAAAAATATGATAACTTGTGAAGGAGCATATTGACATCTCCTTTCTTCTACTGGTAAAGTGGCTCTTTGTAGATGAGATTAGTGTGGTATTGAAGGGTATCTTTGGGTGATATAAGGAGATATATCCCCTGTAACACCCTTTTTTATCTATTCAGGGGTAGAGTAGTAGTTGTTCAGCCACTGTCCCTCCAAATAAAACACTTGAAAGAATTATTTTCACAAAAGAAAAGATTGGTGGCATCATGTGCTGCTGGAAAGGTGTGAAGATAGCATTAGCTGTGAGATAAAATGATCATGAGGCTTTGAAAGTGAAACTGATCTTTGCCGGGTATTGGCATATGCATTTGAATCTGTCAAACAGGAACAAGGTATAGTCATAAGGTTCCCTGTGAAGGAGCCGATTATTTACCTCATTCTGCTATTATAAAGAAATAAAATAATCAAAAAGCACTATGGTAGTTCTGTACAAAGAAATGACATTAAGAATGGTTTAGATGAAGAGGTAAATGAATTTAAGTAGGATATTTGTATTGTGAAAATGTAAGTCAATTGGAAGAAAAGAGTGCATGACAAGTTTTGCTGAAATTTTTCTCTCACTGGCTGGTGATAGAGGAAATATCTCCTTGAGAACTATAGCAATTCTTTCATATTTTTTTCTAGACAAAAAAATATCATCTCTTCTCTCATAAGAGAGAAGTACATTCATTACTTTTGACTGACAAATGTATTTAAAGATTACAGTTGCAGTTAACATGGAAATTTAATGTAGAATCTCTTAAGTAGCTGTAAGGGATATATGAGTTCTGTTCTGAACAAAATTACTTTGGAAATTCCCTCTGTATGTAAGTGTATCAACAGACATACAGAGCCACTGTTACTTTCCATACTCACCTGAATTCTTTATAGATGATCTGATCTCTCAGGGTCATCTCGTATTAACCTCTACTCAAAGTGAAATCTTAGTGTGTTGCCATGGAAGTTTAGTGTTTAAAGGTGGAGATACCCCCACACTGAACAAGCTTTCTGAAGACCTCCCTTACTCTTTTCTTGACTGAGGAAAGACAGCTCTCACCACCTTACCTCATGTCCTCGAGTCCCCCTTTACCACATTGCTAGCCCTCTGTTGCAGCCACTCAATTTTTCCAATTTTTTTTCATACCTTGGAGACCAAAATGACATAGTATTCCAGATGTGGTCCTGTGGTGTCAAAAAAAGGAAGAGTGGTGGCAACACTTATGCTGATACAGCCCCATATGCTGTTGTTTCATCATTGCAAGATACTATTTGATACCTGCAAAATTTCTAAAAATATATCTTTCAACTCCAAATTTCTTAAGTCAAAGTGGTATATTGTGCTCATCTTTCTGTAGGCAAATGAGCCATACTTCAGGATAGTCCAGCTCTTCTTCCTTCAATGTTTTCTGGCCCATAAAGGTGATGCCTTTTGACCAATTGCTGTCAAATTGCTGTACCAGAGTAAGAAGCACAACAATGCTTTCTATTGTGTCTGCAAACAACTATGTATTTAAAATTGGAAGATTTCACATTTACATGAAAAGAAGCAATGAAGTGACACGTGCTGTGTCTGAGGATGGCAGGACACAAAGAAGCAGTGAATTTTATGTTTGAATGGGCTGGTAGGAGAGAAGTAGAAAATAACCTTCGGTAAAAAAATGCTGAAATACCTTGCATCAGTGTGTGTATATAATGTAGGACCTACTTATGGAAAACTGCTATCACTTCTAAAGAAAAGCAAATACATTTTTTCAGTGAGAATGTTTGGGGATGTAGCTGATAATACCCTTCAGGTATCGATGGACTCACATATTACTTTCTTTTGGCAACATTTTCATAATGCCAAAATATTTTTTAAAAATTATATAACATCTTCGATTTATAACAGTTAATTTTTGACATTTTGACAAACTAAACACATTAGTCCTTGACTGTAGAGGAGATCATAGTGTGAAAAAAAAAAAAAAGGTGTGATACTTCTAATAGTGGGTGGATTATAGTGTTAATTCTGAGACCAAGTTTTAGTACACTCTGTAACAGAACACCCAAGGATCCTCCTAATTAGTACAGGGAAAGATCACTCCAAACCCGTCAGAAAAAGCTGGTACATAGTCCTTTTGGTTAATCTGTTTTTTAAGGGTGCTGTGCTGGTGGGGAGGAGGGAGGAGAAAGCATAGAAATCATGTAAAAAAATCCCTACCTGAGGAATAAATAATACAGAATATCAATGCCTCTGTTTCAATTAAAGGTTCCTTCTATTCTTCTTTTCCTTGCAAAATCTACAGAAGAAATTACAAGTTTCCTTTCAAGTTTCCAATAATCTTCAACTTGCAAAGAAATACAGTTGTATTCCCCCTCAGACCTACTCAGGAAATACATTGATGTCAGATAAGCATTCATTCACTGTTTGCATTATTTATGAAAGACATGCAAATATTTTGCAGTAATATATCCTCTAGAATGAAGTATGTTGGTTTTAAATACGACTAGTTCCTTTAAGCAGTATAATAGTAATTTTCTGTAGCAGGAGAGGTACCGATTAATGTCTTTGTCAATCTTGTATGTTGAGCCATTGTTCTAGCTACCTTCATAATACAAGATTTATGGTATAATTAGTGACTCAGTAAACAATCAGTAAATTTATTTTCCTAAATTAAATTTAGTAAATAACTAGTGAATTTAAAAAACCTGATAATCGAATGATTAGCAGACACAACAAACAGCTGAGCTTGTGAGACCTTTGCTTAGTATTTGTATGGTTGTCAGGAAGTAAAAAAAATTAAACTTTGCATCTGCTCTGTTTTGCAGTTTTAGTGGATTTTGTAAACACTATTGGCAGAAACCTGTTGGTTTTTATGATTACTGAGAAGTAGAAGGAGAGAAAAGCAGCTCTTCCTTGAAATCAAGAGAGGTGAAAAGGTGGCATATAAACTGATTTCTGAGTGTTCTTTGTGTGGGCTGTAGTTAATACGCTGGCTCCTGAAGCCAAGGCTGTGAAGAAACAACAGCATGGTATGAAGTCCTGGGTAATTAGTAAGAGGCTGTAATAGTGCAGCTTGCTTTGGAAGGAAGGGAGTGTATTTTATTAGGTAATAACAGAAGATCATTGCATTTTTATGATTAAATTTATACTTGCTTAGACAATACTTGGTTAAAACAAAATAATTTGGAATTTCTGTTGGTTTGGGTTGGTTCCACTTCTCTCGGCTATTGCAGAAAGATGAGTTTGTATTCCCTAACAGTGTTATGGGGTTTTGCCTTGCCTTTTCACTGCCAATTATGTTATTTATTTTACTGTTGTACTGCTTAGAAAAATCATGTCATCGAGTTGTTTGTTTTGCTTTTGGTTTTTTTGAAATGAAGAACTTTATTTGTAAAGATGCCAGCAGACAATCGGGTTTTCTGTGATGCCGACAAGCTCTAAAGAATAGGCTGCTTTTAAAGCATAATAACTGAAAATATGTATTTTACTTTGGGTACAGATATTTGGATGATGCTTTGACCTGAGGGCTTTGGATTATTATTCTGACCAGAAGCTCTAGCCAGTCTCAGGAACAGTGCTTTGAGGACACAGCTTCTTGTATCGTTAATGTGAGTGATGTTTTATTGCAGTACTATTAGGCAAGTTGTAATAGAGCTGCACACCTAGTAAGGCATGGAAAGGAAACCTGTAACTCTGTCACATTCCCACTCTGCTTTGGGTAGAATGACCCTTTATTTGACTATCATTTTCCATTTCTTCAGAATATTGTCTTGTTCCACAGTGGCTGTAAATATGGCACTGAATGACCACAGGTCAGGGTGAGACTTTTACCTCCCTACCCTGTAGTCCATGATTGCATTCTTATCATCTCCTGCCTTGATGAATGAAATTTATTCCTCCCTAGATTGTGCGGTATGCAAATCACAGCCCACCAGCTTCCCACACGATTGGGCTATTATGATTGTTCTGTGTGCAGATTATTTTGTCTGTTTTCTCTTAGCTTTTTACTGGCCCTCAATAGAAAAAAATATTCCACGCCTTAGAAGTTTGAAACATAGATTAGATTTCTGCAGTCATTTTTAATGCATGTATTCTTTTAGAATTGAAAACAATCTAACCTAAGTATACACACAAAATCTGTTTGTTATAACCCCAAAAGGACCAAATTTTAACCGTTAGATAAGTAATCTAGTGCATTTCTCTGCACAAACATTTGAACAGCTGTACATAAACTATTTGACAGGTGTTTGTTTTACCGATTTAAAAAATTCCTTATCATTTATTTACTTTATATTATGTGTGGGTCTCTTTGGAATTGTTTTCATTTCTGACAGTACATCTGGAAGGATGTTCTTCCTTTTTCACTTAATTGCTTCTTTTTCTATCATTAAGGCCCTTTGATTGAATGTCCCTTAATGAAGAACAGGCTAATGGAGGAACTGTTAATTGTTTAATTTCTTTTGAAGACATCCACTGAGAAAAATCACAGTTAAAATTTTCTGAAAAAGAATAAACGGTATATAGATATGAGGAAATCTCTCTTCAAAAAAACCACCAGTTTATTTCAAAACAATTTATACAATTCTTAGCTTTAAACTTGGACCGTTCAGTCAACTATACTCTTCTTTCAAGCCTATTCAGACATGTTCTACCTCTTTTTTGTGTGTTTAAACCAAGAAAACTCTAGTTTTTTATTCTTTTTATGTTTTACCCAATTGGCAAAACCAGTTTTAATCTTTTCTCCATTTAATGCATCCTTCTGCCTTAGTCTTTTTATTTCTAATGTAGGAAAAAGTGGGAACAGTCCTTTATGCCGTGCCATCTCTCAGCTTTGAAGCACTGCCAAACTTCTACTTCAAAGCTGTTTCAAGGCTTCAGCTTTGTCACAAAACCATCATGCGCAAAGCTTTTACCAACCCACACGACAGTTTAGTTTTAAAGTGTGCCTTTATTACAGAAGAAAGGTTAACTCTTGTGATTCCATAAATTGTCTCTGCAAGTATAAACTTTTCTCCAATATATGGGAAATACATTCAGACGATACTGTTGAATGGAAAATTATTCATTATTAAATTAAATTACAAAAAAATGATGATGTTATATCCTGAAAAATATTTTTATCATGTAATTTTCCATTTGAATAGTATTCTGTTTCTAAATATCTGAAAGTGATTTTTGAAGAAAATTTCTCAATAGATACCCTAAAAGTTTTGTGATACTGAGCTAAAATACTAAGTAACTTTAGAGTTTTAAAGCCATAACAATTCTTTTGTATTTAGATTATTGTGTATATAAAGAGATCCCATAGATCAGGTTTAAAATATTCAAATTAGGTTTTATAAACATATGAATAAGGTTAATAAGGTTAATACGGAGGAAAAAAGATATTCTTTCTGGTGCAAGTACAGCTAGGTAGGTAGATGGACTGTAATCAGTTCACCCTTGCTGGAGTAGGAATCCTCCATGAAGGAGACTTTTATGTTCACATAACTAGACTCTACAGAGAGTGATAAACTGAGCAGGGTCTGACTTAGAGGTCTGAATGCCTTACACTGCATACCCAGATGGCCTAACCTGTAGCATGGCTTTGGAAAGTTTTTCCTAATAAAAAAACTCGACTTGGTTTTGTCCACAGACACACCCTCAACACTCAAAACAAAACTAAATAGGATAGTCTGTGATCTGACTGGGTCAGAAAAAGATTTGAAAATTAAGAAAAATTATGATTCTTGATTGTGAATTTCATGATTTTTGGTGGGTTGCTTGGTTATCTTTTTGAAAGCTGAATCCTTTTTTAAATTTCTATTATTAAGGTGATCTGTCTCATGAGCTTTTTAGCAAAGTAATGAAAAACAGAAAATAAAGAAATGGTGAAAACTGCACCTCATAGGATAATATGGTATTAATTACAAGAGTCTTACCCTTCCTGCTTATAGTACTTGAAATAAAATGTATTGGTCAGGTCCATAAAGCTCTTCTCTCTACCACTGAATTAACTCATTCTGGGTTGCTAAAGTGGGTCTGCTAACAGAAGATGAATGAATGCTACAGAAGATTTCCATGAAGTCTAGCACTATCTGTCTAATGCTGAATGACCTTCTGTGGCTGATTAATTGGGCAGATTATTGGGAAAGTAAATGGGTAATTTTCACTTTGCAATTATATTTAAGTGAGTTATGCACAGGTTAAATCACATGCTAAATAGTCGTTGTCCTTACCTGCCTTGGCCTAGTAAGTGAACCCAAATTTAAGGATCATGTCAAGTCTCTCATAAAATGGAAAAAATGGTCAACCCATGGGCTGTTTAGTTTCTTTTTCTTTTTTTTTTTTTTCCCCAAGTGCATGAAGGTATAAAATATTACTGGTTTTATCTTTATAAATTTTTTAAGTACATTACAAACTTTTAACTAATTCCTGAAATTTAATTTGTGAACTCATGTCAAAGCAATGAATACAGGAAGCTTTGTGACCAGATAAGCTTAGTACGAGCTCTGCCAAAGTGACATTAAACAGAATTGCAAATTCAGTGAAGCTAAATAACTGTCTAAATTGGGTGGTAAAGAAAATAATGAGGAATGCTTTGAGATCTATTAGCAGCTAATGGAAAAATCAAAAAACAACTTTGTGTGCCTGATGTGGCAGGAAACAGTAAAACATGCCGACTACTGGATCAGTGCAAAATATAAAGGACTGCTTAGTAGAAAGCAGGAAAATCGGAGAAATGTTCCAAATAAATCAGTTGCCAGCTATATGCATGCAACACAGTTAACTGGACACTCAGGACAGAGATGAGCCAATCCATTATCTGGAGGAATACTGCTGTCCACAGGTCAGTCACTATTTCCAAAAATGGAGAACTTCTACTTAATTTAGACTCACAGGAATACAATCTAGGTGTAATGTCCATTTATCCAGACTGTTAAACTACAAAAAAAAACCCCACAAAAATGCCACTTTTGAATGAAAGATGATTGCAGTGAAATATTAGCAATTCTGATCCTTTGAGATAATGGAAATAAAGCTCAATGGCTATAGTAAATCATTAAAAGCACGTAGCAAATAATTTGTGCCTTTTTAATTTTTTAACATTAGTTTTCTGCAATTACATTTAATACAATACTTGTATTTAAAACAAAAAGTTGCTTTGAGTAAAAAACCCACAAAATTGCCTCAAATTTATTTCTGCATGAATTTGTGAAAAATAGGTCTTGCGTATGAAAAAAATCCACTTTAAATGTGTCATACTTTTTAACTAAAAAGGTCAAAAGCAATTTTCTCCATTCATAGTGTATTCCTAGGAAACTCTTAATTCAAAGTATAGTTCAGAATGTAAACATAACCATAGACCTGTGAGGCTACATTGGCTTTTCACCCTTATTAGAGAACAAGGAATTCTGAAATGCAGTAATTTCCTTCAGGATATAAATATTTGTTCAACTGTACTAAAATTCAGGGTAGAATATATGTCTCCCTCACTCATTTGATGGGGAGGCTGTTCAGAAGGGCTGTTCATAATTCAGCACTGTGCTGTTTGCATAATGAGTCGGAAAGGTCTTAGAATAATTGCATTTGGCTAATGAACAAGACATACATCTACTCACGTCAGCTCTGGTGCTTTTGTGGATCCAGATATCTTCTTTTCTCTTCATATTTTTTACTTAATGTGAAACTCTGCGTGAAGTGTAATACTTCATACAGGATGCGTGACAACTTTAAACTTAATGCTGACAATTTAAGTCCTTGTTGCCCAAGAGCTACTAATTTAATTAGAGACTGCTATGCTGGAGTTAACAGAGAAGTAAAATATCCCTTCAGAGAAATTTCATTAGAGAAGATTAAGAGTACAAGTGGAAAAGAGAAAATTACATACACAAACCTGTTATTTTCCACTGACTACAAAAGGAGTTTAGGACGACTAGGAGAGTTGGACATGCCTACTCATAGACATCTGATGTTAGCTGAGGTGATGTCCATTTTGTCATTCAAAGATTAACCTTTGGTCTCCCTAGTGGATAGCCATGGATTTTCTATGTAGATGCATCCAAGTTTTCGTTGGTTGGTGGTTGTTGTTGTTTTTGTTTTTTGGGGGTTTTGGTTTTTTGGTTTTTTGTTTCTTTGGTGTTTGTTTTGCTGTGGGGATTCTTTTTTT
Organism: Cnemophilus loriae; assembly: GCA_013397755.1. Lineage (NCBI taxonomy): Eukaryota > Metazoa > Chordata > Aves > Passeriformes > Corvidae > Cnemophilus > Cnemophilus loriae. The sequence continues at coordinate 244,525 of VZTF01008739.1, forward strand.
TTTTTTTTTTAAATAAAAAAATACTTTAAATCATTGGGGCACCTAATTCACTTTTTTCCCCTACTGTTTTCCATCAGTAGTGAGATCTACCNGTTTTTTGGGGGTTTTGGTTTTTTTGTTTTTTTTTTTTTTTTGTTTTTTTTTTTTGGGGGGGTTTTTTTTTTTTTTTTTTTTTAAAATAAAAAAATACTTTAAATCATTGGGGCACCTAATTCACTTTTTTCCCCTACTGTTTTCCATCAGTAGTGAGATCTACCTGCATGATATCTAATTGAAATAACCCTCAAAGTCATATCTGTGGTAGTTAGAAGTCTGGCTTTTTACTTGCATGCCAGAAAACTTGCTCAAGAAACTGTTATGCACTCATTGAATAACAGAACTAAATAACATATTCTGTAGTTCACCATTATTGCTCCAGTTTTGAATACTCTGTGAAAACAATTTGTATTTAAGTTATAGTGTTAAAAATAATATTGGTGACTAATACTGCTTAATTACTGTGAACAAGTATAATTATGATATTTCTTAATCAGTAAGAAGATTACTAACTGAAAATAAAGAAAAAATCTCTTGTATATCTGATAACTTGATTTTGATCTTATTTTTAATTTATTGAATGAAATAAATGAATTTGCATTAACCCCACTGAAGTACTGTACTAGGGCAAAAGGATGAGACCCTATATCCTAGGTTTCATGTTCTAGGAGAACTGTTCTGGATGTGGTAGGACTTAGGTCATTTTTCTTTAAAACTATCTGAACTTGAAATATTACTGTATTTCATGTTTATAGAGAAGAAAACAAACCTTATTAATTTGGTAACCAGATGCTGATTTAGATTATTATATTTTTTCATAAAAAGTAAGTATCTACAATAACTTTGTCAAAGTTACAAGCAAAACCAATTTAAGTAGCTCAAGCTACTTAAGTTAAGAAGCTGAATCTACTTAAATTCTTCCAATGGTCTCACCAGATCCTTTATAATTGTCTTGATGAAATTAGGTTATCCTAATTAAACCCATTATATGTATCAAAGAATAATGCTTTTAGTCATGCATATGCAGTAGCTAAGTAAATTGTAATATATTTGACATTTTAATAACTAGCCTTTTATTTCTCTAAATATGCAAATAAGATAGCTGAACTATCACAACCTCAATTCTCCAGCTACAGATGATCTTAGTGTTGTTAGATCAGCAGGTCAGGAACTTCTCTCTCACCCCACCAGTGACCTACAACTGACAGGCAGTAAATTGCTAAATCAATGTGTATTTTATTGCAGGTTCACTGGAGATCCCTATCCTTAGGCAAAACCTTTACACACCATAAATAGATTCTGAGTACCTCTTTCTTCTTGTCTCTGAACCGACTACAGCTGTAGGAGACAATGTATAAGCTAAAGAGAAGCTGTATTTGAACTCCTCTCCAACTGCTGACAGCTTGGGCATGGCAGCACAAAGCTCCTGATGGTGTTGCTGGTGAATTGTTGCAGGCTGTGCTGTCGCTGCAGCTGCACTGACAACAGCATCGTACCTGGTTTAAATTTAGCCGAGACACACAGACCTGAGGTGCATACATACCATTAACTGCACCGTGTGCACGTGTAAGGCAAGACTGCCAAGCCAATGGCAGCCTATCTGCAGGATAATTTTATATATCCTTTGCCAGTGCTTTAGAAGAGCTGCTGCTGTCAACTTTTAAGTGATGTTTAACAGCGAAATTGCAGGCACAGTGCCACTGTGTCCGGACAGGGCTCAGTGCCAAAAGGCAGGAGTTAGCCTAGCACAGAGCCCATGGACTCTTATTAACAATTATTGTGTTGTGTTTACTGGTTTGCAGGATTCTTATGGCAGTGTGTCTGAGCTGACCACCCTAGCAAAGGGCAGCTACTTGGCTTCTGCAGTGAAGTTAATTCTCAGCTGGTCAGTCTCAAGTGCTAACAGCATGAAAGCCTGGTCATGCATACGTCTGTTTTGGTATGCATCACCCTGACTGCAGCATTGACTAATAATTATTAGAGTTCATAGAATCATAGAGGAATCTGGATTGGAAGTCACCTTAAAGACCACTCATTTCCAGCCTCCCTCCCATGGACAGGTACACCTTCCACTAGGTCAGGTTGCTTAGAGCTCCATGCAACCCAGCTTTGAACACTTCCAGGATTGGATGCAGCGTCCATAACTTCTGTGGGCACCCTGTTCCAGTGCCCCACCACCCCCACAGTAAAAAATTTTATCCATCTAATCTAAACCTACTCTTTCCATTTGAAGCCATTCCTCCTTGTACTGTCACTACATGCCGTTGTAAACCGTCTCTCTACATCTTGCAGAGAGTTCCCTTCGGGTACCAAAAGGCCTGAACTAGGCCACCCATAAGTCTCCTCTTTTCTCGGCTGAAAAAACCCAATCCTTTAAGCCTTTCCTCATAGGAGAGATGCTCTATCCCTCTAATCAAAAGTTAGCAAAACTTTAATCACTGAAAGAACTTGTTTATGATAATGTACCTCGTGAATAAAAGTAACAAGATGGTGTACAAAAACGTAATCAGAGATGTGTAGAGCGCCTGATTTTCGCAGCTTCCCCAAGCTCAAAGGTTCTGACTTCTTTTGTAGAAATCAGGGTTTTTCTGCACAGAACCATTTGCTATATTAGAGCTTGCATTTGGATAGCACTTTGAAAATCAATTTAAAGAATATATTTTGTCAGTATCAAGAACTGACAATAGTATTGTTTTAAGTAGTTTCATAGAGCACCTGTCCAGTTACGAGTAGTTATATGGTGCTGGCATGGAGCTATAATAGCAATTTACAGATTTTTTCAAGAGACATTACATACATCTAACATAGGGAAGTTGACACAAAAAGTGATTATGACTGATGAGTTTACAGGGCCAGTGCAAAGTGCATCTAAGGTACAGGTTTAGTGATTTATATTTTACTTTAGGAGAGTCTGCTTTCCAAAGGATTGAAGAAGGATCAGCCTTGCACTCTCTAAAGCTTTTGGATAGACACGTATACTGGGAGAGAGTGTAACTTCTTATATCTCTCTCCTCCATGTACGAACTGGTTCCAACAGGAACAAAGCATAAAAATGTCTTTGAACATTTGATAATGTTATCTAAATGGGCTGCACAAAGAAACACCATGTGCCTTCTCTGAGGAAATTCAGTGTCACTCTGCATAAATAATTGCAGGAGGGAAACAGTTGGCACCAGAAGCTCACAGTTATCTATGCTTTAAGTGTAATTCAAGCATTAGCTATTTATTCATAAGAAATTAACAAATTTGTCCTGTGAGCAAAGAGTTTGAAGAATGTATACAGAGATGAAAATTTTACTCCTGCGTGAAACCACGCAATATATAGTGAGAGACTGAAAGGGAATAAAGCCGAGCAAGGTGCAGTGGAGGAAAGATTTTATTTTTTCTAAAGGTGCAGAGAATTAAAAGAACAGAGAAAAGCAATTTACTGAGGGATAAGAAGACCAGAGAATTTTCAATGGTAAAACAGAATTCACAAGGATTTAGGACTGTATTATTGTTCTTTCACATCCCCATGCTGAATTTTCATCATTCTGAGGTTGAATTATCACAAGGAACTTGAACGAAAAACTGTGCTTTTTCCGTTATATATTTCTGAGACCAGCTAGGTTCATACTTGACTGTCATGCCCTTATCTGTAAATTTGACATGGACTGAGCTGGCAACTACGAAATCCCTAGGGAAGCTGAACAGAAAATCTCCTTGGAGAACTTCAGTTCAATTTATGCAAAATAGATTGTTTGGCACCAGCTACTGAAAACTGAGTTTAAGCACTTTGTGAGAGACAGATTGTTTTCCAAAATTTTGCCTTTTGAAGCAGGGCCAGCACTTATTATTGGAACTGCTATAATTCATGAGATGATCTGAAGCAGTTTCTTCTGTATGGGGGAGATTTCAGAAAGACATCTGAGAATTCATGTTCTCTCCAAGTCACTGGTGAGAACACCAGAATGTCATCCAAAGACCATTGCTGTCAATGGGACTCTATTATCTTTGCTGGGCACCACAAGGAGCTCTCAGTCTCACATAATCTTTTGCAAATAAATTAAAAATAGGTTGGTATATTAGTGATGCTGTGTAGTCATGGTAGTCTTTTGCGGTATATTAAAAATAGAGAATTTTTATATTCGATAAAATAATGTTCTTTGTTTTGTCTTATGCACATGAAAATAGATGAACTAAGTCTTGTGTAAACCACTACCAAGACCTAGTGTTAATGCAATTCAAAATGAAAAAAAATCTAACTGCAGGAATGAAATGATATAGAATGTATATATTATACAGAATGTATAAAAGAATGTGTAAAAGAATATAAATGTAATATAAAATGTATAAAAGAAATGAGGATGCTTCTGTCTTTTAAAATTCATTTATTTTAAATTACCAGTTTTCAATATTTTGACATCTTATTCCAATTGAAGATGAAAACAAAACCATAAAAATTTCACATTTCAAAGGAATATAAGTATGAAAAGTCTTGTGCTTTCCTAGTTCTACTTTTCTTAGAGACTATGAAAGTCATGAGAAAGCCAACTTAAATAAAAAATTACATACAGGCTAAAACGCCCCACAAACATACCTCAGCTTCATATACAAATTGTTAAATTGTTGAAAATTAATACAACCTAAGTACAATAGCAATAAGTGACATATTATGTATTTTGCATTCCAATCAACAGCGATTTTTTTCCATGTACCAGAGAACTGTATAGAATTTACGTGGAGTTTCTTGTAAATCTGCTCCGTATTTTTGTTGGTTGCGTTTTCTAGGGTTTTTTTTCTTTCTTTCTTGAAGGTCTGGTTCGAGTTCATTGATACAAATTGAAAGTTCCTTTTGTTTTAAAAGGCTATTGGAATTGAGCACTCTCTCCCTTAAATTACTTACTGTATCTGAAATGCATTGTGAAAGGTAGGCAGTAAAGTGTTCAAGATGCAGCACATCCTAAAGTATGTTTCCTACTGAAATCTCTGCTGATAATTTAATGTGATACTTGTGCCCTTATGTTCTGTCCTGAATCACATAAATGCCTTCAGCTGCCAGACGTTTTTCACTGCAAAGTTTAACTGGGTTTTTAAATGAGTCCTTTTCACTTACGAAAAATCTCATCTAAATGTATTATTGCCTTCGTACTGGCTTATCTTGAACTAAGGGCAAACATATGAGTTCAACTTTTGCTCTTGTCTGATAACATCATGCTTTGCAGGGAAATTGGAGTTTAAACCACTGTGGTGCAGATAACAGTCCTTTAGTGCACCCCTGCAAATATCTTCAAACCGATCCTCAAAAAATCCAATAGAAAGGAACTGAGGAGTAACTCAGCTTCTTACAGTCCAATTAATCATAGGATGCTCTCCCACGAGGCCTCAGAAAAAGCACAAGTGAATGCAGTACAAGAAGAGATGAAGAATGAGAAATGCTCTTTTTAACATTTTGCTTAGGAATGTGTCTTGCTGACATAGATTGTAGAATCATTTTATTCATACAACTCAGTGCCATATAGGTAATGCTCCAAGTGTTATCTGTCGGTCACAGTGTGATCAGTTACTGTTTAATCTGTAAATACCTGGAGGGGTACAGTACCATGAAAATGCAACGGGCACGAAAAGATCATGCAATATGTGATTTTCCCTCATCCCCTTGATATTGTTTATCAATAGTATAAGTGCATTGTTGAGCAGATGGTATTCACCCCAGGGAAAGAGGGAAATCCAGTAAGTACTGCTTTCATGTCTAGTGATAGGGAACAGAAATAGCAGTAACATGCCTAGAACCTTTCCTCATACAGCCACACAGTTTGGACTGTCTAATCTATATGTGAGTCCATGGTGAAAAAGTACAAAACAGGATTGGGACTCATTCTTAGTAAAGAATGCAACTTTCTGATCAGATTTGGCTCTGATAAAATGTAGTCCTAGAAGGTACTGGCCTAATGTAAAATTCATAGTTATTCTGTCTGACTTTCCAGTCTGATGGGAAATCTTGTGAAGGATGACAGTAAGGAACTGATGTGGAAATACTCTTCAGTAAAAACGAAATTCTACACAGTAATGCTGAATTTTCTGAGTTTGTTCCTAGGTCAGTTTTGTTGCTCTGGAAAAAAAAAAAAAGAAAAGGAGATGAAAAAAGCTCCTTATATATCCAAACCAGTTCTTGAATATTGCTTTTTACACTCCTCCTTTCTTCTCAGGACATGTCCATTACATGCCCTCTGTATAGAACTAAGTAGGGATATTGAAGATGGTTGTTTTGATATTTTTCAAGATGGATACAAGATACACCATAACAATTAGTCTGCTAGGAAAGGACATAGTTGTATATCCTTATCTTTCAGTGCTGCTGGAAGAGACATGCACTGGGTAAAATTAAGTATTTTAATACAGTCAAAAGCAGGCGTGGGTTTAAAAAGTCTAATACCTGATCTGATGGATATGTTGTGCTTACTGATCACCCTAATCCATAATCAGTTTTGGATATGCATTGACTCAAATGCTGCTTATTTAGGTTATTGGTTTTTTGAGAAGGTTTCAGCCTGCATAGCTAATTATTCAGGAATCTATTGCACATTGTCAGACTGTGAAGGAGCTGGTAGACGTGTGCAAATTCTATATTCAAGGAAAGATTTAAAGGGTCATCAAAGCAGAAAGCACACAATATGCTGAATTTCTCAGACAATAAGCAAATCAGAAAACATGGGAAGAAAGCCCTCTAAAGCGTTCTCAGGATGCGGTGATGATTTCTTTTATACAAGAATTGCAAAATTAGTTTTAGATCTGGGGATAGGGAGAAAACTCAGAAGGGAGAAGAAATGAGCATACAAAAAGAATCCCAAAGGAGACTCGTAAAATGAAAGGGTCTTGTTCTAGGCACTTCGGCTGATTCATCTCTGTGTTGTCCTCACAACCAGTACAGGCATCTTTTAAGTATTTATTTTTTATTTAGTTCATGCAGCATTGCATTGTAAATATCATGAAACACTGCCACTTTTAACTGACAGTTACTTCAGTTTTGGAGATGTCTTAGTTGTCTGTTGATGGAAGGAAATATTTTAGAAAAAAATTTGAGTGAGTTTAGATTGAAGACTTCTTGCATGCAGGGTAGTCAAACTAAAGTATAAAATGCAAGGGTACTAAGCTGGGAAAAATATACCCAAGCCGATCAGGCTGTTGCTGCAGCTGCTCGCATTGCTCCAACAAAACAGAAATTGAAGCTGGAACAAGTTGTGGGAAGAAGAGAAAAGCCAAGATATGTTCACGAGTAGGACAGAGCTAGGAGGCCAAGGCAGTATATGCTGGTTTTTGGTCTGCCTTTTAGTGCCCCCTACAAGCTGACAATGACTTCAGTCTTTTCTTTGTATGTCTGGTTCACCAGAACTCACTGTGCTTTTTCTCCCTGTTGGTATGTCTTATGTCCCCTACTCTTTTCATTAACTTCATTTTGTCATCTCTTACGGTTTAATTTTTGGTTTAATCTGAGTGTTGGCTTTTCCTGGTTTTAATTTGTTTTACATTTCCTAACCATGTTGTCCCAAGGTGTTCTGAGACATTTGTTCATCATTTGTTCATCTAGGTGCCATCAATACATGTCATATTTATGGATTGTCCTCTCCAGTCTGTTCTTTCTGTTTTTATCACATGTGGACATTCCTATTCATGATCCAAATACACCAATTTTCGCATTTCTATTGCATTTCTTTACAATAGCTCTCCAGCAGATTTTCTGTTGTTGGGATACTGCACTACATAGTCTAAAATACAGTATGACCCCCAGGCAGTGGAAGGTAAAATCAAGAGGATCAGCTTTAGGGATTACAGTAATCCTATATGTGAGTACATCCACACTTGCACAAACCACTTACTATGCTGGCAGAAATCTGGAGAGCTAGAAATTTAGAAAAATAGAAATTTTATATCCTGCTGCACTTTAACCCCAGCTGGCAACCAAGTACCACTCATTTTCTACATTCTGTGGTATGGAATATCCCTTTGGACACATCAGGTCAGCTGTCCTGGCCATGATCCCTCCTAGCTTCTTGTGCAGCTCCTCACTGGCAGAGTGTAAGACTGAAAAGTTCTTGATTCAGAGTAAGCACTGTGTAACAATCACCAAAACATCAGCGTTATCAACCTTATTCACATACGGAATTGAAACCAAAGCACTGTACCAGCTACTTAAAAAGAAAATTAATTCTTTCCCAGCCAAAACGAGGACATCTGACTAGACTACATATCTTCTAACTCTCAAAAATGTAATCTACCACAAATTCTTTCTCTGTTAGTCTCCCATCTCAAATGAGAGGTAGCATTTGAGGAATAAAGTTTACATTCAGCACGACTAAAAATATCAGAATATATAGCTCACTGAAAAAGAAAAATAAAAAAAATTAAAGTAATATCTTTGACTCTGAAATAAAATAAGAGTGTTAGCTGAGAACTAAATAAAAGAAGATATGATTTTGGAACTGTGAAAGACAGCAGTGATCAAGACAACATTTGAAATAGAGTGTGCAGTTCTTAGCAGTTCATTATGGTAGAGGTATTAAGGAAATGAGGCAATAAAGAAAAAGGCAGGAAAGAGCATTTAGAATTGAGACTCAAGGATTTCAGTTATTCAGAAAGTTAGATAATAAGGTTCAAATACTCTAGAAAAAACAGATTAAGCAGTGAAGAGACTGCAGAGGACAACTGATAGAAGATTATTCAAGCTGGTGTCAAATTAAAGAATCAGATGGCAAAAGCTCAAGATCACTTCTTTCTCATCTAGAGTAATTCATAAATGAAACAGCAACAGAAGCCATGTTTTGTAAAGTACCACAATGGGTGATGCTTTCATAGTTACTCTGTTTAATGGATTAATTGATAGCACTTTCTTAAAATAAATAGAATGCAAATGAACAAAATCCTTCCTTTTTTTTTTTTTTTGCAGAGAAAGGATAGTAATTTTTAGGAAGCAAACAAAGAAAGATAATATAAAAGATATTGTTGCTTTATAAGGTTCCACATAGTCCCTACACATAGAAAAAAAGCTTCATTGCATTTCTGTAATGGTTTTATCTTTCTGTTTTATCATGTCTTGTTATGTTTAATTTTATGCTGTAGAATCTAGCAGTTAGTATCTTCTAAGAACATAATAAACCTTCCAAATGATAAAGTCAGAATATGACCTGTGTTACAGGTTTTGGAAACTTTCTTGATTGGTTTACTTTTTTTTAGTTACTATTATGACTCCTGGGATATTTTACTCAGAATTTCTATGCACTGAGGATTTCCAAGAACGCAAAAGTTTTGTTAATTTTTGTCACATCTCACCCGGTGGGAAAAAAGGGTGCTTTAATTCTCTTTGTGCAGTAACAGGAGGGATAATAATGGTTATCCAGTGGTCTTTGCAAATGTAACAATATTTATTGGCAACAACTGAACGGATTCGAATTTGAGACTGAGCAAAACTTGCAAGCAAAATCAAATCACTATCAAAACAACATACATTAGCTCTCACAGAAGGGAAGAGGAAAAGAGAAAGAAAGGTAGTGATGGGGCACAGAAAAAGAAAGATATCACCACCCTTGGATCCGGCAACACTGGTCAGTCTATCAGGGTGGTAATACAGTGGTGGGCATGCACCCCTCTTCCTGAGACTCAGTCTTTTGAAGTTTTTGGTCCCCAGTTTTTTGTCCTCAGTTACAGGTACAGACCTGGCCTCAGAAAAGCACCACCTTGCTTTTGCAAGCTGCTGGGTGTCAAGGCATTAACCTTTCTAACTTTACCTCATCTCACAATTTTTGATTAGGAAGTACAACTGAAGTACTTAACTTATAATGATCTGTGCATGTGAAACCAGCCGTGATGTTTGAAACACTAGTGAAGCACGTACTGAAGAACTTAAAGCCTTACTAGCTCCCTAACTCCCTTTATGTTCAGTGAGGTTTTTAGTTCTTTATTCTTTGACTCAGAAGAGCTTCTGTTATCTCTGTCTCCCTGAGTTGTTCAGAGGTCATTCAGCACCAAAGAATCTGGTGGAAGGTGGCTTCCTTCAGTTCTGCGTTCTTACTGATGCACTGAGCAAGATAAACCTCTGAACCTGAAGCTCTTGCACAGAGCTATCAGTCACAAGTATTTATTTCCACGTACAGGTGTTTCTTCTTAGCCAGCTGTATTTGGAGATGGTACATTTCCCTTGTCTGTAATCTACATAAGCTCTCCTTGTCTAGAGTGTTTGAAAAAGTGCCCTAACCCTAAGATGACTTTAGATATGTGCGTCAAATTCTTCCTACAAATTGTTCAGTATTTCTGTCAGGAACTTCTTGTGAAGTACAAGGGCATTCAGTCTGAGGCATCTGGAACACTTTGGAAGTCTTCATAGATGTACTTCATTTGTAATGGATGTGTGTGGGAGTTCCATATGTCCTTCAGCCTAATCACAGAAACTGTTTTCTGCCAAACTTTATGTCATCCATGTACTTCAGGAAAATATCTAAAATCCTATTTCTTTTTTTCTTCCTCTTCTCTCAGGACAGAATTGTAGGAAAGAGAAAGGTTGTTTGTGAAAACTAGGATATTTTGTAACTCTGATTATGTAAAGGATCAGTTAACATTTTAATGCTTCATACTTGGTAAGATAGATCTCATGGCCTAAATTATTTTAGTATTTAAATACAGAAAGAAATAGCCATGTTTCTTAGATTCACTTGGACCTAATAGAATTGTAATTGTAAAATTGTAAATTATATGCGTAAAATGTCAGCTAGGCTGCTATCTATGTTATATCTAGATCATATAATATGTAGAATCACTCCTCCAAAATTAAGTAAATGTTTTAATTATTTAAAGGTTTTTTTTCCCATGCCATTGCATTACATGGAAGTCTTGTGGAGGCTTTGTATTGTTTTCTGGCTTTCCATGAGAGAGTCTGTGGTACTTCGCTGCTATAAAATAAGATGTAGAACTCAACAATTTAACATCTTTAGCCTTTGTTCTTCATAAACAACTCAGCCAAGAAAAACTTTCTCAGTGCTTTTGAAAAGTATTCCAACACATTTAGTTTCTCTAATTCACATTTCGTTTACTCATAGCGCTGATGTTCACTGAGAATTATTTTTTAACAGGTGGTTAACATAATAAGCATGAAACTGTCCTTTAAAAAATAGAGAAGTTTAAATTCATTGCCATATTTAACAAAAAAGACAATCAAAAATACCCGTGAGGAAGATAAGCTGAGAGAGTTGAGATTGTTCAGCCTGGAGGAGATCCCACGGACATGTTCTATCAGCATTCCAGGGGCCTAGAAGAAAACTGGAGTGGGACTTTTTATAAGAGCATCTGGTAAAAAAATTGGTAAAAACTTTAAACTGAAAAAGAGTAAGTTTTGATTAGATATTAAGAAGTTCTTTATTGTGAGGTTGGTGAGACCCTGGAAGAGGTTACCCAGAGAAGTTGTGGATGCTCCATCCCTAGAAATATTCAAGGCCAGGTTGGATTGAACTCTGAACAACCTGGTCTAGTGGCAGTTGTCCCTGTTCATGGCAAGGTGAGAGAACTAGATGATCTTTAAGGTCCCTTTCAACCTAATTCATTCTATAATTCTATGTAATTGCCATTAAACCAATAGTTCTTCAAAAATTAGATGTAATGGGAATTAATACTGTGCAGTGCAAACCCTCTTGCAAGTGATGTATCTTCAATAATTAATATTAGAAATACCTCCCCTGCACAGTTCTGACTTTGTTCTTCAGTTAAGTAATTAATAAGATTTTGGGAAAGCGGAGGTGCATCCTGATCTTTTGACTAGACTGTCAAATTGCAATGATCTCCCACAGTTTTCTCTCTCATTTTTTAAATTCGTATATGTAAATATAGACTATGATACTAATTATTCATGTGAGCTCACATGGGACGTCATAGAACGTTCAGATTGCAAAGATTTCTGGAAGTCATTTATTCCCACCTTCTGCCTAGACCAAAATATTATCTGATTGCTCAAGGCCTTTTTATATGTAATGTTTTCCCTCTGTATGTGTAAATAAGCTAGTTGCCAAATAATTCAAATTTATTGTGACTCTTGTATTTATTAATTTACTGGGTTAACTGTAGGCTTCTTAATATACTTCTAGTTGGACAGCTGCTTGTACTTCTTTTAAAGCTCTGGTAATTTTTTAAGTAGTTACCGAATTCTTTATCTGCCAGCAGATAAAGAATAGAATGACTTCGGTAACTGCAAATTACCAAATTGGAAATACAAACACTGAGCAGGAAATAAGTCAGAGAGATATATTCAGTACAGATAAAATTCAGAGAGATATATTCAGTACAGATAAAATTCAGAGAGATATAATCAGCCAGAGAGAAGCTCCATTGATTCAAGGTCTTATACTGGTTCCTGCAAAATCTTTTAATCTTTTTAGTGCCATATTTCTGAACACGAGTCACTTATTAAGATCAGATTTTATTGCTGATGGTGTTAGATCATCATATATGGTTTTTTTGCATTTGAAGTATTGTTAATGTATTTTAAACATTTAATACTTAAAATCAATGAAAGTAATCATTCAGATTTAAAAGGCATAACATGCACTCTGTACAGCGTGTATAAAAGTAGCTATTGTAAGAAAAAAAATATTCTTGTTATGATTGTGAATGTAAGAGAGCCTGTCAAACCTTTTTTAGAGCAACTCTGATGCCAATAGGGATCTTTCAAAATATTAGATCATCACTTCTACCAACTTTTTTTTTAACTAATTGTTAAACAGTCAAATTAATCCACTTATGCATGTGATTACCTTGCTGGTGATATTTTGGGTTTGGCATTGTGATGTATCTAGCACACAGAGCAGTTAAGAGAAACTAGGCTTTTTCTTTTTTTTTTTCTTGAACTTTACATACTGAATTGTTGGCTGTTCTTGACCAAACTGTTCAAAATCCTATGTGACAAAATGAAAAATAACTAAATTAACCCCTGTCCTTTCATAATTATTGAAACCACTCCAGCCAGATAGAATAGCTTTATAATCCCTCTTCCCAAGGTGTAGAATTGTAGAATAGATGCTCTTCTGCTATTTCTTTTGATTCTAGGAGGCATTAAACAATGAATTCGGTTTTCTCTGTGAGATCTCATAGTAAATATAATAGCTACGCACTCCCTGCAATTCTTTTCACTCGACTGAGATGCCAAGATAAAGAACAGCCTGGTAATATCCAGGTATATTTCTAACTTCTTGAAAGGAAAAGAAATTCAGTGACATGGTAGAAGAGATTTGACAGAAATAATGATCAGTGGCTCCTGAGGAAAATTATTTTGCCATTAAAAAATATGACAAGTTTAAAAAAAAAAAAAGTATTAATTATGTAATCAAATCTGATGAGCAAAACTGGCATAGGTGTTACAGTAGCTGGGACATTGGAGTGCTTAGACAAAAATATGTATTCCCAGACTGCAAATCATCCGAAACAGACAATTTTAGAAGCTTGCCTTCAGATCAAACATTACATTAAAGCTTTATCTGCCTGAGTCAGGAACTTGCAAAGGATGAGAAAACTCTCGCAACAAAGTTCGCATTGAATAGAAGTATACGCATGTTGCTCTGAGTAACATTTCTTCTTTTTTTTCCTCTCTTGGAAGTGGAATTACAGGTTAATTGACACTAACACAAGTGCTGGATGCAGAACACAAAATAATGCTGAGTTCACAAAGGCATTTGTAATTGCTTTTTGGAAACATTATGCATTCCTGTAGAAAATGCTGTTTTAATGTAGCATAAAAATACAATTTAATCTCTAAGCAGGTGTGACTGTAAATGGGGAGAAAATGTAGTTACTGTTCTTTCTTGTCATCAATTCCTCTAATTATTTTGCCTCATCAAAAGAATTATAGGTTTTATAGCATCAGAGCTAATTCATGTACCTAAAATGGATGATTATATTTATCTTTTTATGCAGAAGTAATAGTTACACATTCTACATTAACAAGAAACACTACTGGTTAGAAATTTCATTTCTGAAGTTAAATAGCTAAAATGTTAGACGTAGGATAGGACAGATGGTTAAGTGGGTAGAGCATCAAGTTACTGGGCCGTGACGGTGATGCAATACTTAAACAGGAAATGTTCCTCAGTCTGGTCACCTAAGAGGAGATGTATTCCTTCTTATGCTTTTTTTTTGGAAAGCAAACACCAGTATTTGCAATGATATGCTTCTAAACCTTTTCACTTTTTTTCTTTATCTGGAATTCTTTGAAACTTGAGAAATAAGAGAATTAAAATGTACTCACTAACTTTTAGTTATTTCAATGTAAATTAATTGCAGCAATGCATGCTGTTTTTATTCTTATAGAGAATTTACCAACTTCATCTCCTAAACCTTTCTTAATACATTATATTATTATCATTATCTATAGGCCTAATTTAGTTCATCTTATCTGTATCTAAAGCAATAGCAAATTTATTATTGCAGTGAACATACCACATGGACTGTAAACAGAGATTTCTCTCCTTTACACCTAATAATTTGTGTATTTTCATTGATACCTTAAAGATCAATTGTAATTACTAGTAATCTAGAAAACTGTTGGAGAACCAAGAAACAAATATTATGATAAAAAATTGTCAGAAACGCTTGTTGAGATTGAGATAACAATTTCAGTACATTGGTATCTAGTTTTTCAAAACTCTATGCTTTTAAAACAATTAGATGTTACATCAGTTTGAGAAGTCTTTATATAGGCCACAGTTGCCATTAAACGTATATAGTACTATCTATGATGGGCAAATTAATTTGGAACACATAATTATTGACTTCCTGAAAATGTCTGGTTTATGACTTTTAGCTATTTAGATGTTTAAACCTTGTCAATGACAAATCAGTGAGAATTAGACTAGAACTCAGGTTTTTAATTTTGAGGATCTAGTATAAATATTAAATCTGTATTACTCTGGGCCTCGTGATAGGGAGAGAGGCAAAATCTGCTTATTCATGATCATACTCAATTTCTTGAATATGGTTTTTTCCTGAAATGTTCTGTCTCATTCATCATATGCTTTACACTACCTACAACATATGAAGTACAGATCTAACTGTAAACAGACACTTCCTATGTTTTTTTTTTTTAATGGAAACTAGTTTAATTAGGTAGCAGATACCACTGGGAAATAGAATGAAATCTGTAACTATATGATAATATAGTCACAAAGTGATGGAAATAAATTTGCTTTAATTTTGCTGAACTTTGCTTCATCCTCTTCATGCTATTGTAACATCATCTTTCAATGTAATGTATGTGTTAATGCTCTTTGATTCCAAGACTTATTATTTGTGCTACCACACTGAAAAAGTGGTACAATTGAATAGTGAATAGTACAATTTCATAGTACATTGAAATATAAAGCATGAGATCTGCAGTGGTTAAGATTTCTGAAGAGATGACCAGGACAAGGCTTAATATAAAAAAACAAATTTTGACTGTCTGCTCTTTGCAGAGAACGAGTTAAAATTGATTCTTCTGGCCCAGTTTTTAAGGATTGCCCTACTCTTTTCCTTGTGCTCAATGTCCACTTACACTGTCATTTCTCTGGAGAGATGAAAATTGAAAGAGATAAAAAAGTCAACAGGATAAAAATATTATTCTGTTTGGGAAAAACTGGAATTTGTGATATGATGAGATAAAGAGACTGGTTTAGGTTTTTAGAAGAAATCTGTTATAAAGCCAGAAATAGGAAACCAGATTCATTAAGTTCCAAAATGCAAGTATTTAATCTGTATAGTACAACTATCATCATCAAGCTTTCCATGACATGAATTCTTAATTTTCTACAGAAACAACAGAATCATTTTCTCATTCACGATGTCTCTATTAAAAGAAACCCAGGAGATGTTCCAAAAGTGTGAGGCTGTTCATCTTTTTGGTGACAGGATTAGATGTGGAATCTTCTGTGATATTGGTTCAAGCCCTATTACAACTCCAGTAAATTAGCAGCAATTATAGTATAAAATTAATATGATGAGTCTTTTATATTCACTGCTAGGAAATTATTTTCAAAGAATTACAAAAAAACCCCATAAAAATCCACACCCCAAAACCTGAAATCCTACCTGCGTATGTTCCGAGTCTCTCTGCAGATTTGGAACTCAAAATCTTTGAGCATCATTCTCCAATTGGAGAAAAACTGGTGGCAGCCGCAGCAGATTGTTATTCTTAAAGCAAGCAAAAGGCATGAAGAGGATATGATGCCCCTCTGAGCAATCTCAGAGTCATGAGACAAACAAGATTCTCCAGGAAGGATGATTTTGACTTTGCTATTCCTTGTGCTGGAGAGGGCAAAACTGCTTATAACCAGTACAACAGCTGTTAGTGCATTCAGCTTTGCTCAGTTGTTTGTAAGTAGCACAGACAAGTGTATAACTTGGTGCACTCAGCCTCAAAATCAGTGGAGGTTTCTTCATATCTATGTTATACATTCTAAAAGAGGAAGATATGATATTTACCGTCTTCCTAGCACAGCTCTCTGAAACTTCGTTGTGTAACATGGACAGTAAAGAGAATGACACTGGAAAACTTCCTCTGCTTCTCAGCCCTAAGCGTTATTATTCTATACATCTATTTCCGAGAATGGAAGAATATATTACATACTGTTTTATAATCCCCATTTGCATCAGGTGAAAATAGCAATTTTTCCCCAGAGATTTCACAGAAAGAATTATGTTGGAAAACACCTCTGAGTTTATCAAATCCAACCTATGACCTAATGACGCCATGTCAGTAGACCATGGCACTATGTGCCACGGCAAGCCTTTCCTTAAACACCTCCAGGGATGATGACTCCACCACCACCCTGGGAAGCCCATTTCAAAATCTAGTCACCTTTTCTGTGAAGAATTTCTTCCTAGTGTCCTACCTAATCCTCCCATGGTGCAGCTTAAGACTGCGTCCTCTTGTCCTATCACTGGTTGCCTGGGAGAAGAGACCAAACTCCACCTGGCTATAACCACCTTTCCGGTAGTTCCAGAGAGTGATAAGGTCACTCCTGAGCCTCCTCTTCTCCAAGCTGAACAACCCCAGCTCCCTCAGCTGCTCCTTGTAACACTTGTGCTCCAGACCCTTCACCAGCTCTGTTGACTTTTTCTGCACACGTTCTAGCATTTCGGTGTCCTTCCTGAACTGAGAGGCCCCCAGAAATAAATACAGCACTTGAGATGCAGTCCCACTAGTGCCAAAAGGGGGAAAATCACTGGTCCTGCTGGCCACACTATTGCTGATCCAAGCCAGAATGCCATTGGTCTTCTTGGCCACCTGGGCACAGCTGGCTCATGTTCAGCTGCTGTCGACCGGTGATGCCAGGTCCTTTTCCACTGGACAGCTTTCCAGCCACTCATGCAGGGCTACAGGCCCTGCATGAAGTTGTTGTGGCCAAAATACGGGACCTGGCACTTGGTTTTGTTGAAGCCTATGCAGTTGCTCTTGGCCCATCTATCCAGTCTGTCCAGGTCCCTCTAGCAGGTCCTTCCTACATTCCAGAAGATAGACACTGTGACTCAGCTTGGTGTCATCTGCAAATTTGCTAATGGTAGACTCAATCCCTCCATCCAGGTCATCAATAAAGGTACTAAACAGTAGTGGGTCCAACGCTGATGCCTGGGGGGCACTACTACTGACTGGTTACCAACTGGATGCAGCACCATTCATCACAACTCTCTGGGCCTGGCCGGCTGGCCAGTTCTTAACACAGCAAAGAGTGCACCTGTCCAAGCCATGGGCTGCCAGCTTTTCCAGGAGAATGCCGTGAGAGATGACACGCACTGGTGTTAAAGGCTTTGCTCAAGTCCAATTGACTACATCAATTTGTACATAAACATAATAAGCTTGGGTGTGTGTTTCTTCTCCTCAAGGAACTCTGCTGTCTACAGAATCATTACAGGTCTTTTCTGTTCATCCTATATTTGGAAATTTCGTATTCTATATTCTATTTCTATTTTGTTCAATTTCTAAACAACATTTTTATGGGGAATGGCAGAACACAGCAGCCTTATCCACTATATAAGATTTCCAAAATTGTACTGGGAGAGGAATAGGTAGAGAAAATACTTACGGCTCATGAAAGGAAAAATAGGAGCATTACTTTTTTAAAAGTGATGTTGGTATCAGATGGATTTTCATATCACTCTTTCATGCTGATTAATTCCATGCTAAACAGAAAGAATTGTGACATATATTAAGTTCCACTGAAAATTGGTGGTTCCAAATAAAAATGCTTCAGTGCTTAACCTAATTTCTGAGAATGGGAACAGGTATGCAAATTTCTTAAGGATTTTTGAAAGTGTTATACCTTTAGTAGAACTCAATTTATACAAAACCAATGATATTCAAATTTGGAAGGTTAGTATCCAGAGCTCTACTAGCAAGGGTAGGGTATTAACAGAATTTTGTGTTCATCATGGCATGAATCACATAACAGAAGCAAGAGCAAGTGACTCACTGTGATTATGATTTGGAGTATATGTAAGTATTTGTTCACTTGATCATGTGAACAATCCAGTTAATTTCAATTATACTACTAATTAGGACGTGTGTGTTTAAGTATTTGTATGATTTTGTCCTACAATAAGAGAAAATCTCGTATAAAAAGATGGAGAATAGTGTTGAAATGAAGTTATTTATGGATGTTTATGAAAGATACAACAAATAATTGGATCAGGAGAACTTTTTGACATACATCCCTTTATGTGTAGCCATGACATAAATCTTTCTTAACACCTGTGGAGTTGTCTCACTGAAATGAATGAATTTGCACCGCTGTGAAATTACTAAAGACATAGAGAGAACAAAGCCCTATTCCTGTCATTGAAATATCTGATAAGTATGCTGTTCAGCATACTTGTTATTTGATTTGCCCAGCCCTAATAACAAATCCCATCTGTTTTGTGAGGCCTATGAGTCACAGTGCCTCCTGCATAAGTCATCTCTCTGAGTATCTCTCATTTTTATTTTTAGCTATAAAAGAAGCCAAAGCAATAAAATATAATAAATATACTTTGTGTTTCTTGTTTATTAGAATTGCCTGAAAATATTTTTATATCATAACTATGCAGTAATTTCTCATAATATTTCATTATATTGAAAGAGTAATCAGATAAAGTGCACAAATTGCCATTAGACCTTCAGAGTTCTGTGTCACCTTTTTTCTCTCTGTAGAATAAACCAGATTAATGTCTCCTTACTCGTTTCCATCATTCAGTTGTGAACATAATTAAAAGAATCTCTATTGAAGGAATGCTGTTTCTCTGCAGTGACTGGATATTTATGTTTTTAGTCTCGTTATATCTGGGTAGGTTGTCGTTTGTCAGATGTTTGTCATTCCGTAGTAACAAAACCTGGTGATTAATCCAACAAAGAAACTTTTAAGTTGATCCCAAACTCTTTTGCTGAAACTGAAAAGCCAGTAATTTAATGCATTTAAAATCCCAGCGAGGGATCCAGGTACTTCCTTGCATGTGCCATTGCCCTTGAAATGGTAGCAGTAAGCCTAACTAAAGGCCACCTACATAGCCATATAACCAGGAGAGGCAGAAAGAGGCAGATTCTGTACATTAAATTCACTTTGAGTAATACAATTTCCACTGGTTAATGTTAATGGAGCAGAAAGAGCAAAGATTTTTTTCGGAAACAGAAAAACAGTTTGCCAGAGCCCCAAAAGGGCTGCATGATGGGGAAGAGGAGCAAGTGCTGGCAATACAAAAGCAGAAAGAGTAAGGCTCCTTCATATTCGCCTCCTTTTTCCCTCAAACAAAATATTTTCCCATACACTAGTGGCAAGATGAATGGACAATATACTACTAATATTTTTTAGTGTGATGATTTAAAAAGTGCAAGAGCACAGTCTTGTACTTTCAAAATACATCTTTTAACTGACTTTTTTCATGTCATGTTTTTGCTGGGTTTTGGGGTTTTTTTTTTTAGAATGCAAGCATTTCTTTAAGTTAGGGCAGTATTATGTGTTTGCAGTGACAATGTATGCTTTTATATATGTTTCATGTAGGCTCCTGTCTTCCCTACCACACATTTCTGTAATACGAAGAATAAATACAAAAACCCTATCCTATTTATCTAATTAATAGGATGACTTCCCAACTGTTGCCAAGAATTTCTGCTGGGGCAAAAATTGTTTATATCTTCCATATGTGTTCTTTAGGAGAAAACAGACTGTGAAATCTATGGGCAGGGTTTTCTGAGTGTTCTCTTACAATCTCTAAAGCTTTCATCTCAAGGTAAAATTCCTCAGGTTTGAATTCTGCCAAAATTCAGAGCCCATTTTGCTTTTTATCTTTTGAAGAAAAAAAAAATGAGTATTTTTGCTATCTCTTGTGAGCTGTGATGGATCTTCAGTGAGCCTAGCTTACGTGTGCTCGAAGTCACAGAAAACATCATGATAAACTGCAAATACTTTCTCTGGGAAGAAGTAGGCAATGACTGTTGTAATAGCACCTGCCTTTGCATGCCTGTCTGAGAGCCCAAAGCTGCTGTTTCTGCCAGACAATTCGAATTCAAGAAAGAAGGGAGGTAAGAAATATGCTTCTTACCTCTGTACGATAACCTGTCATTGGAGTAGCTGATGTAGCTGATGAAGTAGGAAAAGAGGAAAGAGTGCTCTGACTAAAGTTGCTTGCTTCTTTGAGCATATGTATGTGCACACATGTGTGGAGGATTGGCTAATGAGGGAAGGAAAAAGGTTTTTATTCATACATAGCCTAATAGAACCCAAACAGATGCTGCTGCTGAGATTTACCAGTATAAGATTTCCTATATAAACCTTTAATACCATTGATGGTATTAAAAGCATGTGGGTATTATATTTTCCTGTGTTGCTGCACAGTTCTAATATTGTTTTTCATAGAATCATAGAATGGTTTGGGTTGGGACGGACCATAAATGTCATCTAGTTCCAACCCCCCTGCAGGGGGTAGAGACACCTTCCACTAGACCGGGTTACCCACCCAGCGTGGTCCTGAATACGTTAGAGGCTTAAATACAGACAACCCTCTGACATTATTTTACTCTTTTTCAAAGCCCGTAACCAAATGGCAACTGTCTTAAACTGAAAGAGGGTAGATTTAGATCGGACATAAGGACGAAGTTGTTTTTTTTATGATGGTGGTGATGAGAGACTGGAACAGGTTGTGTAGAGCTGTGGATGCCCCACCATTAGACATGTTCGAGGTCAGGTTGCTTAGGACTTTGAGCAACGTGATATGTATTGATAGATGTCGCTATTCCTGGCAGGAGGGTAGACTACATGATCTTTACAAGTCCCTTCTAACTCAAATCATTCAATAATCTAAATTCTTATGGTTTCTTGTTTCCACAGAATAAAGACATTGTGAAAAGGGAAGAAGTGTGGAAAGCTTTAAAAATTTGGAAGCCAAACTGTTTACAGAGTCCACAAATGCCTAAAGCATAGACCGCATCCCTATAGCTCTTTTGGATGAACTTGCATAGAGTATCTGTGAACTAGAGGCAAAACTGAGCATCAATAAGATAACAAATGCATGTTTCATGAAATAAGCTTCCCAGAGAGAGTGCATTGAATGAAATTACCTGTGCCTTACTGAAAATGAGTTTATATGTATTTACTTATCTTTTCACTCCTCTATAAATATTTTTAATTTGAAAAAATCTAACTAAGCCAATTTCAGAGTGCTGAAAAACACAAGTCTTTGGTTCTGAGCAAAAAGAAAGTTGTTTGCCTCAGCTGAATGTTTAGTCCTGCAATGTCTATGGCCAAAAATAAGAAGCAAAATACAAAAGAACTTTTTTGGATGCTTTCACTCCACATTTGCTGTTCTCTGAATGCAGGCTGATAGTGGTCCTATTACATAGCCATTGCTTCTCTTATGACTTTTAAACCATAGAAGGAATAAATTATTCTGATTTAGCACATGCTCAGGTTTATTGTTGAGTAGTATTTTGCTGTCTCTTTAATTTTGAATTTGCTTGTATTTTTTTTAGATGGGGATAATCCAGTGAAATTTTTGAGTGAAACATACAAACCCATTTTTCATTAACTGATGGCTTATAATGTTTGCTCAGATTCCTACAATAATTACTGTAATGAAACTCATATAGAAGCAAGTAAAATGTATCTAATTAAAACCTTACGAAATATATTTGGACACTGTATTGAATTGAATACAACAAATAGTAAAAAATCATTAGAGACAAAGCAAACATCTATTTAAGCTTAATTGCATTTTTGCTGTCATTGCTTGCTAATGCCCTCTTTACTTGAAATTTGTTTTATACTAACATTTTACACATTTTAAGTAGATAAAACTTGAGACAGTTTTCATCATTGCTTATGGCAAAACACAGACATAATTTAAGCCAAAAGATCTGCATTCTACATTTGTCTTTCAAACATTCCTATAGTCTGAATGCAATCAAATGTGGAACCATCATTTTGGTTTCATTCCTGCTTAAATTCAGTGCCAAAATACAGGCTCTGTGCTCGGTAGTAAAAAGAATAGGTACAATCCTTGAGGTATATATACCTCCCATTTCTGCATCTCCCTGCCTGCCCAGTCAACAAATTTTCTGAAAAAATGGCCCCTCATCCTCTCCCAACTTGTATCTTCTGCAGCCATCCTTCAAGGCTGTACCAGAAAGGCTGGTATTTATACAGTCCTTAACTTTGGT
Source organism: Cnemophilus loriae (assembly GCA_013397755.1). Taxonomy (NCBI): domain Eukaryota; kingdom Metazoa; phylum Chordata; class Aves; order Passeriformes; family Corvidae; genus Cnemophilus; species Cnemophilus loriae. Next base: position 267,230 of record VZTF01008739.1, read on the forward strand.
GGAAAAGTCACGAAGCACCTTAAGAAGCTCCTGCTCCTCCTCTGGCTCTTTGTCATTGCCACAACAGTTGTGTTAATGTTCCTCTATAAAGGCTGTGTTACACACCATATTACTGAAAAGGTCCATCTAAAATATAACCCCAAAGGTGGGTTATTTTAATTGCTAAAAATTCCCTTTTTTTCCCCCCACAATATCACCTCAATAACAGCTGTACTAGCACAGAGGAGGGTACAGATGAGTTATAAATATTGTACCAGAAAATATGTTACCAAAGTGACAGGATTTTGTGTTTTCTTTATGGATTTTCTTTTTTGTTCTTACTTTTATTTTTCTCTTTTGATTATTTATATTTATTTATTGGCCAGAAGTCCCATTTAAGCCTTCAGTTCTAGAAGTCTGTATCAAAGCAAGTCTTTCTGACAGCATGTGTTAGAGCATCATGCTAAGCTAGGTTAGGTTAGGTTATGTTCACCAGGAAGCATAAAATGTCCAGGTGGTGTTGGATGACTAGAGATAGTAGGCAACTGCTTTTTTCAGCTCTGAGTCACTGACGCAAAACCCAAATAAGCTGTCGAATAAAGTCCATTTTGACCAGTTACGAATTCAAATAAAATTGCAAAGGTTTACATGGAAAATTATTTTGAAAGTAACGTATGTGGTAGTTTAATTCCTGACTAAAATTAAACTCCAAATAAGCCACTCCCCTTCCCTCCACCCCCTCCAGCAAGAGAGGGACAAAAGCACAGACTATGGGTTGGGATAACAATTTACTGAAAGTGAAAAGCAATGGAATAAGAAACGCACAGTAATAGCAGCAATATTAATGAAAAAAGTGCACAAAAAGAGAAAGTGCTTTATACACAAAAAGGTGTTCACCCCCTGAACTTAGTTCCACATACCTGCTGGGACAAAGACAAGGTGGCAGCTGTTCCTGTGAGCAGCACCACACGGTTTCCCAGACAAAGACAAGGTGGAGGGTGCTTCTTACAGCTGGCACTCCCATCCTTGGGCTTGAGACAATGACGAGCAATGACTGACAAATCCCCCAAAATCTGAATTGTCTGCACTGTACTGCCCATTTTTTTCCACACCACTGGGCTCTGCTGATTCAGTTCCATGTGGCACCAACACTTCGGACTGCTCCACCCAGCTCCACGTGGCTCGACTCAGCTCCTTTTGGCTCAGCTCACCTGGAACTGGGCTCACCTCTGCTGCTCTGTTCCTCATAGATATTTCCCACACCGGCGCTGCTTTTCAGCACTGTGCATTGGAGCTGCGCCTCGATGGAACAGGAAGGGGATGGGGAACCCCAGAGGATGTGGTTCACAGGGCTGATCCTCACAATCCCCCCCAGTGAAGAGAGGGAGACAAAATGGCGCACTTCCAAGGGTCCTTTGCTTTTTCTTACCCCTAAACCACGCTCCCCCAGTGGTGATGTGCGTGGTATAGAACCACAACCTGGCCACCCCCACACGACTCCTAAGTTTCATCCCCTCTCTGCAACCAGGATTACACAGTATGCACAGATTTATTAACTGAGAGAAATACAATTAAAACAGTAATCCTTCAGAGCAGAATGCTGTGACATTTCAGGGCATCTAAGTATTTTCTTAGGAGTTGCCATTTAAAACTAAACCAGTTTCCTATGAGGAATTCCCTCTTTGTTGCCAACTACTCATGCAGTGGGTAGCGCTTTCGATCTGCCTCTTGGATGACCAACAGTGTGTTACAGCAAAGGTTTTTCAAGCAGGGTAGAAATCACTAATAACCGAATTGTAACAGAGAAGCTGAGTTCTAGGGAAAAGTAAAAAAGCAAGCATTAAAACCTGCAATGAATATGGTTCCAGAGATGTTAAAAGTCTAAGGGACAGGAAAATTACCTAATAAAACCCAAAATGAGCAGTTATTATTATGGACAAAAAGAATGATATAAAGTATAGTAAATATTAATTGTTATTATGAATTATGGTATAATTCACTTTATAAATTAAGTCCAGTCATCTATTTTTAGCTTTATCTTTGTAACTGCAGAAATACACATTTTGACACTTTTCAGATAATAACAGTGCTTTTTGAGTATGCATTCACATATTATATGACTTTGCATACTAAAAGCAATAAATTTTCAAAGAAACTAAAAAAAAAACACCCATGAAAACAGAAAAAAGCAATTTGGAAGAACCAAAGAGTTTTATAAGAATACCAACAAATACAAAGTATACCTGTTGGAAAAAACAAAGCCATCTCTGGGACAAAATGATAAAAGTTAAACCAGTAACCAGTACACAGTTTTAAATCACATGAACAAAAGTAGTCGTAAGGATCCTTTCAATGCATACATGGACAAATTCGTATCTTGTATGAGCAATTGTATTTTTCCTTTGAAGAATGACCTAGGAAGTAAGGAGTTTAAGCACAGGGAGATATGCTCAAAATAATAATTATATTTCAGTGATAAAATTTATTTGAAATAACAGAAACAAAAATTGCAAATTATCCTTATGCGATTTTAGATGTTGGAAAATATGATCTTACGTCACTCATTCACTGTCATTTAAGATAGCTTCTTTAGCGTTACCCAGTGCCAGTAAAGGATTACAATCTCAATCCATTTCCCCAACTTCACGATCCATTAATATGCGGGTTAGGTTCTCAACAAGGCAGTAAATTCAAAGCTATATTGTTTTGATATTGCACACAGCAATATTAGTTTGGAGTTTTTTTCGTATTTATTTAACTGTGTCTAGTAGACAGTAACAGTGGATCACTGAGCTAATTTACTAGGCCACTTTCCCAAACAGTTACAAGTTTTCATTTTCTCTGTTTTGACATATGTTCTATTTCCATAAAACCTGTGAACATGACAATCTATAACCTGAATATCCTTTTTACAAGTGTAGAGGTTTTTTCCCAGCTGCCTCCACTCATCTGGGTCGATCTGTGAACAGCACTTCTGAACACAAATATTCAGCATATACAATGTGTTTAGATATGAGAGAGGATGAGATTAGGCCCTTAATGTGCTTTCCATTCCTTTTCTTTCTTTAAAAAACAAATAATAAATCCTGCAATTTGGGCTCAAATCATCCTCAAATATGTAGTCTGGTCTAAGAGTGGATGAGTAAAGAAGGTGGCACAGCTAAGTCGTTGATGTCTAGAGTGGGGGGTTTTGCTTATGTTATGTATTTATTCATGTTAGAAGAGCTTTTTTGAGAAGTGCTGTCTAGTGCTTTGCTGTCAACGTGCTCAGGAGTAGCAAGCACTAGGATTTTTGGATTTCAGTGCCTCAAAAATCAGCGGAGGAAATATTCCAATGACATTTTTTGATTTTGTCACTCAGAATGAAAAATCTCTCCACCGTTTAGTGTAACTACTGAGACAGAATAGAATCAGTTGATAAGGGCTGTCTCTTTAAGCAGTCAGGCAGGTATTTTTTATTTTTATTCTAAGCTTGGCAAATTGCAGAGCAACAAGTGAAAAAACAGTGCAGTAAAAGGTACCCTGTGGTTACTGAGAAAACTGTTATTGATAAATTCATCTGTTCCAGTGCTTGATTTTCATAGAAACAGTTTACTTAAGAAAAAGAGAAGCACTCAGTCTGATGTAGTTGTAATAATTATGTGTCTTGGAAACAATGTATTGATTAAATAGACTCTATGAGTTAAATAACTTTAGTTTTGACCTATCTTCTTCCTGCTCCTACAGTATGATGTTGTAATAACATGATCTTTATTACAAATCACCTCATTCCATGACCCAGCTCAAGAACTATTTTACTTATATAGATCATTATTCAGTCAAGGTCACATATCTCGTCTGGCAAATGCTGCGCACATCCATCATTTTTTAGATTCAGTGAAGTTTCTGGACGTGTACTTATTAGTTAATAAAGAACCAATATTTCTGTAATTTTCTGTTTGCTGAGACTTATCAAACTACCTGCAACAGCAGTAGTCATCATGTAGGTTTTGTCACTGTAAACCCTCAGGTGTTTTATCTCAGTTACAATATTTTGGGAATGGCAAAACGTTTGCTGCTGTTCAGTTCGAAAGTAAAGATCTTATCATAAATGCCTTGGTATGCCCTTCAGTCTATGCCTAGAAAATCCTGCATTGGAAAGTGTCTCCATAGCATCTCTGTTACAGAGGAGATTTAAAAATATTCTTGAAGGAAAGGACAGCATTAAGATTGATCAAATGTGTGTTATGGATATTATATTCTCTGCAAATTTTGTGATAATGGCATTACCTCAGTTATAATTGTGCCCATTAAGAGTAAGAGCTGGTGGTTAAAAAACTAACTAGCATCTAAGAAACCCTAATTTAGTTCTCTGCTAGTACATAGATTTTCTGCATGACTGAGAAAGTACTTAAAACAGCCTTGTGAAAATATTCAAGGCAGTTAGGGGAAGTTTCACGAATTCAAAGTTGACCATATTTTGATAATTTAGAAAGTACACATTAACTCTCACTGTTTTATTGGCACACAGCACCCGTACAAGTACGTCTTTAAAACTTTTTTTTTTTTTAACTGTGTATAAGTATTCACACACTTGCACTATGTTTATTAGCTATTTGAAGACTTGAAAGGATTCTCATATATATTCACAAAATCTGGAAAAATAGTTGGATATTCCCCTCAGTTAATGGACTCTCTTCAAATCATTTCTACTCAGACTTTCTTTAGAGATTCTCAGTTTCTCTGCCTGGAATGTCTCTGAAGTCAACAGGTGTCTCTTTTGGGCTCTTCACATAATACATATTAAGGCTGAAAAAGCCATAAAAATTCACTTCAGTCCAAAGGCTGATTGAAAATCCCACTGACATCCATTAAAAGCTATCCAATACAGAATACCCCCTTTGTAGGAATGCCTCATCTCCCCATAAATTGTGGCAGGGTAGTAATAATAATAACTAAGTAATAACAATAACTAAGCATATACATATTTCATTATTTGCTTCTCAAGACATCAAGCCTGAATGTTAGGCAGAGCTCCAGCCTATCCAGTAATTACATCTCCTCATTATTTCAGGCAACCAACTGCAAATGCTGAAAGTTCTGAACAGAAACTTCCCCTTTCTCTGGATTGCTACTTACTTCTTCAGCATGACACAGCTTTTCCAAACATTAAATTTACAGATTTAAACAAAAGGAGGGGGAAAAAATAAAAAAAATGTCTAGATATCCATTTGTTTTGGATTTGTTTTGGATTGTTTTATGCTTTTATGTTCTTAAATCACCTTCAGCCTGTCTTCTTCTAGGATGGTATTTAAATCTTGGCAGTCACTTAAGAGTAAAGACTGGTTGAGGTGTGGATATCCAGTGGTTGTCCATAGTCCTGAGTTGCCTTTTCTTTATTTTTCTTTCTGTTACAGAATAAGATCATTATCTATAATCTTGACTGTCTCATGTTCTTGTGTTTTCTTAGAGAAACTTTACAGTGGATTCACATTTTGTGATACCTACGAAGAAGGCATGAGGAAAATTGACACAGTACATGTAAAATCCCAGAGCCCATTTAGTGTCACAAGCAATGTGAATGGTGTTGCCATGGATAAATCAGCAAGTACGTCTTAATGCAGATTCTCTGTTTACTTAAAAGTTGTCTTGCTATTACAAGTCCACTGACAAGTGTTAGTCTCAAGGGATAAAACGTGCTCCTTCCTCACTGGCTTACTAACTTTTCTTCACTGGTCTGTCTGCACACTTTTGTGGATGTACACAATGCAGCTTGCTGTCCCTGTGAATTTATTGAGAGGATATATTCTCCCCACATTCTATTAGAAAGCTGAACAGAAACTACAGTGATGTCGTCCTTCTTCCAGCACCTTGCTGTTCCAGCTGTTATAAACTCAATGCAGCCGTTATGAACTCAATGCAGAAAGGTGTCTTGTTCTGTGAGCTTTTTACTGACAGCCTGAATGTATCCACCCACCAGAGAAAGGTTTCATTGTATGTCTCCTAACCTTCAGTCACAATCTTCCAGGCTGTTAGTGCTTCATATTATTGGAATTACATTGCTGCTGGCTTTACAATGCAGCTGAAATGGGTCATTGATCCAGTAGCATGATTGTAAATATGGCAGCTGGATGGTTGGCAGCTTCTTTATTGCACAGTGTGCATATTGGAGATGTCTGTGTCTGAGTCCCAATGTAGATGCTTTCCTCTGTTGCAGATATGTATTTACTACATATGTAGCTTTTTTTGTCTTTAAATTTGCTGTCTAGTGCAGTCATTCTTCCTTTATGTTTTTTATTTCTATGTTCTTGAATGAGTCTTCTATCCTGCCTGCTACACTTTATATCACTACCTACAAAAGCTTACACTTAGGCAGTAGTGCAGTGCAGATATCATTGAGCTATCATTAAACTTGTGTCCAATGAAGCTGAGTAGGATAGAGGTCATATAGGCCTGAGAAGTTACCCAGATTTTCATGACATTTTTCAAGAATGCATCGAGCTTTATGTTGCAACATCTTTACTGATACGTCTCTTGATTAAAAGTAACTTTACTGCATTTTTTTTTGATGATGATGATTCAGTTTCCATTGGTTTTTTTTGGAAGAAGTTTCCTTATTGCTGTTCTGTTTCATTACTTTCTCAGAGACCTTGCTCCTGTTAGATGATGAGTCTGTCTCTAATTAAGAAAGCTGTACCATTCCAGAATATTTATAAGAAGGTCAGCTTTACTCATTTCAGCATCGGTTTTACTCACTTCTCATTGCTTCTTCAGTGAAATAGAAAAAAAGCCACTTATTTTCCATGCAGACTCACTTCTTGGTACCATTTACAATGTTTTCTTTTCCTTTCTTTCTCCATCTGGAAATCTGGTTTACCATCTAGACTGAGTTTTTCTGTTCTCTAATCTGAGTTCCTAAATGCTATGTAGTTTGACTGTTAATTATTTTTTTCTTTTAGTAGACCTCATTGTTCATGGCTCTCAATACTATGTTTCACTCACTGCATGCTGGTTAATAATTATATCAAACTAGAGGTTTTATTTTATTTTATTTTTAGAGCTTTTCATACCAAAATGTGACTATTACTAGCAGGACAGTATATTCACTTAGTTTCATTCTCTAGCAACCTCTGCTCTTCCACGCAGGTTCTATGTTATTAGCCAATACTGATCAGAAAGAGAGAAAATTATTCTATGAGTGAGGATGTATGGATTTTACTTACTGGTTTGGATTCCTAATACCAAAGTGTCACAAGATAAGAACAGGAATCAGCCTTTCCTTTAAGAAGATCAGAGAAGTACATGGTTACGTAAAACAGAACTTCATATAACAGCCTACCTCTGGAAAAGCCTAAGAATCTATTTTATTATAATATTTAGTTTGAAGATTAAAGCTAAGGTCAGAAACATAGTATTTTCTTGATAATTTTCTAGTTCACAATGTCTCTGTCTCATGCTAATAGAAGCAACTACTGTGTATACTATTTTTCCTAAGATAAAATAAGAAACAGAAACATTAAGCGGAAAATTTAGGGAAAGAATGAGAAATGCAGATGAAATTAATGTCTCACTGTAGTTGTTTAGGCCATAATTCACAGCTTTAGCGTCAGCTTCATTCCACTTTATTCCCTCTTATCTTTCCATTAATGGGGGAATGACGCTATTGCTGAGATAAGGTGTATCTAGCACCCCACTTATAATATATTTAATTACAGGGAGAGAGAACGAAAATAATTTAGACTGAAAACAGATATTGAAACTGGAACACAGCCAGCATGTCTGGTCCTGCCGTTTCCTGAATGAAAAGTGTTTGAAGTGCATTTGTCTCTCATTCCTTTTATTTTATCATTTTCTGGTAATTGCTTTTGATTCTTTCAGGATCAGTGCAGAAATAGATTCTGTAAATCCATCCAAAGACTTGGTTTTAGCCAGTGTTAAAAGAAGTAAATAGACAGGTGAGGTTTTTCTCTCTCTAAACAGGAATTCAATGCAATATATCTAACATTTGTATTGAGTCTTCTTTGTACTGAATTCTCATCAAATTGAATTTATATAGAACTGATTCTTTGTGGGCTCAAATGTATCTGCATGGCATTAACTCAGAGGGAAAAGTGTTATGTCCATCTGCAGTGGCCCTGTTGTGCAAGGCATTGAAGTGCATTCTTCTTTTCACCAGGTTTTTCTAGTGCCACCTGCAGTATTTAGGACAACAAACAACAAAGAGGAAGAAAAAACAAAATATGCACTTTGATTGTCTTTCCTTTTCTGTTTATAAGCACAGTCTTTAAGCAACATTTATAGGGACCTATTTTGCTTTCATTTCCTAAGATTATTTGATTAATCATTTCACAAAGAATGGAAGAATAGACCTTTAAAATTGTCTTCATGTTTGGAATACAACTTTATGTGAAGCTCTTTTTGGGCTTTGACAGTATTTATTTCCTTCCTGTTTCCCAGCTTGAGTTGGAAATGCTGAAATACCATAAAACAGGCTTGAACAAATTTGATGAATTCATATCCAGACCTAGAGCTTCAGTGCATTCCTGACTGTAAACATACCTCCCACTTTCCCAAATTATTACCATTCTTTTTATGTACTGAAAGGGAAGAGAATTCCTATTCTATATCTCATTAAAGACTTCATGCTCTGACTTTCCCCTCTCCCTTGTTCCCATTATTCTGCATCGTCATATTGTTTGACATCTGTCTTTTGTAACACTCTGCTATGCCAGAGTTGATTGTTTCCACACCATCTTACTATGTGTCCTGTGTACAAAGGGCTTTGTACACAGAATGTTCTGCTCATCATCCCTTGAAAGGAAAGCTTCCTCAGCACATTATTTAGTCTTACATGAAAGGGATTGGAGAATTCTATTTTATATATTGTATACCGTACAAAATATTAGAGTGATGGAATGCTGTTAGGAATGTCAGAGATACCAAGACTTTTAATCGAAATAAAGTTGACAATATTAAATGTAGAGGAAAAAAAATAGTGCCAATGCCAATGTATTTGTAATTCATGTTTTACAGCATACTGTAAGACAGAAAAACAAATATTTTTCCCTATTCTGAATTCTTTAGAAAATCATCTGTTCAGACTGTGTTGGAATAAGCTTTTCCCCGTGTATTGTGTTTGCATAACTGTTTTTGGTAGGGGAGGGGCCTACAAGGCTTCTGTAAGAAGCTGCCAGAAGCTTCCTCAACGTCCAGCAGAGCCAATACCTGGCAGCTCCAAAGACAGACCTGCTGCTGGTCGAGGCTGGGCCAAATAGAAATGGCAGTAATGCCTCTGTGATAACATATTTAAGACGAAGAAAAACAAAAGTTATTGGGCAGATGTAACTGTGGCCAGAGAAGAGCAGGGAGAGAATATGTGAGAGGAACAACTCTGCAGACCCCAAAGTCAGCTCAGAAGGAGGGGCAGGAAGTGTTTCAGGCAGTGGAGCTGAGATTCCACTCTAGCTTGTGGTGCAGACCATGGTGAAGCAGCTGTGCCCCTGCAGCCCATGGAAAACCTCTGGGATGCAGAGATCCACCTGCAGCCCATGGAAGAGACCCATGCCAGAGCAGGTGGATGCCCAAGAGGAGGCTGGGAATCTGTGGGAGATCTGTGCTGGAGCAGACTCCTGGCAGGGACCTGCAGACCAATAGAGGGAGGACCCCTCTTCTGCTGGAGCAGAATTGGGATCATAACATGAGGAAGCTGGCAGAAGTGCTTACTGAGCAACTTTCCATCATTTCCCAGAAGTCCTGGCTAACTGGGGAGGAACCTCCCAGTTGCCTGGAGGTTACCAAATGTCACTTCCATCTATAAGAAGGGTTGGAAAGAAGATCCGGGGAACTACAGGTCTGTCAGTCTAACGTCAGTGCCAGGGAAGGTCATGGAGCAGATCATCTTGAGTGCCATCACATGGCATGTGCAGGACAACCACAGTATCAGGCCCAGCCAGCATGGGTTTGTTTATGAAAGGCAAGTGCTGCTTGACTGACCCGATCTCCTCCTATGACAAGGTGTCCCACTAAATGGTTGAGAGAAAGGCTGTGGATGTTGTTTACCTGGACTATAGTAAAGCTTTTGACACCATTTCCTTCATAATTCTCCCAGAGAAACTGTCTGCTCATGGCTTGGACAGCTCCACAGTTTGCTGCGTAAAAAACTGACTGGATTGTTGAGCCCAGAGAGTGCAGGTGAATGAAGGTACATCCAGTTGACAGCCAGTCATAAGTGGGGTTCCACAAGGCTCAGTATTGTGTTTAGTCCTGTTTAATGTCTTTGTCAATGATCTGGATGAGGGGACTGAGTGAACCCTCAGTCGCTTTGCAGGTGACACTAAGTTCAATGTGAGTGTTGATCTGCTGGAGGGTAGGAAGGCTCTGCATAAGGATCTGGACAGGCTGGATCAATAGGCCAAGCCCAATGGTGTGAGGTTCAACAAGGCCAAGTGCCAGTTCCTGCACTTAGGCCTCTTCAACCCTGTGTGAGGCTACAGGCTGGGGCAGGGTGACTGGAAAGCTGTCCAGTGGAAAAGGACCTGGGGGTGCTGGTCAACAGTGGCTGAATGTGAGACAGCAGTGCGCCCAGGTAGCCGAAATGGCCAATGGCATCCTGGCCTGTATCAGCAATAGTGTGGCCAGCAGGACAAGGGAAGTTATTTTCTTCCTGTACTCGGGACTGGTGGGGCTGCACCTTGAATCCTGTATCCAGTTTTGGTCCCGTCACTACAAGAAAGACATTGAGATGCTGGAGCATGTCCAGGAAAGGGCAATAGAGCTGGTGAAGGGTCTAGAGCACAAGTCATGTGTGGCATGTCTCAGGGAGCTGTTTAGCCTGTAGAAAAGGAGTCTCAGGGGAGACCTTATTGGTCTCTGGAACCACCAGAAAGGAGGGGTTAGCCCCTGTAAGAAGTGAGAGAATGAGAGGAAATGGACTCACAAATGTGTTGAGGGAGGTTTAGAGTGGATATTAGGAACAATTTCTTCATGGACAGGGTTGTTAAACATTGGAATGGGCTGCCCAGTCACTATCCCTGAAGGTATTTAAAAGACCCATAGATGTGGTGCTTAGGGCCATGATGTAGTTGTGGGCTTGGCAGTGTTAAAGTTCATGGTTGGACTTGATCATCTTAAAGGTCTTTTTCAATGTAAAGGACTCTATGATTCTATGAAAAGGTGTTTTAAAAACAGATAGTGTTCCAGTGTAACCAATTCATTGCAAGCATGCACTGCACCATGTTGCACAATGGGACCTACTTCCTCTTTGGCTCCTAAATTGACAGTTTTGGTCTTTCACTGCAGCTCAGAGTAAGGAAAAAACCACTGTCTCACAGCACAGTGTATCTTTCATGACTCCCCTTTATTTTTGCAAAAATATGATTTCTTGGGCCTTGAGGGTTTTTTTTTCATTGTTTTGTTTGATTGTTTTTCGTTCAAAATGCATATTTTGTACATATTTCATGTAAGGGTGTTTGCAAAAGAACAAACACACCACAGGCTTAGACTAAGTAATATTCCTGTTCCCTCAATTCTATACCCTCAACTCCTCGTAACACTTGTTAATGCTGTGAAATAATATTAGGCATGTTGATCTTCTTCACTTCCCTCTGGTATTTCCAATAACAAAATTAATACAATAACAAACCAATCCAGCATGACTTCGGCAGTGACAAAGTCTTGGGTTTTATTTCTCCTGCTCTACAGTTTCTGAGAATATCAAATGCCCAGGTTTTCAGAAACTTTTACTCTAAAGACTGCTCAACATCTGGTGTAACATAGGTCAGCTAGGGTGTCAGATCAAGAGGAGATGGAATACCTTTAAGTATAGGAAAAAGGCTCAGACCTTAATATTAGAAGAGGAGAAGCAGTATGAAAGGATGGGGAGGCCATGATGGTACCATGGAAAAGGAGTGAAAAAAAAGAGTGTTACAATGACTGAGCAGAATGTAATGCATGGATATAAGAACACGTAGGTTTTGTTGTTCAGTCATGGGTTTCAAAGCTGGCACTACTTTTTACCTCTCATACATTCTAAAACCCTTCTGCAAATACAGTATCCGCAAGGTTTTGACAGCCTCAGCTCTCCAGATACTTAACAAATGCCTTTTTAGGATCAGATAATTATTGTTTGAGTGACTGTTTGAGGCTCAGTATGAATAGGACCTCCTGTGTCAGTACAGCTCCTTTGAACTCAAACACAGGGTTGCCATTACATCCTAAATCACAAGAGAAAAAAATTATTCAGTGCAGCCCTGATCTGCGCCCTCTAAATTCTAAAGCTAAATTGGAATAATACTTCTGAGTTGGTTGAGAAAGTGTTTTTCTTTACTGTTATATTACACAAGTGTTTTTTAAATGTAGAAAAGACCTTAATTTACCTAGAGCTGAATTTATCAAAGATCTAAATTAGAAAACCATTAAGTCCATTTAGGGACCAATAGGAAAAGAATATGCAATTCCTGACAAGCTGAATTTCAAACTTGACCTACAAGTAGAACAGTATGCATTCATCCTTACTTCTGATTTTAATTTCTTTTGATTGTTTCTTTTCATTTGGCTTTGTCTACTAGACTCCAGAGACTTACAGTGTCCAGAATGTCTTTGTGAAGGCAGATGTACAATGCAAACTAATTACTTCTCAGTTTCTATCTATTTTCATTTTGTAATAAGCCACTTGTACTAAGTTTTCCTACACTGCATTTCCCTTTACAAAATATTTCTTGCTAACCCACAAAAGCTTTTAAGTTTTTTGTTTTATCTGTTGCCTCCTCAATTTTCTGACATTTTAGTTGGGAACATAAGCAATAAAATCATAGTTAGAATTACCTTTACTGATATCACAGAGACATAAAAATACTTCCTTACTTAATCTCTTTACTGGGACATCAGGATAGCGTTCAGTGCTGTTTCCTGTGGCCTCTCCTCAACAAACTGGAAAGATACAGGTTGAATGGGTTGTATGTGAGAAGTGTAGGAAATTGGCTAACAGTTCACACCCGGAAGGTGGTAATCAACGGCTTTTACTCAGGTTGGCAACTTGTCACAAGCGAGGTCCTCAAGGGATCGATACTGGGCCCCGAGCTGTCCCACATGTTCATAAATTACACGGGTGATGGGATTGAAAGCACCCTCACCAAGTTTCCTGATGGTGCCAAACGTGGTGGTGAGGTGAACACGTCAGAAGGGCAAGCCATCCCACAGAGAGAGCTGGAAGGATGGAAGGTGAGCTAGCGAGAACAGTATGGAGTTTATAAAATACAAGTGCTAATTCCTGCACCTGGGATGAAATAACCAAAAAGGCCACTATAGGCCAGCATGTGTGTGGCTGGGACCTGGGGGTCCTGATGGGCAACAAGCTGAACATGGGTCAGCAGCAAAAATGGCAGGTCTATTCCTGGGCTGCATCTACCGAGGAATTACATTCCTTTGAAATGATTCTGTGGGGTCTATTTTACTGTGGTTTAATTTGTTGTGTTTTGGGTGGGTTTTTTCCCAGCAATTTCATTGCATATATATATATATGTATATAAAAAAGTATTTTTAGGAAAATCTGAAATTAACATTCTTCATCTATACTATAATAATGCAATTTAAAGAAGGAATAGGGAACAGAGATGACCATTGTGGTAAATCAAATATAGTTGATCAAAATTTAAGATCAAAATATTAGTTTAAAATAACATACTTGATCTGATACTCTGCTCAGTGCTTATGTAGGCAAACTAGAGAAAGATATATTTAAAAATATGCAACTGCCAAAAGCCAAAAGGAATCTGAAAAAAATTTGAGGAATATTTACTTATTCTTTAAGTATTAGCCAACTCCTTAAATTCCTCCCAATAAATGCGCGGATGAAAGAGATGGAGAGCTTTTTGCAGCTCTTTGTAGCTTACACAGTCTACCAAATGTTTTCCCAGACACAGAAAAGATAGAGATATACTTGAATACACTCCATGGAAGTGGCCCCCAGAGAGTCCTACTGATGTTACAGAGACATCTACAAGTGCAAGGATCTGTCAGAATTACTTCCAGATCTGGAGTTTAGCTTGTAGGTTTTATGGATAATAACTTGGTAAAATATATCTTAGTTATTTTATTGTGATTTCTTTTAAGCAAATGGTAAAATTGTGAGTTATAAAAAGATGATGAAACATTTGTATCTAAGTTAACGCTGAAGATCACAAGCAGTAAGTGCTTGAAAACCTCATCAGTTATAATTATCCATTACTCTTGTGCCTTAGTGCAGCACAATACCTATTATGCATACCTGCTGGTCAGAGTAACTTTTTCTTCATGTGATTTTGGGTGTTGAAAACAGTATGAAGAAATTCAAATCTTAGTAGAGTTTTTCATCAGGTAAACAAAAAAAATTGAAATGTTTTATCTTTTTTTCCCCCCGAGGCACACAGGCGTTTCCAAAGTGCAACATGATTTCAAGGTTAACTGCCATTCCTACCCACCAGTTCCTTAAATTTAAAATGAGCAAGTAGAGACTATCCATCAGCATGAGACTGTGTGAGGTAAAGAAGTAAAATGACAGGATGTAAATTTTTCCATTAAAAATCTCAGCACAGTTACTCTAAGGATAGGGGTTTTTTTCACATTTAGTACTATTGCTGTGATGCAGCTGAGGAGCAGCCGCTGTTAGGAATTCTGGGAACTGCAGAGATTTCACAATGGAATTAAACACATGCTCTGCCCCACTGTGATTCCAAGGGAACTGTACAAACCTTCTCACAGGGAAGCTGTACTATTTTTGATTAGCACAGCGTTCCAAAAACCTCTAAAATCTCACACCATGTATAAACTGTGAATTGCATCTGAAAATACTTCTTTTTCTGAGAAATTCAGCATTTTGAACATTATCTTTGTGGCTACCTCTATATTCTTTGGTTGAACTGAGATTTTGACAGCCTTCCTGTGAATGACCATCTAAACAGTGGCACATGCAGATGAGGAAATGACAGAGGTTGAAATCTACTGCCTGAAAGAGCCTAAGAGGCATCATGTTATGTACAGTGACCATCATTCACACTAGTCGAGAGTTGGGTAGCCACCATTCTCTTACCTTTCCATTAGTTACTCACACTGTGTTTTTAGCAGCTCTCTCCTCTCTCTTGCTGACCAATGCAAGTGGAACACTCTAGATGGTTTCTTGCATCTCTCTCTCCCCTTACCTTGAACCCTGGGTGAAGTCTAGGAAGCCTTCCTTCTCCAAATGATGTCTTGTATGGCTAAGGACTGTGGATAAATTGGAAAAAAAAACTGGACAGAAATAGCTATGGACTGAGAGTTTTGTGGGACCCAGCAAGTTTATTTTAGTGATTGCATAATTAGGTCTGAGAATTGGGAGGGGAGATCTTAGAAGAGAAATAACTTGTATGATAGGGACAATGTCAAGGACACTCAAGGTAAATATTCAGAGTTGGGAAGGGATCCAGCAATGCTTTGCTCTAAGGAATATCTAGAGAGCAGAGTAGGTTGGTGTTCAAGGGAGGCATGAGAATCCAGACCATTGAGCATGAATTTAACCACAGATTATTTACAGACCTATGATAAGATGTGCAATTTGTGCAAAATTTCGGGTAAATACCATTCATCAGTGAAAAATAAAATGGCTAGAAATCAGAAAGGCTGCAATAAGGAATGCCTGGTATGATGAAAATTCCTACGTCCTCTTATCTTGACTTTTTTTTTTATTTAAGATTTACAGTATATTTATTGATAATAAAAAGTAAGGGAGAACACATTTCAAAAAAAACCCAAACGCAATATATTTGGGAAACAAGAGAGAGGGGAGCTGAATAAGTGGAAGAAATAATGATTTTCAGAACACATAAGTCCTTAAATGACACAGAAAAATCGAGCAGGCAGTAGCAACTCTTAACAGAGTTTGAGATGTTGGTAAGGTGCTCTGCCTTCCAGGACCTCATTTAGCAGCAGCAATCCTCTGTGATACATCATCTGAATACAGAAACAAATGGCTGGATAGGATATGTGCCAAGATCCACAGTGAACTTCCTTACAGTCTTTCTGTAGGCTTGATGGTGCTCAACAGAATGATAGTCATAGATAATCCTCTGGGATGAGTTGAGATAATGATACATGAAACTGTGTCAATGCCTGATTTAAAGATTTTCTAGAAACCAAGCTGAAGTTGTGGCTAAAGTAGTAGTCTCAGGTAGGTACTGACTAAAAATTTGCAGAATTATGGTTGAAAGAATAATGAAGGATCTCATGTTGATGAGACAGCCTTGCTTACCCAAATAATGATGCAGAGCACGAAAGGTTGTATTCAGAAGCCAACTCCATATTCTAGATGCTGTAACTTTAAACAATACTACTTTAATCTTGCTGGAATTCAATCCATATTACGTTTTCTATATGCCATTTTTACTTCTTTTTAAGGCTTGGTTTAAGGTATTTCTACTGAAGTAATTATCTCTTCATTTTATTTTACTCCACCACTTCCTCTGCATGTTACAGAGCTTAGCATTACGTATTTCTATTGAAGTAATTTCTCTCTCCTTTGAAATACACATCTCTCCCAGACATTTAGACTCTCATGCTCTTACTTCTCCTTTTTAGAATTGTTGATTTTTTGCCTACAGCCTTTGTGAGACAGATTATCTCATAGCACAGAAGGATTCTTAGTTACGCCACAGGAAAAAACATCTAATTTGTAAAATGCCATACATACCAGTGACTTATAGATCTCTAAATCTTACAGAAGAGTTCACCATATAGAATACATTGGTGTCCGTGGAAAGAAAGAAACCAAATACTTCACTGTCTTTGAACAACTTGTCTTATATTTTAATTCAAACATATTCATATGAGCTTTTTCCTGTTTTTCAAAAAAACAGGTTCAATAAAGTAAAATAACAGTTAAGGGTCTTGGAGAATACTCTAAGACCAACACAGATGCACTTAAGTTGCACTTAAATTCCTTCAATTTGGAATAAATCTCTTGATCATTGCTGATAGAGCATTGCCCCTCATTCCCTCAACAAGAGACTTTTCAAGAAAACTTCTTTTACCTCAGCTTTTCTAGAGCCATTCATTTTATTATAAGGGTGAAGTAATGGCCAGTACTTTACCAGATGTACATAATTTGTTGTTTCTATCAAGTATCTTACAAGTGTGCATACATGAAGAGTAAAATGCCCTTCCATCTTTAGTGTAAGTTTTTCTCACTCACTGCATATTTTGAGTCATTTAACTCTAGATTATTTCATAATAGTCACTAATTTGGAATTTGTTTTGCATATTCATAATTTGTTTTGATTCTTATGGTTTCCCTTTGTGAAAGGTTTCTTAAATTGAATTTTTGTTAAGTCTTCTAGCTTAATAAATGCTTCTGAAGGGCTCTATGCACTGTACAAACACAGGCAACATTTCTGTTGAATTAGTAACTGTCCCTAGGGACTCTTCAAAGAGGACAAATAAAGATCTCCATGTTCTATTGTCAGTGTCTACAAACCATCTCTGTCTAATGAAAATATTAGTTGTTGCAAGTCATAACTCTTCAATGATTAACCCCTAAAAATTAACACCTAATATAGAACTTTTTTCAGAGGCGTTCATGGCTTCAAATTTTTCATTGCTGTCTGTTGTTTGTAACGTAACTTCTTCTCATCTGTGATAACACCACAGATTTTAATATGTATGTTATTGACAGTGGTGTATATATAGGCATAGTCATATCTAATATGTAACGTAGCTCTTGCCATAAAGAGTGACACTAGTGAGAACAATGTTCTGATTTGTCAAGGCACCTGGTACCTTACGTAAACATAAAATGCTACAAAATCTGCAAGACGATGATTTGGACAAAAATTGATAACACCAAATCATACAAAAATAAATTTGTTTGTCTAATTTTTTTCACTAATCATGCAGAATTGAGAAAAATTTTTTAATAATGCACATCCTAATGCTATATACATACATTCTTTCCTCAATTCTGTTTGAGGAAAGAATGTATGTGTACAGCATTAAGATGTGCCTTATTAAAAATATTATTTTCAATGTGTGCAAATATATTTAATCCGGTATTAATTTTATTTAGTCCACCACTTCTTTTTCATATTACAAAGCTTAGCATGCTGTCATAAATACTTCAAAGATTTGTGTCATCAACTATATCAGAGATCAAGAGTAATGCACCTATTAATTATGTCCAAGTTTTCCAGTAAAGGATTTTCAAGTAGCATCAGTTTGTACAAAGATACAGTGTTTTAAATTAAGCTTTGATTGTAACAGCTTCAGTGTAAGGATTCTTCTGAACAGTTTGGCTTCTCCATGCAACTTTTAAAACACTAAAAATTCTAATCATTTTAAGGAAAGGGAGGTTCCTGAGGTGTAGCCTGTGCCGCTCTGGTCAAATGTTTTTATCTGGGATAAACCATGTTGTCAAACATGCTTTCTCTCTTGGAAGTTCTTCTTTCACTCTTACTGAAATAATTACAGCAAAAAAAGAACCTGGGTTGAATTTAACTCCAAAGCCAACACTATTATTTTTTTAAAAATCATAATACAAAGTTTAGAAGATATATATTATGGATTATATATGAAGAAAAAAATATTCTAGTAGAAATTCAGTCAATTTTTTGTATACTTTGTAATTCCAGAACATAACGATCATTATATGAAGAATTAAAAACCTCTAACTCACATATATGCGCACACACACACACACACACACACACAAAAAGCTGAAATACCAAACAGGGATAAATTGATTTTTCCTCTGTTAAACTCAAATTATTAGCTCATTGAAGAACTAAAAGGCTGTGCTAATTTAAAGGAGTGAGAAGTCAGCTAAGGCAGTTTAGTACTTTTCTGTACAATTGTTCTTCTTTTGTCAGAACAGTTTTTATTCATTTAATATTTTTCCTATATTAGGGTCATGATACCTTACTGGGCTGGCATATGCATAAAAGATTTTTGGAAAGCAGAATACAGTTTTTGTTTCATTTATTTCTCTTGGATACCACGCTTTCAAAGTATTTTGCCCCCGAGTGTAATTGGCATGATTTTTTTTACTTCTCAAATCCCTCTTCTCACTGTGTTTGATGTGTGACAAACCTTTGAATTCTTTTAAAATTTCAAACTCTGATTTTTTTTTTCCCCACATACATAAATACTGGGGAAGCTTTATTAAATAAAGACGTATATGAAAAATGGCTTACAAGGACTTACTTTTCATAGTAGATGGAGTGCTATAATAAAAAGAGAGCTGCCAAATCTAGAAACTCCTGGGCTTTGTGTAGGCACAATTTACTACTAACAGTGACTCATTTTCTCCTCAGCTTAGCTCTTCATATCAAGCAATAGGAAAAGAAAAGTAGTGGCAAATGCAGTAAATATAAAATTCCGATTAGAAAAGCAAATTTAGTGATTCAGACCTAGCTCACAGCATCAGTATCTCAAAAAGGTGTCTGCCTTGGTAAGTTCTTTTAATGTTCAAAATACTATATTTGCAACGTTCCTTGAAATGCATTTATTTTCTTTAGCTCAACTCCTTATCGTAGCAACAGAGCATGCTTGCAGGTCCTCAGATGTAGTTCTGCCTGCGTTGGGAATATCTTTGTGGTAGATACATACTTATGACTTCAATAGGAACAGCATTGATGCAAATAAATTCTGCTTCCTCTCCCTTTGTACTCTTAGTTAATAGGTATTTCTGTATTTCTTAGGAAGCATCGGAGTATGAATCAGTGAAATAAATGGGGCAGATGATACTAGCTTTATTCATATCTTACTCCCCATTTGCAGAGGCATTTTTCCACCAGATTTCTTCAGAACCAGGAGCAATTTAAAGTAGTTTAGTTTAAAAAACAAACAAACAAACAAACACAAACAACAACAAAAAACTCAAACCTCAAAAAAAACCAAAAAACAAAACTGACTTTTCTGAAGAACAGGATACCAGTCCCTGGAAGATGCAAAAAGATTGTATTGCTAAGTGCTAGTTGAAGTCTGAGATCAGGTTTATGCCAGGAGGTTGATATGTCAGGAGATTGATATGTCAAGAGGTCAAAGGAGGTGATTCTCCCTCTCTACTCAGCTCACATGAGAGTGAGCTCATGTGGAGAGTCATCCCACCTGGAGTACTGCATCAAGCTTTAGGGTCCTCAACACAAGAAAGACATGAACCTTTTGGAGTGGGTCCAGAGGAGTGCCAGGGAGAGGATCAGAGGGAAGAGCACCTCTCCTACGATAAAATGCTGTTACTCTTTTTCTACCTCTTCCTTACTCCTCCTTTCTTATGTTCCTTAGGTTCATCTGAGTCCACTCGTATGTGTTTTCTAACATGCTTTTTAAACTTTCCTTTTTTTGTTAGTCTGCAGCTCCACGCTATGTCTCAATAGATATGCTGCCTTTTCTTGATGTTAGATGCTGTTAGATATGAGTTCTCTTTGTTCCTTCTAAGACCAAGCCAATTTTGTCTAGCTTCCGTCCACATGTCTTTAATCGGCATGTGGGAAGTTGCTTATAGCGAAGAAATCTCCTCTCTAGCTTGTGTCCCAGCTCTTCTTATCCCATGCCTGTATTCTCCTGTGCTGCATCCTGGATCTCCTGATCTGAGGACACCTCCTGGTATGAGCTCTCCGCTCTCATACCAGGCTTATTTTTCTCTATACTGCAACATTATATTTGAGTTGTAAATATCTCGTTGTAGTGTAATTGCCTACTACTGTCATCTCTAGAACTATGATCACACCACGCAGACATCAACAAAACAGATTAGCCATAGCTACCCCAAGTCAATCAGGAAGAGAATTATTGCAGCTAAACCAAGCAAAAAAAAAAAAAAAAAGATGCAGGCAGAGTAAAATTTCAGACAGAGGTAGCCTGATAAGTCCTGAGACTTCCAAAGTCTTAAGAAATCTTGTGGCCTCTTAATAACAATGGCAATACTCTGTATTACAGGGCTACAGGGTAACAAAACTCAGGTTGAAGATACTGTAAAAAGTCTGTTTTGTTATATAATTGTAAATACTGTACTGTGTTATCATCTAGTAGAGCATACTATAAAGTATATTGTCCCTTTTTTATGTATCAATGTAATGCTTATATAATTAGGATTTAAAATAAAAAAAAAAAAAAGTCTTATTTTACTTTGAACATATTCATGACTTGCTTTTATTTTGAATCTGTAGTCTAATTAATTCCATACTGAAGAGATAGTAATATCTGTTTTGTTGTTTTCTTTTTTATGTGTGACATCAGTAATTGTACTAGTGTGTTTTCCATCATGGTATGTTCTATAGAAATATATTAAAGTAGCATGTTTGTGGAAATTTATGCTACTTTTATCTAATGCTTTACCACATACTAATCATACCCATTTGGAATATTTGTTCTTCTTTGACTGTCTTTTGACAAGAATGACTGTTTCTAAAAGTGAATACTGGACTGGAGTCTCAGAGGAGAAAGGTGGTTATGCTGTGCAAAAGGAGGCATGCAAGGAGTTCAGGCTGACAAGAGAGCAGGGAGGGCAGTGGCCTTGGTGAGATAGTACGGTCCCACATAATAGGTGTCAGAGAATGGAAAAACTGATGTTTCGAGACATTTTGGAACGCCTGTGTGTGTGTGTGGTAGGGGATGGGTCAGGCCTTGCTTTTGGTGAGACGGTGCCCCTACCCCCACACCCCCAGCCCCGCGGTGTCTGCCAACCGTGGCACACTGGAGGCAGCCCCTTGATGCCTTTTCACTGGTCCTAAAATCACAAGCCAAGAACAGTTAGGTGATGAAAAGGGGTTACATTTATAAGGATCCCTATGGTGCACAGCATGCTGGATGGAAAGCGCCAAAGATGCACAAGTAATATAAAACAGATACAATTTTTATATGTTTAGAAAATTGGCATAACTGAGAAGAATCTCCAATTAGAGACATAAGTGATGAGGCAATTCCTCCCTGGTTCTATCCTTTTCTGAGTTCGCCCCCCTCACCCCCGCTTAGATAGGAACTAAACTTTGTTTATGAAAATGTGTCTTGGAGAGCTAGTTTCAACCTCCGCTTGCAGAGAGCCTTACCTTGGACCCCCAGAGCTTGGAGCTGCTGGGGAATTTATTTTGTCTTTCTGTCTAATAGAGTAGGTAAAACGCTAGCTATGAATACGATAATAGGGTACAGAGCTACAAATATATGTGTAAGGAATATAGAGAATGTATAAAAGCAAAAAGGCAAAAATCAATTCAGCATCGCCCTCACTGTTCCTAACCCCACCCCTGGGAATCCGAGAGACTGGAAGTCCCACCTCGGAGGAAGGCCCATGAAGGGCCAAGGGTTTAAAAGAAGGGTCACCAGGAGGCAAGCACATTGTTCTTTAACATTTCTTTCATCTTGTAGTTTTCTATCTGTTACCTCGCTGGAACCCAGGAGACGGTAGCTATATGTCTGTCTTTCTATATCTTTCCTGTCTTTTTGTCTTTCTCTTTTTCTTCTTCTTCTTACTCTCTTTTCATAGAATGTAACATCAAATGGATTTAAAGGTTGCTAAGTTGAATGGGCCAAGTCGATGCTGTGATAAATGTTTTATGTTGTACTAAGTCTTTTGCCTAAGTTCTTTGATTTTTTGTATTTTGCAAGAAAAAACTTTTGTGTAATTTTCACCTCTTGAGAATATCTGGTTGGTATCTCTCCCTTGTGCCTACCCAGAGCAGAGGAACCTCAGTTTACCCCCATACATTTAAGAGTCTGGGGTGTTACAACATGTCTAGTGACAGTAACCATGGTGGTTGTGTGACCAAAACACTGCTCAGCAGATGCAGGGTGCTGTGGTGGGGAAAAGCACCCACTGAAAGACCATGGGCTTTGTCTTCAGGGTCTGGACATGTCTTCCTGTAGGAAGTCAATCCCCAACCCAGGCTGAGCTTGGACAGTCCTGTGGTGGCCTTGGGGCTCTGGCTGTTAGCTGAGAGAGGAAAAACAATGATCAGTCTAAAGGGGAGAAATGTATAAAATAAATTCACATGACAAAAGTGTTTGTAGAGATCCTGATTTTGATGTAAGATGTTTACCTTGGTGGCAGGCAATTTGGAGCATTAAGCTGTGTAAACTTTTTATCTTCCAACAATAATTAACTTCTTCAGCTTTTCCATAGCACTTAATCATAGGTTGCTTCTTTCCCATGTTCATTTCAAACCTGAAAAATGTGTGTTTACTTTTGTAATGAGTAAGTTGCATGAATGCTTATAATATATGAATGATACAGCACTATAGTGCTCCAACTCCCAGTGTTAGTCTTACTTTTTCTAAAAAAAAGAACAGAAGCAACTTTTGCCAGTAACCAGAAATTTTTGATTGCTAGGTGGTTAGGGTGATTGCTGTAATTACAAAGCAGTGCAAAAAAAGAACGTCTTATGTCTTCAATCAAACACTTTTAAATAGTAAGCAAAATATAACCACTATTTAGCTTTCTTTTTAATGTGAAAGTGATTGTATGTTAATTCTTCTTTATTCTCTTTATCTTATTTTTATTTCCTGCTTTTCACATTTTATTTCATATTGAGTGACATCTGAATCCAAGATAACATGCCACATTAAAAGAGACTGATTTGGGAAAATTAATTCAAGTTCTTAGGCCAAATTTATTCAAACTTTTCCATTTAATTTTTTGAAATGTTTTAGAACCATCCCACCACATTAGGTAACTTGCAATCTTCACTTTTTAAGTCCTTGATCGAACTGTTTCAGAATATGCTTGCTATTTAGATCATGTTCAATTTCTTATATTTTTCCTTAAATACTTAAGAGTAGTAGCTAAACACATGCTCAATGATTGCAATAAAGTGAAATTTAGGATTCTTCTAGAATCTCTTTATATTTTAAAACAAAAGCTGTGAAGTTGGTTATTTGTAATCACTTTCCAAAGTTTTCATGAAGAAGATGTAACATTTGTTATTTAAATTGTGTATCTTCTTTAAGTGGAAAACGAATTGCACCTAAATACCACTTGACGAAAGGAAGCACTATCTCAATTTTTATCTTGCTTTTAGTATTTCTTTCTCTCTGGGATTCTAATACTGCAAACATCATATATTCTTAATAGGTTCTTAGCTAGTTTGCTGAACATTGAAAATACCAATTTCCAAGGCTCGAGGCATTTTTATCATCAGAATCAAAGCAGTAGCATACAACAGGATTTGTATTTCAGGTGAGACACAACTCTGCATCCATCCAGTGTCCTGCATTGATGAATGAGGTCCTGCGTTTCATAGTTTTAAAGAAACATATATATCCTATGAAGTCATACATATCACCTTGCCATCTTACTGTTACTGGTATAACTAATTCAGATTACTCAATTGTCTCAGTTAGTTCACCAGAACAATTCCTATGTGAGGTGCTAGGAGAGATCGAATGGTTTAAAGTGTTTTCAGCATTTACTGTGACCTTAATGGGAAAATGCATTTTATTTCATCACCCCTGCTACATGGAATGCAAGATAATGAGATAAATTTGCATTCTTCTCCTTGACCTTCCCTTCTACGGAAGAAATCAGGAGAAAATATCACCAATACAATTAGTTTTTACAAGAGTTTTTCTGGCTGTTATTTGGACTCCATAACAGAGGTGGGTTTTTTCCCCTTTTTGCATATTCATCCACATTCTCAGTGAAATGGCATTGCACTTAATTTACATTGGCTAATCAGAAGACTTTCACAGTTTTGACTATCGTGCATAATACAACAGGCAAGATACTTACCATATCTCTACTAAAAAGCCTGTAGCATGAGTTTAATCATGCTATTTAATTGCTAGGCTTAATTTGAAAATAATTGTTCACAGCAATTAAGTAAATGCCCCAATTTCATTAACAGACTTCCTAATTAGAAAGTACAACGTAAAAGTGGTAATGTTGCTTCATTAGGCTTGAATTACTGGTTCTAATACTACTTTTTTACTGTCTATACAATTTCTCTCTGCAGTTGAATATCAGCCTAATAACTGGTACTAGATTAGTAACAAATTTCCTGTTGTAGCACATTCATGTCCTAGCCAAATGTGCAATGTTTTAGTACAAAGAAGCCTCAAGTCTATATTTTAAATTTTAAGTATAGTCTGAAATTTAAAGAAATCTGAGATATAGCAATATCTAATAAAATGTGTAGGAGTTAATTGCTTTGAAGAAGAATACAAGTTTTTTTTCAAAATGTAATGTCCCAATACATGTTTGCCATTTGCTATATAAGAAACTATATATGAGAAATTAATGAGAAGTAAAAAGATAGTAAATGTGGCTGCTGATACGATATGGTGATGATCAAAATAATTATGGCAGTGTCACAAGATGTCATTATGGATGCCACATGAGATGTCATTAATGTCTTTACCTGTCAGAGCTATTCTTTCTTTACAACATTGAGGAATCATTTCACTTTTTTACCATATTACTGTAAATACGTGCAAAAAGGAAGAAGGATATTTCTATTTCAATCAAGATGATTCCTTTTTTGCATATAAAAAATATCAGTATTCAGTAGCTTCATCATGCCATGGAGTGGAGAAAGGAAAATGTGAAAGGAAAATATAAAAGAAAAAGTTGCTCATAAAAGCAATAAGAAGAAATTTAAAATATTGTAAAAGTACATAAAAGCACAAAATAGAATTGTTCTTGCTTGTTTCTAAGTTACCTTCAGGCTTTCACTCAATTTCCTTTATTATTTCTCATCCTGTCTCTTGCTTAAAATATAAGAATGATTAAAAATAGGTTACCAAGAAAAACATATTGATGTACTTCTTGTGAAATCCTGCCAGCTGTCTCGTGTGATGATCATTAGTAGATAAATGTAGCATTGACAGCATTTCTGTAATTATGGATTTTAATATTTGTAAAAATATGTATATCATTAGAGTTTGGGATTTTTTATTTTTTTTTAAGTTTTGATTGCAGCATCTTGTCTCCTTCATGCATGTGTTTGTATATACAAATTGTAAAGCTCATAAACAGGAAAAGAATAATTTTGATGTGCTACTCTCCATCTAAAAATACAAAATCCTGATCATATGTATGGAATATGGCTATGGAGGATAAGTAACAAATATGTAGAAATGTTGCAAATAGACCATGGTGTTCATCTTGTGGGTCAAGAGAATTTTCCTTATTGAGAGACAGACTCAAACTCTTCTTGGTACTGAAAGACAACACAGCAAAGAATAAATGTCTTGGTTTGGATTGCCTCCCCACAATATCCAGCCTTTCTGTGTTTTTGCCCAGGACCAGTGTAAGCCTGCACACAGACAATAGTTGTGAGAGCAGTGAGGTCTGTATTCACCTTTTTAAAATGCTTATGTGTGTGTGTGCATTTATACATATACTTGCAGAAACAAGTTCACCCTGGTTCAATAAAGCAGCAAAGCCTATCTTTATTTCTTTCCTGATTGTCAAAACCCAGCAAAGTACTTCAGAGTCTTCTCTTACATTCTCTCTGTTGGTCCACTGTATCTAGCCAGAATTTTTTTTTTTTTTTNTAAATGGATACCACTTTAAATAATGTCCTGCCTAGACAGGAGCTGATTTTATACAAGGACTATTTCTAACTGTAGTTTAGTCAGATGTGATTCCAGCTTCCAGCAGTGTCAAACTAACCTGGATTTTAATTAATTACTACAATGTTATTCACCTTATTCTTCTCTCTTCCAGGCTAGACCAAGAAAAACACCACAACACATACTAAAACGAGCTTTCAATGCTGCAGTCCATCTTCTGTAACATACAAGAGTGAAAGCAGAAAACTGCACAATTTATGTTGTTGAATTTTAACAGCCTTTGACCCATCTGAAGGTCCTAGAGTGTTGCTATTGTTTTGTCTCTGTTTGCTGTTATCCATATCATGCAAGGAATTTCTTTTACAAGTCCATCAGCCAGAGTTTTGTTTTATCCATGTATTTAATGAAATCTTTATACCATGACAGAAAAATTATAATTAGCATAGCTGAAATTGTCTGTCTTTCGGCCCCCATATTTGTGCATTTTCTTTTACTTACTCGTTATTTCCTCATTTTGAATCTGTGAAAATATGAGTCTTACTGTGTCTCTGTAGTTGGTTTGTGATTGCAGCTAAGATTCCACATAAACAGACACCTCTACAGTAATCCTTTCAGTGACACCTACAGAACTAAAATTACAGCTTTTATTTGTCCTTTAGACAGTTTGCAGAGTTGTTTTCTCCCTTCTTCTCTTACCCCTGAGCCCATAGATTCTTTCTGACATGATTAAATTTTTTTGTGTAAGAGGGAAGTTCCAGAAATTCCAGGCCTTGTATCTCTGTGTGTGCACTCACATGTTGAGCTTAAATTGCTTTTTCTCCATATTTGTTGATAATTCGGTCAAGGTGAGCAACACAACAAGATAAAGCAAGGGAAATAATAAAATAAGCCAGATGGTACTTCAATTTCAAATGGGAAATTTAGAGTTTAATGTTTTACTCTGGTTATGAATAAAAAAGAAAGACAGGAAAGAACCTTTTTTTGAAAAATGGTGCTAATAGGACATTGAATAATATTTCAACATATATTCATAGGAAATGGATCAGAATGTAATCAGCTTTTGCTACTTTACTTATTATTAGATTTCAATTTGCATGTCAGAAAGATATTTTATGATAACCATTTTTTATGGTTTATGTTATTTGTCATCTTTCTTATGGAGAGTTCTTTCTTTTTTTCATCATTTAAATCTCATATTTCTAAATGAGGAATTTTGGAGGGAAAGACATCATAATAAGCTTTTGGAATGTTGCAAAGTTGATGATTTTAAAGGGTTTTTTTTTTTAAATAGAAATGAAAACTAAATTAAAAACAATGTATGTTCTCTCAGGGAAAAAATATTGAACACAAATACGTACTCTGCAGCAAGGAGGGACTTTTACATGTACTTATATGCTAAACTGAAAATCAGTCAGCTGTCTTGGTTCCCTCTTCTCTCTCATAATTATATCCCATGAAATTCCTCTATGTAGGTCCCTGGAGAGTCCAAAGTCTGCTCCCAAGAAATCTAGGATTGTGATTCTATTTTTCATCTTGTTCCCTACTCTTGGGATCTGAAACTGCAGCATCTCACTGCTGTCAAGACTGTCCCTGACCTTTACATCCCCAGCCAGTCCTTTCTTGTTTGTAAGTGTCACATCAGCTTCTCAGTCATCTGTGTCAGAATGTCGTCACCAGTGCGTGCATCATGTATGAATTGTGCCTTGCTGTGTTGCCCCTTAAACTGATCCTGGAGCAACAAAGCTGATTTGATTTCAGAATTATATGAGATATTTTGGCAATCTGACAAAATGTGAGATTTTTTCTTTTTTTTTTTTCTTGTGATGCACCATAGGAAGCATAATGTGAGCCAGACACATACGTGACTTTTCAGTCACATACTTCATCAACAGCTCGGCAGGCAGAAGGTGCTACTTGCAAATTATGGCTATCGAACCTAAAAAAAAAAAAAAATCAATGCCACTAAATAGTCATGATATGAAGCAGTTCATGAGAACACAATCATGACGTCTTTGCTTGCCTTCAAATTAGAAATTACCATTGTACTATCAAATAGTTTTTACAGCAGCTTCCATAGACATTCTAGTAACTGGCCTGGCAGTGTCGCTAGTTGCAGGATGTGAAGGACTTGCTCTTCATGGGTCAAATTTCTTTAGATTAAGTGCTACCGGTGTGAGAAAACTGCTGCAGACTTTGGTTATCCAGCAATTTCTGTGGAGCATCACGATGACAGAAAGCTTAATGCATCAACAGCAAACCAATATTGAAATTTCTATTCCCCTGTTTACTAGCCTGCAGAAACATGATTTGACTTTACTATGCAGATTAATGGGCCTGAAATGATGAGAAAATCATTACTTTAAAAAAAGTGCTGAGGGACAGATTACATAATTTGCCATGCTCAAGTTGTGCAGTACTTTGCTCACATAGGTTTCCCAACTACACACAAAGGAGGAAACCTGGTTCCTATTGTTCATCCTCTCCTTCAGCAATGTTTATTAGCACTGTTTTCTCTGATCATGTATATATTGTGGAACTCATGGCTTTACATCTATGTGATTCTTTGTTTAGTCCTGTAAGTATTAATGATGTTGGTACTCTGCAGCTTTGGCTGAGGATATGTTATCCTGAGCACTAAGCCTTGCTGCAAATAATTACTTACTCAGCTGGGGAAAAAAAAAAAAAAAAAAAAAAAAAAAGGCAAAAGCATGTATTTAGAAGAAGACATGGTGCCATTTCCATGTACCACACCATAATTTTCTGTGTAGTCTATACCCTGAAGTAAATTGGAATATTATGTTTTCCTCCTTAGCCTCAAGATGGAAGAGTTAATGAGAAATCTGAGACCCCTCTGAAGTTTCTCTATATGCAGAACTTCAGGAAAGGCAGCTGGCACCCTCAATATCCTACTTGCTCAATTTATGGGTGCCAGTATTCCTACCTTCAAGATAGGGTGCACTGTTGTTATTTTCATCTTACATATTAATGAACTTGCAAGGCCTCGTATTTCACATGTAGGAGGTTTGACATTGTACAACTGTAAATAAAATTTTCTTATCTCAGTTCTTCTACATTTTAATAAATTCAATAAAAAATAAAGTGCATTTTACAGGAAAATGTGTAAGTAAATATACTATGTAAATATATTATTAAGTATAATATACAACTATTTTAAAAATATGCTATTAAGATAGTATATTTTTAAAACAGAAACTGTTGAGAAAAGGATTACGGCATAAACTAAACAAGTTTATAAAAATAAACCTGTATCGCCTCTAAAGTTCTGTCTTTTTGATTGATTGTGTGAATATGTATGTGTGGTTTTCTGCATAGTTACTCTTCTAATGAGTAGATCGAGATGCTGGTTTAGAAAGACTCTAGAAGTTGGATGACGGACTTGTAGAACTACTTGCTCTTACAGGTCACTGTATTGGTAAATGGGGGACAATAAAGGTGTTCATTTAGCACTATCACTTTATGCCACTTTCAGTGTTTGCTTATCCAGTGGTGAATTAAACAAGCTGTTTTCCGTGGGTTTTTTTTGGGAGGCCTCTAAAATCTTTGTTGAGTTGGGTTTCTGAGTGTTTTTTCCTACCAAGTCATATCAAGACTGCTCAGTCATAAGCATCAGATCATTTAAATATTCTGCCCTTGTCCTCTTCAGACCAAAGAACCCCCTCCCAACCCTTCCTAGCCTCACTTTAAATTCTCCAAACATAACCTCTTTGCCTTCTTTATTTCCTTTTCATATTTGACAAGTGTTAGAAGTCTGCTAATGATTTTGTTCTTCATGGTCATCCTAGCAAATATGGTGGGCCTGTAAGATGTACAGAAAAAACCCCAGAAGTTATTGGGGATTTTTTTGTTTAGTTTCCATGGAAACAAATACAAAAATAAATCATCAATTTTGTGCTTCCTTTCTTCTGACTTCTTCCCACTACCGGGGAAACCATATGAATTTTACTCCTCTTACTTCTGTATTTTGGTACCCTTTGTCTAATGCCTGAGTTAATTTTGTGGACTTTGCCTGGGGAGCTTGGCTGCAGAGCATCTTTGAATGATGCAGAAGTGCACTGACTGCAGGGATCTTGGATGAGTAAGGATAGGGACTGCAATTCTGCAGGAGCATCTTATGTCAGAGAACTTGGAACTGATTGGTGAGGAGAGAAAGCAGAAAATATATCGTAAAAAAGTGAGTATATATTAGCAGGATATACAGAAATATTACATTACAAATACTACTGGACTGGAAATACACCTGGGAGAGAGCAGCTCCATCATGTAGGAACCAATACGGAAAAACTCTGTGCTTGAAATCATTGTACAGAACATTGCCTTGTTCTGTACAAAAAGATATACTGTACAGAAAGTTCAGGTCTGCAATTATTTTCTTCAGAATAATGAGAGTTAACATACATCTTTTATCTCTGTTTCTGTGTTTATATATTTGTAGGCAACTGTATGACATGAAATATGCCCTAAATGTTTACTGCTAAAATGCTATTCATGTTATCTGGTAAAGTGGCTACATAAAATGCTATTAAGTATATCTTATAAAACACCACGATAAAAAGCTGTGGAAAACAGTGATGATACAATGCTATGAAATTTACCTCATAAAGTCCTGGGAAACATACATCTAGGGCACTTATCAAACTGTGAAACAAATTAATTTGAATGGGTTCTAGTTTTGCAGTACTCAAATATATTTACTTACACACTGGTGTAATTCTGATCTCCCAGTTGGAAGAGAAAGAGGAAGGACAGCTCAAAGTCACCACTTTGAGCACATTAAGAGAAGAAAAGGCATGACGGGGTGCTTGTCTAGGAGTGAGCTGGACCATGAACTATAAAAAGATAGGCAGAATCAGACAACACTATGAAACACATTGTTCTTGTGACAACATAAATCAAATCCTCAGACTGACCTAAATGTAGTTTATCCTGTTCAGGCAGGAGGAGAATAACCTTAAAAATACCAGCATGTATCAGCACATCATGGATGTTTCATTTGGAAAAAACTCACAGATTAGCCTGTTATAATTAATTATTCATATTACACACAAACAGTACAAATTAGGATTAATTTAACAGAAAGGACTCTATTTCAGACGGTGCCTATGTTTTGTATCTTTCTTAGAGTCTGTTTTCAGAATCTGAAATCAAGAAAAAAATTAGGACTTCTAAGAGAGATCTCATTGTCAGAATGATAATGGTCTTCTTGTCTGTGGGTTTTATTATTCCTCTGTGCACTGTTCACAGTAAAGTACAGCTTGGTGATTGCATTCCCAGTCAAAATTTACCCTTACTTCTTTTTCTATAGACATGTGATACAAGCATCTTCCTGAGGTCCAAATTTATTGCTGTCTTCCAAGGAATTTTCTCTCCCTTGCTCTTGTTCCAGCACTGCCAGGTGTCCTAGGTGTCACTCCTCTATACTCTTTCATTCTAAGTCCCTTCATTATTCCAGCAGTTACTTACAGAGGTTTTCTAAATATTTTTCTCTCCCTGGAAATAAAGGTGACCCAGGATCTCTGCTGATCTCCAAGGAGTTGCATGGTGTATGGCATAAAACTCAATATTGCCACTCGGACAGGGAAAAAACTCCTCTGTTCACTTGATTTGAGCTAAATCAGAGTTGAAGCATTTATGAGCAACAAGTAATTAATCAGTGATGAGAGAAGTACACCTTCAGGATCAGTGTCAGCAATACAACAGATAGACCACAGTAATGCATATTTATGAGGTGTTTGTTAAAAGACCTACAGAATTGTAAACACACCTCAATACCTAATTCCCCCCAGCCTGTAACATGCGGAGAGCATTGCAGACATGACGCCCGTTGTGGGTATTTAACATAAACTGGCCTTGATGTCAGTTGATGTCATGGGTCTGTGTACGACCGCTGGAGCGCTGAACACCTGCTGGGGCACCACTCAGGTCCGCAGAGAGAGCTTCCCATGGTAGTGGTTTGTTATGTTTATTATATTCCCATAAGAATATATAAACTATAGTATTATTTAAGCCTGTTAGTCAAAGTAAGCAAATTTCAGTTAACTGTCTGCAGTAACCCATTATTTAACCTCCAGCCAAAAAGCCTTTTATTCAAAAAGCCTGACCTAGTCAGATTCCTCAAGCTTTGAAGATGCAGGAGGAAGTATGGCTTTGCAGTATTTTATACCAGAGACAAAAAGACTATGATATGTAGAGAACTAGGAAGCTTAAAGGCAATATCCTGAAATACATCAAGTCAAATACCAAGAATGCATTTACATAATACTTAGATTTAATTTGATGATTGCCTGGGTTATATTAGGAAGGCTTATACATTTTGTTTTCTGTCCATTGAATTTACTGGTTCAAAATGAACAGCTTTGGGAAAGGTGGAGAATTAAATCCCCTTATCTGTCCACTGAATTAGTTCAACTGTGGGAACAGTTGTATTTATCTGTTGGACTTTAACCAAAAGCCATTCAGCAGAGAAGGTGCTTCTGTCTGCTGAGACCACTGACAAGAATGTCGAGAGAGATACTACTTTCTGAGCCAGTTACTTCAAAGGGAACTGTGCTTTCATTTCAGCACAAGTTAAGGATGTATAGCCAGCAATTTTGCAAAAAGTCTGTGCCTTGGCATTACTTTAAACTATCTTCTGCCAAATGTTGTCAACAGCAAATAGGTTATAATGTGTAAGGGGTTCTTTAAGCAATAAAGAGATGTTTCTAGCACAATTTCCCACCCATAAATCTGAAAAAACCCTGTTTGCTTCCCTTGAGGGTCCTTATATGTCTAGGCTTCTAAACTCAGAAGTGCTGAATCTATATACAACACCAAAAGTCAACCTGTCAGAAAAAAAATACAGAATAGTCTTGTGCAAGCTCATAAACTACATCAGACTGTCATCTGAAGATGAGGGAACATACGATAACAAAGAAATGTGTGCATGATTTGTGGCAATATGGTGTGGAATTGCAGTTCTGCTAAAAGAATAGATGACATAGATTTAAGGCTGTCCACTTTGAATGAAAGATCAGATGATACCAGGCAATGAAATATGTCTGTGCAGTTAATTTCCTTAGTGGATGAAGTTCTCTAAAATGCTACTTCCCCCAAACTCTTGTTACTTATTTGTTGTTTCTCTGAAGATGGACTGTAGAAAGGCTTTTGTGCTTGAAATCTAATGCTTTTTTTCCCCAGCTATATCAGTATGTCTACGTAAAAGTTTCTTGTCTCCCAAACAACCTTGTCCTTTGTATCACCATAATACTTCAATAATCAATCAGCAATCAAGACACCATTGTGCCAGGCAGAAAATGGAAGCAAAACTATGCCATAAAGAACAATTCTCTGGATACAGCAGTGATCTTATTCTTTGTGAGGACGTCAAATTCATTATTTGTTATCGTAAATGTTATCTACAGCAGTCATTGAAAAACCTGCTTTATCCATGGTCAAACTTTTTACCTTATTGTCTTTTCTCCTCAAATGACATGAAATTCAGATCAGACCATCCATACAGGCTCTGTGCCTGTAATCTCAGGAGATGATCTATGCATGTGAAAAAATCCAAGAGAAGAGATGCATAAGCAGGAGAGCAACAGTTTTGCTACATGCATAAATGAGATGCTTTAAAAGTGCCAAACAAATATATATAAAATACAATGAATTTTTGAACATTAAAACAAATTTTAAGCTATGAAACCATGTTCCAAGTGAAAAATTCATTTCAGAATCCCGTACTTGAAAAAAATTAGTAGCGTGTTGAAACAGAGATGCAGTCATGCTGTTAGTTTTCGTGTGTTTCTACACGACAGAGAGTCATAAATATTAATGTCTAACAAAATTATATTCTATTGATAAGTAGCAGAATATGTTTGACACATTGAAGAACAAGAACAAAAAGGAAGTTGTAACAATTCACACTGCTTAATGCGTGACTAATCATCATTTATTCTTTTATTGTTAATAACTATAGCTTTACAAATTCAATATCAAACATCTTTTCATTAATTTAATGAATTTTTTTTAAAAGGCAGATTTTTAGATTAACATCTCAGTTCTTATATGAATAGGGAATGGCAAAGTATAATTTCTTGGCCTACTGTCTTATTTTAAGAAATTGCCTGGAGTCTAAACAGCCTTCTCCTAGAGCACCATGTCAGCAGTGCATGTATGATTCTGGAGCTCTAACATAAATTTGTCAGTGTAATGAAAGCAAATTTAACAGAATATAGCCTAAAAATCTCTGCTCTGGCAGACCAAATGTGCAAGCATAAGCACACTGTCAGTGGTTTCTGAAATGGCAGCAGCTGAAATTTAAGTATGTGATAAAAGCCAGTTTGTTGCCGTCACAGATATCATTCAGGTTTCTGGATAAGTTTACTGGGTATTACTTAGATAAATTCATCTATATAAAATCTAGTGTCAAAGTGGATCATAGCTTGTCTTATTCGAGAGTGAAGCCTATGCCTGGCCAGTGATTTAACTTTATTCCCAAGAAGATTTCCATGTAAATTAGACTGCACACACTTCGCATTGACTCACATGAATCAAAACTCACTGCAACACTTCAGTATAACAGGGAAAGTTAAAGACTTTTCAAGTTGCTGTGGGACTCAGACAGTAGTAAGTAATGAAAAGAATGCACATGAAAATATTTATGTTGATTTCGGGCAAAATACTGAAGTGTCATCTATGAAATGTTGATCTTGTCAAAGGAGCTATGCAAATCAGTTTTACTCAAATAGGGTACCAGAATGCAAACAATAAAACCAAGAAATCTACCATGAATGCTACACTGTTTAAAACTAAATAACATGAAACCCATTATATTCTTCAGACAAAAAATTCTAGTTATTTCACTTCTACGCCTGCTATGGTAGATGGGATTCCCATGTTTTTCTTACAGGTATTGGAAATGTAGGAGTACTGATTCAATAAGAACTCTCCTCGATTTGCCCGTGCTGTGCCACCTCACACACAACCACCCAAGCTGAGTGAGAAGTGCCACACGAAATCGGGCATTAGGTGGCTGCATGGCTCCTCTGGTACGCATCTCAAGCTTCAGCATCATGGAAGACTTTAATGACTATGTGGCCTTCTGTACTCCTGCTTTCACTCCTGGAGTGAAAGGAAAGGGTGGAATTTGACTCGTCATGAAGGGAAAGCTGCTGGATAGACAAAACCAGAAGGAAGGCATTAGTACACTGTAGCAGATTATGAAATAGTAAAAGCTGAAATAATTATGATTTGTGGCTGATACTGTGAGAAGCAATTAAGAAAATCAAAGCTGTTGTTAATCCATTCCATTTAGTCAATTTGATATCAGATATACAACAATAAACATAAAGCAATGGTCTGTACATCCTAGTTTGGAACGGTAGAGGCTAACAGAAAATACACAACATTAGATTTGTCCAAGTATTTGTGACCTGACTGATTGCCAAATACCTGAAAGCATTTAAGCCAGTCTGTGTGGTAGGGGATACATCCTGTTTTTCTGCACCCACACCCCAAACATTCTTATCACCCAAAGTTTCATCACTGTTGTTCTTCCTAAAGCCATGACAAGGCTGCCAGAATTAGAAGGAAATAGTGAGTCTCTCCCTCCAGAAGAAAGAGAGATATTTGGAAAGAGAAAGCACATACATTAAATATTGTTAAACAGGAAGATGTCAGTGAATTGCAAAGAAAAACACTTAAGACAAAAGAAAATCATGTGCCTGACATATTGGAAGCTGAGTGATTCTGAAGCCAGTAAGTTTTGCTAATTTTGAGAGAAATGTAGCTTTTAGTTTTATTTTCATTTCAAGGAAATAAAACCTGGTCATCTAATATTTGAGTGAGGACTCCTGTTCTAAGAATTATGAACTTTCTTAAAAGTCACTATGGATATAAAATTGAAGATCTGAGTCAAAGAAAGACAGAATATATATATTTGGATACACATTATCTATAATAAAATTAATAATATATATTGAATTTTTTACCAAGAAAGAATAGACGGCTAGGTCAAAACATGACATTGCCTCTGGGAAAGCAGAACATGTTCAGGAACCTAATAAATGTGTCAGCAATAGTCTCCAAAGCTGCAAGCAATGGTCCCTTTATAGAGCCATTAATGGTGTTATAATTACTTTGAACAATTTTTACAATACTCGTGTTCACTCAAATAAATAACAAACTAACAGATGTGGTGACTAATTTTTTGTAAAGCACTGTGCTGTAACATTAACTTCTAGAATCAGATACTAATCCTGATTTTCATCATGTATCAATTATTAAAACATTAAAGCATTATTAAAATGCTTTGCATGCATCTTTTCTTTATGTTTTTTTTTGTCTGAATCTGGAACTCTGGCCCTATTCTTTCACAGTGAGTGTCTGTACAAGAGGTTTAAGTGCCTTTTGTCTTTTCTTCTGTCTTTTCTTCAGAAGTGCCTCATGTGTTCTTTGTTTCATTTTGCAAGTTTCTCATATATCACCACTTGTGTCCACCTTTTTCCTCTACAATTCTTTGATCCTCTATTAACTCCTTTCAGGGCTAAATCTCGATTATGGAGTGAATCGATGCTTGCATGTGTCAGAAATTGAGGTTACACATATGTCCAAGCCTAGATTTTCATTGCCTACAGTTTTTAATGCACACCTGTTTTTGTAGGCAGTACAAGTGGGAAGCAGAATGCACAGATTTACATCCACCAGCCTTAGGCATGCCAGTCTAATAATGGAATACCCTACTGGATGTGAACCCACAAAAGATAACCTTCAATATGTGCTCAGAGGAGAGACTGATGAGCTTTCTCGTTGGACTGCTGTGGGAACCTGCACTATGGCTGTGACTCTAGCGGTGTACATACTTTATTTTAATGGAAAGAAAAGTGATGTTAGAAGAATGAGGCTTCAGTTGCTGCATCCTCTGTAAAACATAGCAAATCACATACATTCAATTTGGCAGTGAGATGGAAGGTAAGTGAAGGACAGGCCAGAGGAGGGGTTTTGGCTAGTCCAGAGGTATATAGCGGAGAAACAGCTAGGCCAAGTCCAATCTGTTGTGTTTATTAGTTAACCTATGTCTGCATATAACCAAGAGAATAACATATTTTGGAATAAAGTAACACTTTAAACACCAGACTATTAACTGTATTTTAGCAGGAAACTCTTCCTCTCACCCCCTCTCGAAATCTCATTTCTATTGCAGCTTACAGAGACTGACAAATATCAGCAGTCAGGGCACCAGTTGTTGCCTCATCTTTCACAGCTGTACAGGAGAAGGTATTCATGCCCAGCTGTATCAGACATGCTTAGGGAAATCAGACAACTCCATAATATGCTCTCCCAGGAAAGGCTTTGGAAACTGAAATATTTTTGTTTATGGAGTGAAGAGTCTCCTCTGGTAAGCTGGGGGTTTTTGTTTATTTTTGCAAGTGTTTTCTTTGTGATATATTTAGGATTTCTTGTTTGTTTTTTTGATCTGGTGATATTTATTGCCCGTCTCAATAAGGCAACCTATATTTCTGTTTTCAGTTTAAAATCTAGTTCGGTTGCAGAAAGCAGAGAAGGACAATGCATATTTGTGGTAGTCTGTTTTGTTTCTTTTTTTTCCATTGGTCAGAAATGCAGGCAAATAATATTATTTAGCTATAAAGGTCTTAAAATCTGTTCATAGTCTGGTTAATAACTGAATGCAATTATGTGGTCCAGATAGTTGTCCTGGTGAAAAAGGATGTTTCTCGATTAAAAAAATAAATTTACTTGCTTTAGGGAGATGTGTTAAGGCTTTTGCTAGAAAAGATGGTTATTTTATATCCAAAGGTATCAAAGATCTTAACTATAGGATCTAGGGAGGTAGAAGAGGAAACTAGGCTTTTGCACAGGGTTGAACTTGTATCCTATGTTGGGTATCCTTGATCTCCTGAAAGACAAGACAATGGATGTCTGAATTTCCTTTTAAGAACTACCAACTTCAACTTGCTGCAAAGCCTAATTTTTCCAGAAATGATTACGTAAAATAGGAGATTCTTTCTAATATGTTTATTTGTCATATTGAAGAGTTGAAGCCCTGCTGATTGAAATTTATCTGTATGACAGTTACGAAAACTGTTTGATGTTGTTTCTGACACTATTTGGTATTACTATAGATGATGAGACTGAGGTACTAAATGTGCGAGAAATGTCTGCTGATCTATAGAACCAAATTCCTGAAAACTTAAAAGAAGTAAAAGCAGATGGGAGAAATTGTTTTCTTTCACTACTTCTCTATGCAGTGTTTTTAGTTAGTCGATGTTCTCTATATTAAATTCTATGAAAGATGTGCTAGAATTTCTAAGGGAAGGGTTGATAGTGTTATCACATATTATCACTGACTGATTTACAGTTGTCTTTTGTTTATATATCTAAGAATTAGAGTCTTTGTTTTGTTTTGTTTTTTTTTTGGGGGGGGGCGGTTTTAATATATCTAGATATTTATAAGGAATTAAACTTTTAAATGCTTTTCAGTATCTCCCTAGGCCTTGCTTGTATGGATAACTGGAAAAATCTGCTTTTAGTCTTCTCTATGTGCTGAGGAGATTAACCTCCTTGGTAAAAGTAGGGGTCTAAGGAGCTGGGAAGATTGCTTATATACAGTTGTAGCCATTTGCTTTAGTAAATGTATTTGAAGTTACACCTCAGTTATATAGTGTAACATGAGGCACACCCTTTTTCCGTTGTTTTTTTGTTTTTGTTGGTGGTTTTTTTTTTTTTTTAATCAATCTTTTTCTGGAGATATATGAGATGTGCTCTCTTCCCATGCTGGAGTGGACTCCTTTAACTGTGGAGTACTAACTGCCCTAAATACAGCTGTTGCCTAGAAACCCCATTATACCCAGGTAACAGGAAACCTAAATTCCATCTGACATTAGTGTAATCATGTCTGCTCTGTGCATACACATGAAAACTGAAAGATGCTAGGGCCTAAAGTATGTAATGTTTGTTGTATTCGTACTGTCAATGTATGCTTCCTGACCGTGTGAGTAAATTGTAGTAACTGTACACTTAATTTCCATCCACTCGCAATATCCTTGTTGCAACATCTTATTTCTGTCTTTGATTTGTATTGCCTGTAATAGTTACTTTCCATTATATTTTTTTTTAAAGAAGTGGTATCGTTCACTTTCTCCTGACACTCAAGATATTTATGCTTTGCACTTTTTCCCTTGAAGCAGAAAAGGCATGAAGATGCATTTGTAGTTGTTTAGAGGGCAAGGTGGGAAATGATGGAAACAGTGCAAGGATTCTTCCTGCCTCAGCATTTCCCTTATGTGACCTTTAATAAGGAGGAGTTCTTCTCTGCCATAGAACCTTGCCTAGAAACTGTTATAGAATGACAGGACACAATTATTACCTAACACAGTCTATGTTAACATAATCACAAAAAGAAAAATTCTACTGTTTTACAGGGTCATGATGCAAAATATTTTGTATGTAGTCTTTTGTGTTCTCTTTAAATAAACTGCTAAGCATGTTCATTAGAATAAGCTATCTAAAGTTTTCTTTCTGCTTATAAATCAGATTTACATACTAATTTACCACTTACAGGTTCTTAACAAGTCTTCTTGCTTGTCTTATTGGTTCCTGGCATATGCAATGAGTCACCTTAATGTCTTGATGTCTTTTGACTATTAAGTGGCTGATATCTTCAGCAAAGGGGATTTTGCTGGTTGAATTGCAATATTCTTGCTTTATATATAGAAAAAACAGTAAGTATGGAGACGAGACACTTAAAAATTTTGACTGAAAATTCAGTTGAAAGCAAACATGGATACTCTGTCATAAACATAGCTAGACTGAACAACTTTCAGAATTTTTTTTAATGAAGTTTTATGATACTTTTAGCAACCCCAAAATTTTTACTGTTAAGTCTGGAACATGGTCTGGACTATCCAGGTTGCATTCTCTCTTGCTAGGTAAATACATGGTTTATTTTCTGAAATTGTTAATGTAACTGCATAATGTATTTTTTGATGGGGGGTGTGTGTGGATTCGTTGTGCTTTGGTTTTGTTTTTTACCAAGTGTGCTAGAACTGTAGAGTACAAGCAGCTCTTGGGAAGACTGGCTTATGTGGTAGAGACCTACAAACTCAAGGGAAATCTTGAAATTGTTTTGTTAGTTTGCCACTTTTATGCTACTGAATCTTGAACAAAAGTATTAGGACTAATTATCCTATAATTAAATTTGAATTCCTATCTTAGTCATAACTGCTTGTCGAAGATTACTGGAGATGCTCTAGATTTAGGCCTAAATAATACATTGAAGGTGGAACTGAATGATCTTAATAGTTGAGTTTCTGGAGTAGTGTCTTCAAAACTTGAGAGTTAAGCTTAAATATAGTATTAAGAATACTCTCTAGAGCTGTTGCAAAAGCTCCAAGAAGACTTTTATTTTTTTGGTATAATTGCTAGAAATGCAGAGAGTTTATTTTTGCCAAAGAAATTTAATCCACATTTCTTTAAAAGATCATTTTCATATGGAGTTGCTCCTTTAACACTGCAGTTCCTGTTTACTTATTTCAGTAAATACTAGTTCGTGAAAACTGTTATGAAATTACTGGCTATGCTACTTTGCAGCATACTTAACAAGCTGCAAATTTTAGGTTTTTTTCTTTAGTGCTGGACTCTTCCGAAAACATGCCCTAATGCTAATACAGAACCTTTGAGAATATATGGCTTTAGTAATTTCATCTGCACTTTTGGCTGTCTTCGTCACTGCTTTAATTTGCTTTGTGTCAAAATCTTTTTTTTCCCTTTAAAATACTGCATTAGGGTTTTTGTTGGGAGTTTTTTTATCTGTTTAATGTGGGTCTTGAAGCAGGGGTGAAAACACATCTCTTTCAAGGCAGTCATATCAACACATCAAAAAACAGCAGCAAAGGGAAGCACTCTAATGTTTTTTCTCTATATAACCCATAGGCTATCAAGATGCATTTGAAGTATATGTGCTATCCTATGGAAACTCAAATTTTCTCAATATTGACAAAGCTTTCCAGCTATTTTTAATGCAAAAGCCTGACTGTTCTTACATAGTGCTAGCTACGATGGCAGGCGGTTTATTTGGGAGGAAATCCCTTTTTATGTAAAAATAAATATGATGTTTGGCACAGCAGCTCCCTTGGTATTAGTAAGGTTGAAGCTCTTTACTAAGGCAGCAGTGAAGCTGTTGAAGCAGATTTTTCCAGGGCCTCTGTGGCACTGCCTTTCTTTCATTTCTCTCATGTTGTTAATCTCAGGCTGCTGGTCATGTGCTCTGTACCTGCAAACCCTGATAGTATTGCTGTGGCAGGTTCACGAGGCAAGTGGCTGCTGCTGAAATAAAATTCATCTTTCTCCTCTCTAGTTATTTTTTTTTGTGTTTTGTAGGTTTGAGTTTGTACTATTTAGTGCATATGAGACTGGACTACTAAAGATTAATGACTCAAAGCATTTGCCCATTTGTGGAGGTGTCACGGTATTTTGCTGAGGACAGGTTTGCATCCCTGGAGGGAGGATGTGAGTTTTTGGGTATGTAATGGCCAGCCTGCATAAGACAGAGGGTGAAGCTACAAGCTAGGCTTTGAGGCATTTAAGAGGAAAATTCTACAAGGTGAGATGGTCCCTCTTTTCACACTAATCGCCCTCCCTTTGTGGGCTTTTTGACCTTGCATTTATGCAACTTTTCTCAGGTTTATTTTAAATGTATGGTTTTCTTTTAATTGATTGCCTGTTCCTTTAACACAGACACGCTCTTATTTTTTGCTATTTTACAGCACTTTATACGGCAAAAATCTAGTTATAGCAGTTATTACAGTAAGAAAGAATGATCAACATTTTTAGTCATTAAGGTTAGTTGGGCAAATGAAAATAAAGCAGTTTAAAGTATTTAGACATAAGGGTTATCCAAA
Organism: Cnemophilus loriae; assembly: GCA_013397755.1. Classification (NCBI taxonomy): domain Eukaryota; kingdom Metazoa; phylum Chordata; class Aves; order Passeriformes; family Corvidae; genus Cnemophilus; species Cnemophilus loriae. Next base: position 309,604 of record VZTF01008739.1, read on the forward strand.
TTTGCCATGTATATCTTCAGGGAAATAATGGTTTATTGAGAGAGTATCAGAAAAAAATATTAACAGAAAAAGGAAACACAGAAAACTGAATTATAGGTTAATTCTCTTCAATTGAAACAAGAGCTGGAAGATCTACTGATTAGATAGAGTTGTGACTTCAAGGATGAGCTTTAGAAGAATTTTGAGAAGTTTAAAAGGGATATCAGAAAGACAGCAGAATGATTCGTAGTGTGTTGTGTAACTAAACATTTAGTAGGTAAAGCGTAGGGGATTACTTCCTAAAATATTACACCATTCACGAAAAAAATATCCTCATTAACCTTTTAGAATTACTTGGAAGCTATGGCCAATACATAGAGGAATATATGAGGCATCTTGCAATAGACCTCTGGAAACAGCCCTACAGTACTGGTTAGTAATACTGTACACTGTAATTTGATTGACAATTCATTGATACCCTCATTAGCACTTTTTTACAGATGGGGAGATTAAGAATTTATTTGTTTTTTTCCAATTCATATACAAATAGTAGAGCGCATACTTGTAATTGGCCACTATTGAAATGTATTAAATGCACACGGTTTTCCCATATATCTTGTTCTACTAGATTGTTTCCCTCCCCTTACAGTGATTTTTTACTCCAAACTCTTCTTACTAAATATTCACCTGAAACTATGGAGAAAAACATGCCTGCTGAAGGGAGATAGCATGCATTAAGCTACCATTATTAGTCAGATTTAGAGGCAGGAGGTAGATGCCTAGAAAGATAAAAATTAATTCTTGTCACGACTGTTTTGGCATCAAGAAATTTTATTGTTTTTACTTCTCAGTCAGGAGACAGAAAGGAATGCTACTTTAAAAGACTGCTTTTAGCACCTAGGTTAATACACTACACTGCTTCAGTTGGAAGATGATATATAAAAGTATAAATATTTTTTAAATAGTGCATTAAAAAAATCACTGAATCCAATAAAGAACTGTTTCCTATTTCTGCTTTCAGGTGGCTCCCATAAGGGGAGTAATACAGTTTCAAATTACTCCAAAAAGGGGAGCGACTTATCAGTGTATAATGCTGTATATATATATGATTAGGCTGGTTGGCATATGTTACTTAAACACTCTGTTCTTCTGGAAATCTCAGCATTATGAAAATAGTCTACATTTGAAGATGCTTTAGGGTCTATGTTTAGGTAGATTTCTCGACTTCTTTAAACAACTCTTTGTGTAAGGATGTCCTTAAGCAGTTATGTTACTTTAAAATGTATTGTTCAGGGAAGTGGATTTCTCTTAATCTACATCTATCATCTATCCTAAAATGACTGTGCTGTCATTCTTCAGGATTACTCAATAGGTATCCTATAGAGCTGTAAAGGGACACCTTTCTGCTAGGTGAAGTTTTGCTAGAATGAAATATGACTCTTGCCAGTACTTGTAGTTCAGAGCTTTTTCCCCTGTGCTGAAGATGAAAAATAAGAATAAATCTAAAATTTAGATTCTCTTCATGCAGTACAGCAGGTTTGTATTTCTGGCCTCTCTCTTCCCTTGCTTAAACTTTTTATGAATACCTTTAGACAATGTCTGAATCTTAGGCTATATAAAGGATTTTATTTAGTAATCTAGGTGATGCCAAACTTTTGTTGACATCTTATTTTTTTGTGATATTTGTGCTTTGAGAAGTATTGTTTTGGGATGTTATGCCTATGCCTATATTGGTAAATTAAATAAGTCTATGAGTACGTCATGAATACAACTGTACTGTGTCAGCTAGCCTTAATGCCAGAACACTAGACTCAGTCTTTGAAAATATAATTGCTATTTCTAAATTGGCATTTGGGAGTAGTTTCTGAACATTGCCAGTTCCTGAATTGTGCCCAAGAATAGTTTGGGAGAGCACTGTTTAATCCAGGCCAAATACCATGCCAGACAGGACTGTTGTAACAATTAAAAGGACAGATAATTGAATTCCAATCCTGTGGAACACTTCCTAGTATTTCTAATGAAATAGTACATGTCTAGCCAACATAATAAGCTAAAAAGTGTTTTGGTTTCCTACATTTCAATGCGTCAGTTAACTTTAGAATTGGCACTTACAGAGGCAGACACAAACTGCCTTAATAAGGAAACATGTAATGAGTTTAAACTGTAGACAAATAATTGACACGGCATTGAACAGTTCAGTTCCCTTGTGTGGCAGATCAACTCACGTTTTCTTTGTTTTCATTTGTCTTTCATTTGTTTTCTGTTCATGTTTCACTACCTTAGACTATTTCAAATGTCAGAGTGTTAAGAGTTGGAGAAAAATACCTTTAGACTCAGGATTAACCAATGGCAAATGTATTGCAGATATAATCTTCCTACTTATTGGTCTCCTCCCACTTTTGTGAGGGCTGTAGGTCTTTCGAGCATCTTCAGTAGGAGCAGAAACTGAAATTGGAACTTCTGGCTTTCAGCTACCAATACATGACAACATATATCTTCTGTAAACTAGTGATCAAGTATGTTTCCCCACTGCTGTACAAATTTCAAGTGTTTATATTGCACACATTCGTGTTCAGTCCTTAAATGTTCATTATTGTTTCTTGAGCACCTAATTGGTGCACTTATAGGAAGAATTTTATAGCAAATAGTCAACTGCTATAACTGATACACTGCTATCATATGGAATTTGTTAAAAAATAGAAAATGTTAACCTTGCTGTGGGACTTGGTCTTCGCCTGTTTGTACCACAGAAGATTGTCATCCCTGCTCTGCACATTATACAGACGTTCAGCTTTCTGTTTTTAAAGGGAAAACATGAGATTATTGTCTTGAATTTTTCTGAGTATTTGATATAGCTTAGAGTCCCAAAATTTCTGTGAAGAGCTGATAAATAAGAATGTTCTAAAAGGAATAGGGGCTGATAAATGTATGTCTTTCAATTAGCTCTTCTGTGGATCATCAGCTATGAGGGGCAGAATATTCTGAGGGAGAGTAGATTTATAGTGCAATGAAAACAGCCACCAATATAGTTTTCTAACAAAGGATCTCTGAAGTAATAAAGAACCACTTAGGAAAATGTATTTTTAAGAAAGGCAGGAGAGAAAGGAAAGATTTGGGTATAGTTTTAGGAATGATTTAAATATGCTGTTACAAGATGCAGTTAATCACATTTCCAGTGTTGGTACCAGCACTCCTTGGTCTGACTGCAAGCTAGTTCTGTAAAATAAACAAAGCTTGAGCTGTTTATCTTGACCAAAAGCAATTGAACAAGTGATAGTACTAGGACCCTCCTTTGCACAAGAAAGAAGATTTGAAAAAATTAGACCATCAGTGAGCTTGAGGAGAGAGCTGGGGGCCTCTGTTTACAACAACAATGCTAATTGGTTTGTGAAACTGCACTTCTTTGGCATTGCTTTGAAAAATGTGGAATCTGCCAGAAACAGGCAGCAAAGCTTTTTTTTTTTCCCCAATAAAGCAAAGAAAACAAACAATAAAACCCCTCAAGCACTTAGAAAAAGTTATTTTGCATGTAAAGATCAATCCATATATCTAGAGCAAGAACTGTCTATTACAGACTTATGTATGCACTTGTCGTGTATCAGCACTTCCCCGGTTGCTGTCAAAATGTTTTTAATCTAAAACTGGATGGCTTGACCTCAGGATGCTTCTCTTCTGTATTCCAAATGCATAGACATTGCCTAACCACAGCTGACCTCCTATCCAGAGACTGATAGAAAGGTGAGGGAAGGGAAAGCATTCTTAGAAAACAAGCAGATCTCTTTGACACCCGGGATTCGCAGCATAATACTACATGAAAGCCACATCAGAGACTACCTGGAAGGACTATTTAAGAAAATATTCCCAGCAAAGGTCTGGAGCGATAACTTCTAACCTATCCCCTCAAAGCGGTTGTAGTGTTGCATCAACATCCTCTGGAGAAGTATAGAACCAGTCCAGGGAAATTGCTTCAGGATTTTGCATTTAAAGTAGCTTATACACAACTACAGGGGATAAATGCCCAGTTATTTTACAGGTGGTGGGTTTTTATTTAACAGAATTGGGATGTCATTAGGATGCTTGAAATTCAACATGCAGGAAAGAGATAACAAAGGAAATGATATCTTTCAGCATTGTTGTTTTGAAACTTTAAAATGCATGCAGTACTGAAACAGTAAGTTGTTACATATTGGCAAGTAGTACTGCAGTTTATTACTGTAAATCCTGTTTAAAACATGTTGGCAGTTTCCTAGTCAGACTTGGCAGTAAGATATTCCACACTTCATGTGAAGCCTTCATTTTATCAGACCATAACATAATGATTTAAGGAGTTATGACATTCAACATCACTGATTGTGAGATCACTTTAATAATTCTCTTTATGTCATGGTAGGAAATTTGTTAACTTTATTAATACCTTATCTTGCACATCCATCCTGATGAGCTGTCATTTTGTGCAAAGTGATTTGTTAAAATACCCCATTTTCATTTCTTTTCCCTTCTGGGTGTATTAGGCATAAAGTTTAAAATCATACTTGTAACAGTGGAGGTTGGCTAAATGAGAACTGCCTTTTAAGATTCTGTTCATTTGTGCCTTAATAGCATAGTGTTTTTTTTCAGGTAACTCTATTTCTTCTTCCAGCAGTCAGTAGATGAGGATATAGACTGAAACCCCAACAGAATAAATGATGTTTAAATGGAATAATCCTGTGTCAGAAGAATGAAGTGTAACATCTTGATTTATGTATGATTTATGTGTGAATATATATATTATGTGTGAATTCTTTCTGTCAGAGTGTGAGGTAACTGAAATATATATTTGATAGGCCAAGCTGTCTGTGATTTGTAGTGGTGTCATGGCTGACCCCAGCCAGCAACCAAACATCATGAAAGTGCTCATCCAGTGGGATTGGAATAGAGAATAGGAAGAGCAAATGAAATCTTATGGTTTGAGATAAAGTCAGTTTAATAGAGAAAGCAAAAGTCATGTGCCCACAAGCCAGGCAAACCAAGGAATTAATTCATCACTTCCCATGGGCAGGCAGGTGTTCAGACACTGCCAGGAGAGCAGGGTTCCATCACATGTAGCAATGGTGACTTGTGAAGACAAATGTCCTCACGTCAAGCAACACCCTGACCATTTCCCTCTTCTCTCACCAGCTTTATAAACTGAGCATGATGTCCTTTTGTATGGAACATCTCTTTGGTCAGTTGGTGTCACCCGTCCCAGTTGTGTCCCCTTCCAACTCCTTGTGGACCCCCAGCCCCTTTGCCAGCATGGCAGTGCTAAAAGCAGAAAAGGCCTTGACACTGCGTAAGCCCTGCTCAGCAATAACAAAGCATCCCTGTCTTATCAACGCTGTTTCCAGCACAAACCCAAGACACAGGCCTGTACTAGCTATGGTGAAGAAAATTAACTCTACTCCATCTGAAATAAGAACAAATTGCTAACTTTAGGCTCATTCAGACTTATTTTCTAGTATAAGAGGGTGCAATGGTGTTTCTGCCTAGACATGCATTATCTAACAACCCCATGTGGAACAGGTCATATAAATTATATTGACTATTTTATCATCAATTTGAAATAACTGAGAAGCCGTTCAAACTTCATTTTTGGAGTAATGAAGCATAGTTAGGGTATTATTAACTTCAATAAGATAAAACTTAGAAGTGCCCATTTCTTTCATTACAGTTTTGGGCTTTGTTAAGGAATAAAAGAGAACACAGAATAGTATCCCCTACACATCAAACCTGTTAAATGCATTGACTCTCCTTCAGACATTTGTTCTTTATGGGATGTGGAGTGGGTGGAGAACGGATGGGGAGTTGGAGGCACGTTCATGTAGGATAGTGTTTGACTGAATTTTAATATAATACTTGATCCCAATTTAAGCCTTCAGATTTATCATGTGTTGTGCTGCTACATCTGAAGCAGATTTTGGTTCCATTAAGAGCACAGATCCTGTGCTGTTTCTCAGGGAGCAAATTCAAAATGGTGAATATATCTTGCTGGTTACAACAGCTCCTACAAGAGGAAAAATGTATCTCATCTTTGAAGTTTATAACAGTAAGATTTTTCTGCATGCCAGTCATGTCAGTTTTTCCCCTCTGCAGTAAGAAATGAGTTTGGAGGAAATTATCCTTGCTGTGGAGACCCAAACAAGTATATCTGAGGGGTAAAGAAGTGAAGCAAAAAGAAAGTGTGACAGAGGAATATCTCTTAAGTTGAAGCATTTTGGCCTTCCCTCATATTACAATATTGCATTGTAACTACAAGTGCTACAAGTCATGCTACAAGCATGACAAGTGATGCCACCCAAAATGTGGCAGTAAAAACTGGCTCTGCAGTTGAAGGAGCTCTAGAGTAGTTGTTTCGTTAAAGTAAGTAAGTTATTCACGGTACTTAGAAAATACACAAAACTGATTCAGTTATTTTTTCTTTCTGTTTTTTTTTTCGAAGGCTTCTCCCATGATAAATCAATCTAAGTACATTAATTTCTCCTTGCAACAGAGCTGCTGTGTTCCGTGCTTTACCTGTAACATCTTTTTGCAGTATTAGGACTAACTTTGAAAAAAAAAGCAATTTGCTTTCCTGTATTCTATATAACCCAATGGGAGTAAAATTCCTACTGGTATTACTGAATGCTTGTAAGGCAGTAGGTGGAGTGAGAATGTGGAGAAAAAGCAAACTGTCTGCTACCAGAGGCTGGAGGGAATGCAGGAAGCCTGCCTTTGAGAAGCCTTTTCTAATTCTTACGACAGTTACCAGCGCATATGCTTAATTTCCAACTCAACAGCAGGAGGAGGGGGATGCAAAGCCAGGAATAGGCTTTGTCAAGCAGCAGGCCTTGCTAGAATGGCTGGTTGCTGTCTCCTTAGATGTGGGTAAAGGAGATGGTCTGCAGGCTTAGCAGCCTTTCTTTTTTTTTTATTTTGAACAAAAAGAAAAAAAAAAAATCTAAAAATCTGAATACACTGTAATCTGCAGGTTGTAAGATTTGTCACATATGTTAGTCCATTTTCTATTCAGACCACCATTGCGGAACAAAAAACTGCTGTGTACAAGTGGTTTTAGCTGTTAAATTGCAAGGCCAGCAGGAACTGAATTCTGAACAGTACTGACATTATTACCTAGCACAGAATTGTCCTTAGCCAGATTAGTCTGTCTTGTAATGTCTACCAGGGAGTTATTTTGGCCCTTAAGGTGAATGGAAATCTTCCTTAGGACAGAATTAGCATTAAGTCTGCACATACAGGAATATGTTCTGTTGTGTCACAGAATCAGTTATGTTGGAAAAGACCTCTGAGATCAAGTCCAACCTATGACCAAACACCACCTTGTCAGCTGGATCAATACATTAAGTGCCCCATCCAGTCTTTCCTTAAACATTTCCAGGGACGGTGGCTCCACCATCTCCCTGGGCAGCCCATTCCAATGCCAAATCACTGTTTCCGTGGAGAATTTCTTCCTAATCTCAAACCTGAACCTCCCCCGGCACAGCTTAAGACTGTGTCCTCTTGTCCTGTCATGGGTTACCTGGGAGACTGACCCCTGCCTGGCTACAACCTCCTTTCAGGCAGTTGTAGAGAGTGATAAAATCTCTCCAAGCCTCCTTTTCTCCAGGCTAGACAACACCTGCTCCGTCAACTGCTCCAAACCCTTCACCAGCTTTGCTGCCCTTCTCTGGACACACTCCTTCCTAAATTAAGGGACCCAAAACTGAACACAGACTTGGATGTGCAGCCTCAGTAGTACAGGGGGATGATCACTGTCTTCATCCTGTTGGCCACACTATTCCTGATACAGGCCTAGATGCCATTGGCCTTCTTGGACACCTGAGCATCCTGCTGCCTCATGTGTCCAGTAAATGTGCAATCTGTCTTCCTGAAATTCTGCAGTTTAATTAATGACTTAGACCTTTTCTCATTATTTTCACTGAATTATGCTTGGAAGTAAGCTAATTTTGGTTTTGATTAGTTTTGTTTGTCTTTCCCATTCTTATCCAGTAGAGTTGATACATGACAAAAAGCAAAATTCAAAGTCAAAGACTGTTGTGGTATCAGTCTAATAAGATGATCCAAATAGATTTGAACAAATTAACAGGAAAATAACAAATTGAGAGGAAAATAAAGTATGCTAGCTGGCACTTGAGACCAGTACTGAAGTCTTTGAGAATCAAAAGCAATCATACACCAATAAGATCATCAATGAAGAGATGCACTTGGCTGTCTCCTGGAATTAACTTTTTAAAGTTCTGAAATAGTTAACTGGCTGGAGAAAGCAGTAGTAGCTGTGTAAAATTCATATTATACATTTATAGAGTTTATAGATACTGGGAGACTGCATTGGTGATTTACCTTGTGGAGTGGGTCGTATCTCTTTTAACTGAATGTGGATGTGAATTTACCGCAACAAAAGAGGAAGAGAAAAAAAACCCTAAAGGCAGTAAAATATCAAATTCTGTAATGTACTAAAATACCTCAAGGATACCTACTTTTCCTGGTATGATGTGGCTGTCCTGAGCAATCAAGGACAACTAAATTGCTTGTCTGTTATACAAATTCCTCCCCCACTCTCATTCACATCATGGCTGAATTTGAATCTGGATTTGATATTTGTGTGTTTCATGTTGTTTAAATGTAAGCTTTGAAGGAAGGTACTGTTTCTAACTGAATTTGCCTGATGCTTACCAATCTTCCTTTGGTAACTTTTTGTCTTCATTGTAATGGAGGCTAGGGAGTGGGGGATTGGTTTTTTTGACTTAAACTTAAGAACTGAGAAAAGTCTGACATCTTGAAGAAGAAATCTCCATTTCTGGTATAAGAACTACTATTCATTAGTTATGGTGCATCAAACTAAAATCTGAGAATGTTAATTGTGTTACAAAGGCGAAAAGAAAGAAAAAAAAAATTAAGAAAAAAGTATTAGGTAGAAGAATAGGACCAGGGAGAGTTATGCTGCTACACCTAAACTTTGTGTTTCTTAGTGGGTGATCTCTATGCATTTAGCATATAAAACTTTTGGGTTCCAGTTCGGGTCATTATTCTTGAAAGTCTTTATAACAAGAACTTTCTTTAAAAAATAAGTCAGCAATTATAGGGAAGCTGTGTTTCTATCATACTTTAGTCTAACCATATATCTGTAAGCAAGCTCTACATACAGGAGGAATGTTCAATGAAGGTGGCTAAATTGTCTTAGTAACTTGAGAATAATAGAGAAAGGGTCAGTATGACACAGGTCGGCATTTTCCTAAACTTATTTCCTTGAATTGCTGCTTGTCATGGGTTCTTTGACTTTGTGTAGCTGGTCCAGCCTATAACTGGGATCTCATTGTACTCTGCTCTTGTGGAAATCCATAAGTCTTACAAAAATCCTCTGTTTCTGCAGTCTCGAACTCTAGAAAAATCTTTCCTGGGTATCTTGCAGGGACTGCCTTCTGAAATCCACTTCAGATGTTTCTTTCTCAGGTAACTGGACATTTGTTGTAATACAGTGACACAGCCATACTCAGTCATTGTGAACACAAGCAGCATCTGAAAAAAATTTTGGAGGATGTTTAGTGCATTTGGAATGCATTTTGGAAATGTTCAGATACTCTTCTCATAAGATGATGCCTTTTATACCTCTTGTTATACCTCTTATTCCAACCACTGAGAGAAAGAAACATGCACCATATAGTGCACTTCCCTTGTTTTGATACTACAGCTTTAAGATACTAAAGTTTGACATTTAGTCTCTGAAATTAAATTGTTATTGATATCCAATCATAAGATTTAGTCTCTGAAATTAAACTGTTATTGCTTTCTAGTCATAAAACAATCCTTGAGCCATTCAGTTGAGAACTGACTGTGCAGTGCAGCTTTTTGAATATGTCCTATACTTGCAGTGAAGTTATAGGTTTATCCATAGAAAACTTTTGAGGAAATATTTGCTACATAATACATTTTTATACTATTGCAAACACATTAGTACAGCAGATTTCTGTCACTTGGTTATGTAATGCATGAACAGTGCCCTCATTACCAGCTCAAATGGGGAAATTAAAGTATTTGGAAATGGACTATTCTTTCTAGCACAAGCCTTGTGAAATGTCTTGTGACAGGAATAATGTGACTTTGCAGTATTTCAGTTGCAATAGAGGCTTGTGAAAATGAGTCCTAGCCCTTCATTTTGGCTAGACAACGACCAAAACTTCCCTTAGTCTGTTCATTTGAATAGCTTTAAGCCTCCTGGTTACTCCTGTAAGTTACTACATACTTCATTAAATATAAGAACTTAGATTTTTGTCTACTTTATATTTGTAGTTCAACAAATCTTTGTCCTGAGATGAAAGTGAATTTATGAAATACTTAGCATTAGTGAGAAAAGCTACTCAAGTACACAAACCAGAAATGTTTCTCAAGTAGAGAAGAACCAGGTCATTGCTTTGTATTTTTTCATCTAAGGAAAGCTTGTTATAGTCTCAGAAAGGGAGAAGGAGGAGAGGAAAACAATGTTTATTAAATAGTGAAGGAAATATTTCTCTTCTTGCTTTGTGGGAGGAAATTCTTAACTTTTGAATTGAGCAATTTACCTTTCCAGCTGGCAAGTTCAACTGTCTTCCAGAGTTGTCATGTTCTGTTTACTGCAGAGAGAGAAAATGGAATTCTGTTGATCAAATAAGAAAGAAAAAGCATTGTATTATAGAAGAGAAAGATAGAAGAAGAAAACATTCCTGCACAGTGCTCATCAATTTAATTTGATGCATAGTCATTTCATGTGACTGTGTATTGAACTTGAAGATAGTTTGTTTGAAGTAAGTTTAGGCAAAGTGAATGAAATAGTTAAAAAAAAAAAAAAAAGAAGAAACAAAAGCTACACTGTAAAGTCTAATATTAATGGGCTTTGAAAGAGAGAAAAGGTAGATATTATTTGGTTAATGGGGAAAAGTGATATGTGGTTACCAAAACAGATTAACAACAGATTGTGGTTACAAACAAAAACCTCAACTACAAAAAAAGAAAAAGCACACATACAGTCCTCCCAAACGACAGACTGTCTTATGCAGAGCAAGAAGATTAGGTGATGCGAATGGTCAGCTTTATGTGCCACCTACTATCTCCTAGGAACATCATTATTAAAAACATTGTTGTATTGACTGTAATTCTATCTTCTGACAGCATCTTGAACTTGCAATGTGGTCAAAATATTAGCATCTAGCACTCAATTTTTTTCCAGTCAGAGTACTGGCAGTAAACAGCTGAATATCTCTGACACGCCATATGAAAGATAAAAGATATGTGGAAATTAGTCAGGTGAAAGTCCAGTATGGTGACTCACAAGGGATGCCTGAATGCTGATAGCACAAGTGACACTAACTGGTTCTTTATACTTGTGGCACTCACTTGATGCTCACTCAACACACGTTTAAGCAACACCAAGGTATTTTCTAGTTCGGGTCTTAACTATTAGACACAACAGTGTCCAAATCTTCACTTTGGCTCTCAGAGAAATTACACTTGCTAGATTACTTGTTCCTATAATCTGAATTATTATAGTATTATTAAAATTAATAGGATATCTGTGTATTAATAGTATTCTTATAACAAGTAATAGTAGTATGTTAATACTATTAACTTAGTATTATTGTCTAAGATATACCTAGATTATTAATCCCCTCCAATGATTTTAAGTGAGAGATGTTTATTTGTATGTCTCACTACTATTACAGCTTGTATGTAACCCTTTAGATGAGCTCAGGCATGCAAAGAAACCGCTCCGAGGCGACAATAAACTCAGTTAAAGCTACCTGTGTGCATGCTATGACAACATACAGGTTGCAAAACTATCCAAGCTAACTTAGCTTAGTTTCTGAAAAAGGACTACTAAGTCGAATTTCTTTCAACAGAAATGCATCTCTTTAACATGAGGGAGGTAATTTATTGTGTTTGAACTCATAATTATATTGCCAAATAGAGGAAACAAGACAAATCCTTTCTGAGACGGATACTTATTTATACAATGTGTCAAAATCTCCATATACTTTGATAATTTCAAAGAGTAAATAATAGTGTATTTTGGAGCTAGATAGGGCAAACCAGATAAATCTAGACATCTTACTCATGCTTATCAAATTACAGGGAAAAAATGATCTTTTTTGCAAATTTAAAAAGAAAAAGTTTAAGTTTTACCTTAGAATCTATTTTTCTAACCTTTTTTGTTTTGATTAGTTCAGCGTTTTTTTGGACAATTCTAGGTCCCACTAAGGGAACACATTACTCAGAAGAAGCATTACTTCAATACAACTATATGTTATATCCTTAGCAAGCACAGAATATGTTTAAGATACAGAATTCCTGCATTGTTTTAGGTTCACTACCTTTGCCACTAACTATGGAAAAGGATGATCTTTAGTTATATCACAAATATGTTAGCATGTATGTATTCCACTTGCCTTTACAAGTCATGGCTCTGTAACAAGCAAATGAAGTATGGACAGTAGCTTGAGATTTGACTATGAAGGAAAAGCTCTAATTTTAGTGCTGGTGTTCCTCAATTATTGAACTCTTGAGCACTATTATTAAAAAAAAATCATTTCTTGGGAGTTTTTTAATCTCTGAATACCCAATTATTCACCAAGGATACATGTTTGTCCTTGGAAAGGTAGTTCATAGAATATTTTTCTTTAGAGAATTATGTTAATTTGCCAAAAGGTGAAATGGCAAAATGAAAACTGAATACTTCAATTGCTGCTGAGACTGGAGCCACTGAAGAGTACGTTGTAATAAGATCATGAACACTCTCTCTTAGCAAAAACCACAAAAAATCCTCAAACCAACCAACCAAAACTCAAAAAACCAAAAACCCCCACAAAAACCCAAATGCCAGATGTTATCAGCTGAAAGATCAAATTAATAATGCATAAGATCTTAATATTATCCAACGAGGAAAAAAAGATATTTTGATAACTTATAAGTGTTATTGATCCTATCCAGAACTGATTTTAAACATTAAGGTTTGAGCACTGATGCAAATTGCAATTCTCTGATGCTTTTATTTCATCAGAGCTTTGCTAGTGGTCTGGGTGACTGGATGCAGAATAAAATGTGATGTCACTGAACTGAGAAAGACTACACACTTGATAATTAAAAATGTTAAAATTGAAGTTACTGGAAAAAAATAAGATGCAACATTTGTGAGGAAATATATTAAAGCAGAAATTTAAAAATTGCACAAGTATAGAAAGTCAAACAAATATTCAGGTGTCAGCTATTCTAAAAAGCTCAATAATGGACCTCTAGCTGAGCCATAACCCAGGGATATCCTGTTGTTCTGGGAAAAAAAGTAAATACTATATTCTGGTATAAGTGAGTCTACATTCTGTAAGGCCTTTTGAAGTAATAATTCTCTACCGAATACAAGGAGGATCTTGGCTTCTGTCCAGTTCTGAGCTTTGCACAGCACAACTGGAGAAAGCTCAGAGGGGATAATAAGGGTGATCATAGGTCAACTAAACATGGCTTACAACAAAAATATGATTCAATTCATGTTATTCTGTTTAAGATGATAGTCTTAAATATGTAAAACACTATAGCAAAGAGAACTGGAATAATTCTTTTCCATGTCCATGAGAAGATAAAAGATAATTAATTCATGAAATGGTAAGAAAAATTAAGGTTAGCTATTTTAAATTTTTTCAAAATGCTTAAGTAGGTAAGCACTGAAATGAATTGCCTGGATGTAGCTTCTAACTGTGGAGGAGAAGTAGATAAGCAGGTCACAGAAATTATGTAGATAAAATGATGCCTTAATGTAAGGAAATAGACTTAAATGATAATGCAGCATGTCTTTAAATCCTGTAATTTCATGGTAAATGAGGAATAGGTATGTCAGTCCTTTAGCCTTAAATAATAGAAAAGCTTTCAATTATCTTCCTTTCACATTTGTGCCAAGGATATAGAATCCTGCACCTTTTTTTCTCTCCCTCTGTAGCTGTTTGTAACCTTCTCTGGCTGTTCCTGTACTCTCAATCTCCTATATTCCTTGTCTGTAACAAGGTAGCAGTCGGAATACTTCAGTCTTGCTCATATTTTTCATCTTGGGATTCAGGCATTAGCAAGGCTATCCCTTGCTATCACAGCAGAGAAATTACCCTTGGACGTGCCGCACTAAAGAAGGTAAGGTTGTTGTGGTTTTTCTGTTTGCTTTTTCCCACTGATAATTTTATTTTCTCCTTGATCATGAAGTTAGGATGAACATGCATATATGGTAGTCATTCTTTTGGTTCCCTCAGCTCTTTTGGTCACACACTGTTAAAAGTTTCTGTGACATGTTTTAAGGATTTTTGTGTTTCTTAACAGCAGGCCAACATCTTTCTTATCCAGAAACTGTTCTCTGCCCGTAATATTGTCCATCCTATTGATTTGAGAAATTCAGCTGAAGTGTGCAGAAGACAAGTGAGTTTCTAAAGCAGAAGATGGTGTTTGTCATAAAGTATTTAGTGTTATCAGTTCAGATTATCTAATTTATGTCCTGCTTTTCAAGAAATCTGGTTGTGTTGACCAGGCTAAGGTTCAGCTACTTTTCAATTGACATAGGTATTGCTGCATTTGCTCTTTTAATTCAGTACTGCCTTGGACTGTACTCTAGAGCTGTATACCAGAAACACACAAACCTTCGTAAGATCTGTAGAGCATTAAAGGTTCAATATATTTGCAATAGGAAGCAAATGTTACACTTTCTAAGGATCTGATAGCTCATATTTACCAGTTACAGCATCTGTTGTCTTTACATAACAAAGGCTCCAATTCTGTCACTGGAAAGTACTGAGTCATGCCTTACTGTGCAAATATTTATGCTGACTTTCTCACAATTCCTTTGGTTTGCAAAATTCACAGAAGCTGAGATTCTCTTATGTCCTCTTGTCTTCCCCTACTTTTATGAAACTTGGTTCAGTTTGGCCACTTCAACCCATTAACTACTGAATGAATACCGTGCAAAATACTGTCTTTAATACCTACTTACAGAGAAATGAAGCTTTAAAAAGGATGTTTACTTTCTAGTAGACTTGGGGTACTTCAAAGTATTTTTAGTCCTGAGATAAAGATAATCACGTGCAATCACCATGATTACTGAGGATCTGTGTTCATATATTAAAGTATGTGGATGCTAGGGACACTTGATTCCAGACTGTCTCTTGGTTCTCAAAAATATTTTCCCTCTAAATTTAACTTACATGCAGCTAAGTCCAAAATACTGATTGAAAATTCGAATTTTTATGTTACTGATTTTATCCCAGTAAATTTTTATTTTTTTATACATTAGTTAGAAAGTGGAGTTCCTGTGGTCTTGATTAGTTGGGAAAGCATTAGACTTACATTCTCTACTTTTTTATTCCAAGGAGAACACTACCACTAATTCGTGATTTTATCTTGCCAGTCATACATCCTTATTTGCAGGAGTAACATTTATATTCCAGACAGTGTGTGGGACGTGCCACTATTTGTAAACCATTCTAATTAACTTATTCTCCAGCTTAAGTATCATGTTAAGTAAACAAAAACTAATTATCATCTGGTTGTAACAGAATTAATCTCACTCCTTTCATTGACTCCTCATCACTCCTTCATTACTCTGAAGGAAGAGCACTTGGTTTTCTTTCAGACTGCAAAGATATTCCAGTAAAGATCCATCTCCTGAATGGTATTTTTAAAAAAATATGATTAAACACCCTGGCAAATACATAATTCTGTGAAAAGGACAATCCAAGCATTTCATTGCTTCTAACTTCAGCTTCTTTTCTCCCAAGAGAAGTGCAACTTCTTTACGTTTAAACAAAATGTGTGTCATAAATATTGAGATATAATTGTGAGTTTTCATAGTTAGATTATTTGTTCTGTGATTAATAACAGAGATCTGGATGCTTTTTAGGTGGCTTCTAAGAGATATTTTTCTGTATAGAAATTACAACATACCTGCACACACCATGTTTCAAAGACAAGAATACTGGCTTTGCTTTAGAAACAGTATTTCCTGTCTTTCCATGGTGACTTTGCAGATGGCCAGAAAGTAAAATACATTTGCAATTTTGTACTGTAAGAAATAGTCCGTTCTAGAATGTGAGCATAGGAAGAGTATATGGACTGAGATACAGACTTAATAGTGTTGGTGAAAGAGATCCATATTTCTGCCTAAAACAATTTTTAAAATATTCTTAGGTTTCCATTCATTCCTGGTCTGCAAACTGAGAGACTGAGGCAGTTAAAAGTGACTTGCTATTTAGGAAGGAGGCATTGGTTGGCTGTTTCCTTATTAGTAACTTGTACTGTAGACAATGAACTGAGACAGGAAAAGTACTTCTGTATCTTTGTCAGCTCTAACATCTGCAGCTCTGAAAGATACTCTGGAGAACTAGTGTGGATCTTTCTGTTGCCAGTCTTGCACACTGTTGCAAAGCATTGAGATGTCATAGTTTACAGAAAGTTATTCTGTTTATGGAATCATTTTGTTGTTTTTTTCTTTTTTCGGACAAGATCTCTAAGAGCATCAATTTCAACTGTTAACCCAGCACTAAGTCCACTATTAAGCTATGTCCCTAGTGCCACATCTATGTGCCTTTAAAATACCTCCAGGGATGGTGACTCAACCACTTCTGGGGGCAGCCTGTTTCTATTGTGGACAACACTTTCTGTGAAGAAATTTTTTTGTAATATCTAATCTAAACCTCCCCTGGCACAAATTGAGGCTGTTTCCTCTTTTTCTGTTTCTTGCAGCTTGGGAGAAGAGGCCAACCCCCACCAGGCTGCAACTTCCTCTCAGGTAGTTGCAGAGAGAATAAGGTTCCCCCTCAAAAACTGTCAAAACCAACTGTGTTAGACAGTCTGTATTATTTATAGTGATTTCAGTGTCACTTTATATATAGAGATTTGCGAAATGTAATTGTACAATATTGCAGATCATTTTTGGTTGTTTTCCTGGAACTGCTACTCTTTTGGGACTAATTGCTCAGCCAAAAAAGAGGGAATTAATATTACACAATTTATTTACCTGGAACAGAAAAAGAATCAAATAATCCTATTTATATTCCTTCTTCTCTAAAAGTGTTTCAGTCTTCCCTCTCCCTCCCTGAATCCCCTTCTGAAATTATGCAAGTGCTTGAATGCAATAGTGTGTGACACCCGGATGTTTTATACAGAGGAGTGTATGAAACATAATAATTGGTTCACTTCAAACTTTCCAGTTTTTTATTTGCTGTTACATTTTTCTTATCTCCAACATAAATATATCTGCCTTCTGGTTCTGGATAAAACACTCAAATCATGTCCCTGCAAACTACTTGGCAATGGTTGCATCTCATTCTCTTAACTGTGGTTCAGGTTGTCAGAATAATTTATATGTAGGAAAGGTTTTTTTGGTTTTGTTTTGGTGGGTTTTATTTTGTGTTGTCTCCCCTCTGCTCTCCTCCCTTCCCTCCTCTCCACTAGGCTTTAAAAGACGTGCTGTAAGTATGCCTGCATGGGTAAAAATCAGTTTGTGAAGTTTCAGAAGTGTGTGGTCAGAATAGTTGCATCCTGAAAAGACTTGTAACTAAGAAGGAAAAGTTTAGGAGGAAAGAAGAATCATGTTCATTGTGAACTGGAGGATTGAAACACAAAAGTATACATACTCATACATAGCAATCAGTGACTGGCAGGGTAGACATTTAAACCAAGGTCTTCAGAGAATTGAAAGTCTCTGTCCTTTTACTGTTACAAATCATTAAACTGCACACAAAAATTCAAATGCAAATTCTATCATTTTTTCTCAACTGACAAATACAAATTCTTCAGTATTCATGAGTGTTTGATGGATAGTGAAGGGTTTGCCTTTAATGACTGGATAGTTAGAAAACAATTTTGGAAAAGAAAAACATAAAAATAGCACACTGTTAAACAGGTGTTTCCTCACAAATGTTAAAAATGCAAAGAAGTAACAATTGCAGGTGAGAAATTACAGCTTGTTAGCCCTGCCCTCTGTCTAGATATGAAATGCCAAGTGTGCCTATGCAGAAACCTGAGCTATGTGTCTGAGATCCTTTGTTAAGCACCTGATAAGAAGCTCTGATCTCTGCAAATAAAACCAGTGGTGACAGTAACTCTTCTTAGACAAAAGCTGCTGCCTTGCTCTACACTTACCAGTTTATTTATTGTGTGTCTGACTTGCAACATGGTGTGAAAAGTAGGGAAGTGTAAGACTGTTTTTAGCCTTTTCATTATCTATTAGTGACATATTTGAGATCAAGAGGCTTTATCACATCCTTTTTCAACAAATAACTTTTCAACTGAAGCTCATTTTGTGATGAAGTACTAGGTAACATAGAATTAGATGTAGTGTCAAGTAGGAAATTTTCATCTCAGTAATTCATTTTTCTTAAAACATGAATGAATTCCTTGAATATGCAGTGTTGTAGCTATATATTTTGTGCTGTCTTGCAAGGGATTTTTTGTATGATAAAAGGTAGTTAAAATAACTGACTCTTATGAAATAAAATTCTTCATATTAAGTACTATCAAAAGTAAGATTACCGATATAATTTGTCTTTTTATGATCCTTCCATGAGACCACCCCTTGTTCTGTGGGTTCGAAGCAGGAATAAGCACCTACTATTTGCTAGCAATTTTGAAACAGATGCTATTTTAGGACTAAGTAAGGTTTTGCATCAGCAGATACCCTTTTCTGTTAGAAATCCTAGGCATTTTTTGAAAAAGATTGAAAATCAGTTCACAACCATGCATTATTTTTATTAGCCTTTTAATGGAACTTTGGAACTTTAAGAAATTACTTCCCCGCAAACAATATTTTCAAATAGGTTTCAAAAACTTGCCCAGGCTGAAAAAGAAATTTTAAGAATAGAAACATCTAAGTGGTAGTAATAAACCTTTGATGCATGCCACTGTTATCTTGAAATAAAGCCAATGTATAAATACTATTATACTTAACACTACTGTAGCAAATAAATTTACTGGTTTTTAGTTCAACTCTCTACTTGAAATTTACTTCCTGTGGCAAAATTAATGGTCCATGTTGTTTACTAGAAGAAAATGGTGTACTGACACTCTTCATGTAAAACAGAAGCTGAGGATGAGTAAACCCAAATTCAATTGCACACTGCCTAGTTTTTACTGGTAATGATCTAGTAATAATTTCTTAAGATGCTTGCACAGTTTTTAATGCTTCAGTTGATGCAGAGTATACATTCCAGTGTTACATGCATTCTCTCTAAAGCAGTACATCAACTATCAAAATGAACAGAGTTTTACCCTTCTTTAAAGTAAGGATTTGCATTTTAATCCAGGAGCAGAATTGCCAATACTAGAAAACCTTTTTTGTAACTAAAGTCCTCTCTTTAACTAAGAGGTGACCAGACTATGTTGCAGGAGGAATGAAAAATTGGCTTAGAGTGAAGGACTAAATCTGGAAGGAGCCCTTGGTAGAGCAATTCAAGAGAAAGCTCAGCTCTAGAAATAACACCACTGTTAATGCCACCACCATCCAGGAGATCTGAGAAGGGAGCTCCTTTGCAATATCATTGCAAGAATACCTTGAAGGTGTCTAAAAATGGCTTAATAATTGGTTTGTTGCCTTATACAGTTTCCTAAATAAGTATCAGCTGTAGCATAATGTAAGTCTAAAGCACACAATCCTAATTCTGATCATACAGACTGTATAAGGAAGGTAGTGAGGATTTTTAATGACGTGTTAGTGTGAACACGCTATACATAGGCTCTTATTTGTCTTTCATAAGTGTTTAAAATACGTTTTGGTTTTGTGTTAAAAAAAATACTTTAACTTGCATTCTTCTCACTTTAGATTAAGCTGAATGTTTTTAAAGTATTATGAAAAAAACAAGACACTGCTGACATAAGGGTGTCCTGAATTTATATCTTCAAACACTTTGCAAAATGTGGTCTGGCTCAAAAGGATTTGAGGGACAAGGTTAATACTGACTTCTAGTAACACTAAAGGCTTTGTAACATGCAGTGAAATATTGGGCTATGTACTTGAACCTCAAAATCACAAGAGCAATATCATGCTCATATAAGGTAATTGATTAATAAAATAAACAAAAAAAGCTGCTGATTTACTAGTGACCCATCTAAATATACTTACTTTTTATGAGGTATATGAATATAAGATTTGAAGAGTCGACTATATCTTAAAACACAATCAGTACAATCCTATGTTATTTTTTTTTATTTTCCTAAGTGCACCATATTTCTTTTTCCTGATAATCATCTTTCTTTTGTCCTAGTGAAGTCTAATAGGATCGCATTCAAAATGCGTAAAAACACAAGAACTGCATCTCTGAATTGAACTTGGGGTTCATTTGCTGATTACTGCCTTCAGTAGTGCTCAACAAAGGACAAAAGAGCTTGTAATTGCAATTAGATAGGACATGGTGAATGAAGCCTGAATCATCAGATATAGCAGCTCTTCTAATCTGCTTTGAATTATTAAGAGTACTTTGTCTTTTTTCAGTATCTACTCACTATTTTGAAGTTCTGTGACAGTCATGGCTTTATTCTGCCATCCTGTGACAATGTGCAATACGATGTAGTATGAGATGGTCATACATAGTGCAGGAGGAAATAGAAAGAGGCAGTCAATTATTCTAAATTTACCAGCCCTTACTCTCAGAGGATACAGAAGTTCTTGTTCTACCAGGACTTTTACCATTGATTGCTACACTACTTATGCATCCATTCCATGTATTGGTGGGGCTTAAAAAAAAAAAAAAATTAAAAACCATATTAATAGTGGATTATCTCATAGCATGCTATTTTTGAAATTTCATAAAATCACAGCTTTTTTAACAAGTGGGACCATAGAATCATAATCTTTTTATTTTATTCAACTTATAGCAGGGGCCTAGTTCTATTTACTGTCATCTAATGCCAGAATCAGCTCTGTTTAGAAAGTCTACTTAAATAAGAAATAATGACTCAACCAGTAAAGCTCAAGAGTTTGGAGATATGGATAAGTTCATCTTACTGCTAACAAAAACAAAGAGTATTCATAATAATCAAACACTTTCTGAGAAAATATGCCATCCTTCATTTTTAATTTAAATAGAAAAATGAACTACTGAAAGTTTTAAATCTCTCTTCAGCTGGCTGGGGAAGCCTTGGGACTGTCATAGTTATTTTTTGGTGAACTCACTGATCATAGGACCCATCACTGTGAAAATGAAGAAATCTATGAAAATATTGGTGATCGCAAATGCTGTGCAGCTTGCACAGTGTGGTCAGTAAAATACAGAAATATATGTTTGTATGGAGATTTATTTGCTTTCTGACATCAGAGGACACTTTTGTTATCAAACTGCAACAAAATGTGACTTTTGTAACAGAACTGAAAGCTGAAAATCTATTGCTTAGTTAGTAGGAGGATTAATATGGGCTACAGTCTTGGTCGCTTCTTGGAAGAAATGGTAGGAGGTGCTGGTGCATGTTGATTAATGTCATATGTTTGATAATCATTAAGATAGTCCTGATCTGAGATTTCATTTATGTTGTTATGTTTTAAAATTATTAAGCACCTCATGCAGGTTTAAAAGCACTTTCAGTCATTCCATGTTACTAATTAGGCTACACTAGATCTTTTAAAACAAGTCACTAGTTATCGTTTTGACAGGCAAACTAAATGATCATTTGTTGCACAGGAGAAAAGACTGACCCCCACCTCAGTACACCCTGCTTGTGGTGTTTATAGGGAGCCATAATGTCTCCCCAAGCCTTCTCTTCTCCAGGCTAAACAATCTGAGCTCCCTCAGCCACTTCTCACAGAATTTCTCTATCAGATTGTTCACCAGCTCCGTTGCCCTTCCCTGGACATAATCCAGCATCTCAATGTCCTTCTTATAGTGAGGGGTCCAAAACTCAACACAAACTTTGAGGTGTGGCCTCACCAGTGTCGAGTACAGGGGGATGATCTCTGCCTTGGTTCTGCTGGCCACACTATTGCTGATGCAGGACAGGACACTGCAGTATTACCACCCTCAGGTCATTTTCCACCAGGGCAGCTTTCCAGCTACTCATCCCTAAGTCTGTAGCACTGAATGGGGTTGTTATAACCCAAATGCAGGACCTGGTGCTTTGTCTTGTTGAACCTCATACTCTCGGCCTTGATCCATTGATCCAGCCCATCCAGATTCGTTTGCAGAGCCCTCCTACTCTCTGGCAGATCAACACTCCCACTCAGTGTTCTTCCTCATCCTTTGTCACTGTGTTTCCCTCCACATCCAATAAAGGGTGGACAGTCTTCTTAGCCTTCCTTCTGTCATCTTCTGTGTTTATAGAAACATTTTTTTGCTGTCTTGTGCAGCAGTTAAGTTATAGCTGGGCTTTGACTCTTCTAATTTTCTCCCTGCACCCCCTCATGACATCCTTACACAACCTACTGGCGTCCTTGTGGTTCCTTCTTCTCCCTGAGGCAAAGTCTGTGTTCAGCCAAAGAGGTGAGGATAGGGAATCCTTCATATTATACATCCTGTTCTCCCATGAGGCCTTTCCCAGGGAAGGTAGTTTGCAGATCCAGACAGAGATAGCGGATCTTTCTTGGACTCCTCTACCTACTCACCAGAGCTCTGTCACTAAGCAGAGAAGCTTCACCACCTGAAAGACTCTTTGTTATTCCCTCTAGAACTTAACAGAAAGAAGAACTGGAGGGAAAAGCTCTTATTTTTTTCAGTTAAAGCAGTAAGGTTCGAAAAATAATAAATAGTAAAGTGGTAAAAGCAGAGCACTTGACTATTGTAATTTAGAGCCCAATTTAATATCGTTCATGTATCTCTGTTTCCTTTGTTTTCAACTGTCCTCCTCTTTCCATGAGGATAGCACAGAAGACTAGTCAGCAAAATACTGACTTGACTGGCTATGCCTTTACTTAAGAGTGAGTTGCATAAATATGCCCAATGGTTGTAAATCCTTTGAAGGGGACATGGAGAGATAACCTATTGTTTAGGAGACCCATGAATGTTCTGCACTTGAGAACTTCTAGTTTTGGCCCAGCTTAACTAATGATTTCATTTCTCATGCAGATGTCATGAGGAGAGAACTCAGGACACCTAGCATACTGGGAGTTCGGTTTTGAGTGGA
This sequence comes from Cnemophilus loriae, assembly GCA_013397755.1. Lineage (NCBI taxonomy): Eukaryota > Metazoa > Chordata > Aves > Passeriformes > Corvidae > Cnemophilus > Cnemophilus loriae. Next base: position 332,695 of record VZTF01008739.1, read on the forward strand.
CTTGCAGGATGTTACAGTACTGCATATAGTAAGAAGTTAGTACTACTTTATCACTTAGCCGCTTCTCTTTCCTGAAACTCCCAAAAGTTTTTGTGGATTATTTAATGAAAGCTGTACGTTTGTCAGCCATGTAAACTCATATTCCAGAAGTCTCTTGGAGAAGCATATACCTGTGACAGTTTCAGATTTTTTTAAATCATATTATTCAGTTATAATCATTCTGGGAAAGGCTGATGGAAGAGACATAAATGAGTACAATTCCTACCCCATTCTTAAAAGTCAAGGAAATACCAGATACGTCCTTGTAATATGTCACTTCGATAATTATTGTAGTTGTCAGCATAGTCAGTTGGGGTTGGAAGTTATGATAGGGTCTAAAGAGTTAGACACCAAGATTTCATTGGTATAGTGTTTGAGTGCTTGGATATTGGAAGAATGTTTATAAGTCTGAGATCCCAAGATTTTGACTGCACTAGGAATAGGTAGGAACAGATAGTTCTATGTCATCAATATCAAGTGTTTACCTACATTAGAAATTCAGATTTAAATAATCAAACCCTTAGCTACCTGGAAACGCCTAAGTAAACTATGATGATAGAACACGATTTAATCTAATTTTAAGGAAAAAGTTCCCCAGTGTCAGCCTTATCTTTGCTTTTTAACTACTGTAGTATTAATAATTTCCATGTTTTAGTAATCAAAAATGACTGGGCTGAATAAATGGCTTTCTTAATTGACTAATTAAAGAGGTCTGAGTGAACAAAGTTTAAATATTGCCGTTTACAGATTTTGAAACATAAGAAGCAAATATTTTTATTTTTATTACTATGTTTAGTACTTCATTAAGTAGGATCATTACTTAAGTTTAATTTTTGAGGTAAACAAGATCTCATCAAGACACAAATGATACTGGAAACCTGGTGCAGTGAAAGAAGTTATTCCCTGTTGAATTATAGAGTCAATGAAGTATGAAAATGATGACATTTAATATCTTAAATGAAAGCTGCTTTAGGGAATACTTCAGCACTTTAAACTGTTATCTCATAATTTGATCTCACCTGGCTAATCCAATATCACAATATAGCTGCCAACTTTTCAAACTCCAAGTTTCTGGTACTGCTATCAGATTTAGAAAGAAAAAGATGATAGGACAATCTGCAACAATAAATGTGATATTTATAGACATTTCTAATCAGGACGTTTTTATGATCTGTAATATTTATGCAGTTTGGAAAAGCCATTCATTTAAGCATATTGTAATGTGAATGCTACTTCGTTTAGAGAAATTAACCTAGTTGCATATCTTTTCCATTTCTCTGATACTGAGGAAATATAAAAGAAGCGGAAATCTTTATGCTTCTGTATCCAAATAAATTGTCTTTCTGTAGGAAATATATGATGGAGATTTTGGGAGGATTGCTAAATCCACAGGAAAAATTTCAACAGAAATCAAAATTATGTTATAATTTTGAAACTTAATTCTATAATCTATCTAGACCTCGAAGGCAGCAGTATTTCTTTTTCTATGTGAAATGTCCCATTACTTACTTTGACAAGCAGATTAGTCTTATTCTACCAACCATTAAACCTGATATATTTTGAAGGACTAGGTCCTGCCCTTGGGTCACAACAACACCAGGCAACTCTGCAGGCTGGGGGCAGAGTGGTTGGAAAGCTGCCCAGTGGAAGAGGACCTGGGGGTGCTGAATGCGAGCCAGCTGTGCCCAGGTGGCCAAGAAGGCCAAAGGCATCCTGGCCTGTGTCAGCAATAGCGTGGCCAGCAGGATGAGGGCAGGATGTCTCTCTGCACTCAGCACTGGTGAAGCTGCACCTTGAATTCGGTTTTGGTCCCCTCACTTCAAGAAAGACATTGAGGTATTGGAGCATGTCCATAGAAGGGCAACAAAGCTGAAGTGTCTGGAGCACAAGTCCTATGAGGAGTGGCTGAGGGAGCTGGGATTGTGTAGCCTGGAAAAGAGAAGGCTCAGGAGAGACCTTTTTGCTCTCTCCAATTACCTGAAAGGAGGTTGTAGAGATGTGGGGGTCGGTCACTCTCCAGACAAGTAAGTGACAGAACCTGAGGAAATGGCTTGAAATTATGCCGGGGAGGTTTACATTAAGTAGTAGGAAAATTTGCTTCACTGAGATTGTTGTCAAGCCTTGATACTGGCTGGTTAAAGAAGTGGTGGAATCACTGTCCCTGGAAGTTCAAAAAACGTGTGGATATGACACATGAGGACATGATTTAGTGGTGAAAATGGAAGTGCTAGCTTGATGGTTGAACTCAAGGATCTTAGAAGCCTTTTCCAACCCTAAGGATTCTATGATTCTTTTATACTTCTTTTGTTTACTGCAAGAGCATATTACTTCTTAGGGGAAAAATTCTTTTTAAGTCAGGTTTCTTTTGGTTGGTGTTTATGCACTGAGACTGTATTATAGATATTTACTAATAAAAGCTGGTTGCTTGGAAGCTCCTTTACACTCACAAAAAGACAAGGCAAGCATGTACATTATGAGATCATGGAGCCTGGGTAGCTTTGCATTTTTTACTACCATGAATATGTACTTAGACATTTGAGTGTGGCAGGGTAAATTTTAGCATCAGATTTACTGTAAAAAAAAGTAGCATAAGCACTATTTCAAAATTAGGAGAAAATACTAAATGCATGCATTAAAAATAGCTGTTTTTCTCTGTTTCTCTATGCTAGGATAAGAAGAAAATACCTCAAGCAGGGATGTTAAGGGCGCTAGCATATCAGTATCAGAATACATAATGGTAATTGTGTCCCACTCTGCAATTTCATAAATGTACAAATTTTGTTGGAACACTTCCTTGAGTATATGTCTCCATACCAAACTAATGGAACATGCTTTATTTCAGAGACAAGGAGAAGTATGTGTATGACAATGGAGCATAAAAGTGACTCACAGTCACGTTTGATTTGCTCTTAATATTTATTGTATTCTCTACTTTGTTGTATCTTGAACTGCTGAGATTTACTCTTCTTTAAATTGATACTTATGAAGGCTTAATGCTTCTCTTCAATGAAAACAGTAAATACTTAATTACATGAATCAAAGTTTTAGGGAAAAATTACAGAAGAAGCACAGGTTACAGGAGTTGAAATTTCATAAAATCCAAGATATTGACCTAAAAATCCTCAGGTTTAGTACAAAGAAAGGTAACTGTAAGAGGTAATCCTACAAAGGCATGGGTTTTTTCCATCTACATACATTGTTTCAAATTGCAGTCCAATTCAGAATTTCTCACAACTAGCTTTTTAAACTGTTTTTAGCAGCATTTCATGGTTCATATTTTCTAATGCAATTAAGCTTAACATGTTTACTTATCTTCCACATGAAAAACAAAGCCACCATCTACTGTAATTGGGGCAGGTAGAATGTGATGCAGATACTCAGATTGGTTTTGGTCTGAGGGGAAAAGATGCCTTAAAAGTTTTGTTTTCTTGCATAGTGACTTAACCCAAAGAAGCTAAGGTTAGATTTCGATGATTCATACTGTATTCTGAATCTAGCTAAAACCAGTACAATTTTAGAAGCCTGCTTATATCTAATTTATAGGCAGAAAAACCAGTGTAGTCTGTTGGGAAGAGGGGAATAAGGGTTGGGGAACACAATGAGGGGAAGTATCTTGAATGTCCAACTAAATATTAATACAAAGCTGAGAACTTAGATGTGGGAGATCTACCTAGCAAAAGTCTAGCTGGAGTAAAGAGGGAGAAAGCAGTAGGTCTAGGGGAGCACTGGTTATGCTGCTGTCAATTAGTATGAACATCAATGCACCAAGTGATGTTTTTGATCACTACAAAGGTATTTTTTTCTTTAAAAAAAGGCCTTTTAACTGTAAGTTTTAGTCTAGCAGACCTTTACGATGATCCCTCATATTAATGAATCACAAATGCTTAGCTCTGAAATTTTTATCATCTTTCCAACTATTAATATTCATCATGCTGGGGTTTATAGTTGTAGACCACATTGTTATTAATAAAACATTAATTGCAGAGTCAAACAGCAGGCAGATTCTCTAGCGGAGCAGGGTACCGTAGCGTATGGGGGAAGGGAGTGGTCCTCACCTAGGGAAACCCCAGGCAGTGCTGAGACCTGCAAGGAAGTGGCAGCTCTCACGTGAGCAGCTGATGAGGTGTGCATAGGGTCAGGAGCAATGGTGTCACCCCCCACCATGCCCACAAACAGCAGCCCTGGGGGGCACGAGCGACCAGGAGCAGAGTGGGCAAACAGGATGTGGCACGTCAGCCAGAGCATGGTGAGGCAGTTCGCACAGGAGGACATGCAGGAGGGAGAGTGCTTCTTTGAAGGAGAGGCATTCCACTGGCCAAGAGGAGAGACTTGCGCCAGTATCTCTTGGAGGTTCCTGAAATGCATTAACAATAGCTTCCCTCTCCATGTGATAGAGGAGCCAAAGAGGAGAGGTGCTGTGCTGGACCCTGTTCTCACCAAGGAGGCGCTGTGGGGAACGCGCAGGTGGTTACAGTGCTGTAACCATGAAATGGCAGAGTTCAAGATGCTAAAGGCAGTGAGGAGGGTGCACAGCAAACTCTGTGTGTATCCTGGACTTTAGAAGAGCAAACTTTGGCCTCTCCAGGAGTCTCCTTGGTAGAATAGCATGGAATAAAGCCCTGGAGGGAAGAGGAGCCCAAGCAAACTGGTTGATATTCAAGGATCTCCTCCACCAAGTACAGGAGCGATGCATCTCAACAAAGAGGAAGACAGACTAAATGACCAGGAGGTTGATGGAGGGAAAAAAGATCTCCTGGACAGACACAAACACAAAAAGCAAGCCTGGAGAGCGTGGAAGCAGGGACAGGTAGTCTGGGAGGAATATAAAGAGATTGTCTGAACAGCCAGAGATCAGGTTAGGAAAGCTAATACCCTGACAGAATTAAACCTGGCTGCGTGTGTCAATGGCAAGATGTAAAACTCCTATGGGTTATGTCTGTGATAAAATGAAGACTAGGGAAAATATGGCCCCACTTCATTAGGAAAAGGGAAACCTGGTTTTCTGAGGTTTGGAGAAGGTAGAAGTGCTCAACAACTTTTTTGTCTCAGTCTTCACTGGCAAGTGCTCCAGCCACGCTGCATGAGCCACACACACAGGAGGCAAAGGCAGGGACTGACAGAATGAAGAACCATCTGCTGTAGGAGATCAAGTCTGAGACCATCTAAGAAACAAGACAGTGCACAAACCCACAGAACCTGATAAGACAAGTCTGTGAGTCCTGAGGGAACTGGTGGGGGAAGTAGCTAAGCTGTTGTCTGTATTTGAAAAGTCGTGGCAGTTCGGTGGAGTTCCCGGTGACTGTCAGTTACACCTTCAAAAGTAGCGGTTACCTCTTCAAAAATGAGGGTGGTTAGGCTCTGGAACAAGTTGCCCAGGGAAGTTGTGGATGCTGCATCCCTGGAGGTGTTCAAAGCCAGGTTGGATGGGATTTTGTGCAACCTGGTCTAGTGGAAGGTGTCCCTGACAGGGGGTTTTAACTAGGTGGTATTTGAGTTCTCTTTCAAATCAAACAATTCTATGCTTCAATAATTAAAAGATTGCTAAGACAAGAATCAGGATTTTTTAATAACAATTAATTACTATAAATAAAGGGAAACTGTTGCAAGGAATTTATTCCTGGGTGGTGAAGGAAAGGCTAGAAAACATTCCCTTGCTAGTCATGAAGGCAGAAACTAACCATCTTTTAATTCTTCCTCTCCTCAGCTGTTGTTTCATTGAAAATTTTGTTAACAGGACAAAAGGGTTTTTCTTATGCTGTGACTTCAAACCACAACAAGCTATATAGAAGGGTTTTCTGGATGATTTTACTTTCTTGACAGAAAAGATTTTCAAACTTCTATTCATGCATAATTTAAGGATTTCAGCCAAACAATTCAGTTCTTCTTTGTTGAAAAGGTTCAATATGGAATAAAGCTAAATACAAAGGTCTTCTAAAGTTGATTTGCAGTATCTTTTAAACACTTACAACTCCATGACAAATTTTGCAGTCTTTATTTGGTAGTTCTCAGAAATTATATAGACTAGTATAAATGTTAAATGTGGAACATGTGTATGTCTTGCTACAATTATCCTATTATTCGAATAGAAAATTGTGGGAGGGAAAAGGAATATTTTTTAACTTACACATGGAAGGTATGACCAAGATCTTAGAATAGGATCCAGACATTGACTTGCATCTAGTTTTGCTTTGGAGTGTTCCCATTCATGTTATTGTTATGGTGATAGTTATTAAAACAATATATAACTTGGCATTCCATTTGATCAGGAGAGCATAACCTGACCATATTTTGTAACATTTTCTTTGCCTTATCAGCCACCTACAGATTTTTAAGAACTTACTGACATAGTAAATATATTAACAGCTTTTTGTTTTAATTAACCTCTAACAGCTCACCGATTAGTACCTGTAAAGTACAATCACAATTCCAGGGACAGCTGAAATCCCATGACAGCATAGCTAATCAATATAAAAGCAACTGAGACAACATGGCTCTGGCACTGTAATAAGCTCCATCCTTTAGGTGTACAGGTCTCCTGTAAACTGTTGGACACCAAACTTTCTAATTAAAAGTAAACATCGTGACCCAGTCATATACATCTCAAATATTGACATTTCTTTCTCTAAGAAAATATCTGTTTTGAAATTTTCTTCTGCATGATTCTTCTTGCACGGTTATAAAGATCACGATGGTATTTAAAAAAAACCTGCACAAATAATCCATTCTAGTTTTAGGTCTGCATATGCATATTAATAAATTTTTTTTGGATTAAACATTTTTGTGTTTGCAGTCACAAACTGGAAAATTCTGCATTTCTAGTCTAATACTAAAATATGAAAAATAACAAACCTGATAAAATATAATCAAGAGATTGCTTTTATGAGAAGGTCATGACTCATTTATCTTTCAGTCTGTCCTCACCTTCCTACAGCTATTATTCTATCTGCATATCTTTTCTTTCTCTAACTTTGATTTTTGGTTGAAGTGAAGCTTCTGGTTATCTTTTGGTTGCTGTGACTTTCAATCATAAACACTTCAAGGTGGTTGTAGGAGATCTAAATGAGACTTTGATATACTTCCTTCTCGTGTTGCAACTTTGCGTGATATCTGTTTTCAGGAATGGGATAAAGGCTTGTTTTTAGAAGAAGTCTCTGAATGTTTATTGTTTCTGCTATAAATGACTTCTCAAACCTAGGTGTGGTGCTTTGTCCAACAGGGTTTGGATGCATCAGAGTAAATCTGGCCTGTGTATTTACATAGAACCAGAGGCTGGCCCATCAGGAGCCTCAATTTCTTTAAATGTTGCTTAGCAGAGCAAACGCTTAACCTTATGGAGCAGCATAAACGAGACTTGATATATGTGCTGGAATGCTTTCTAAAGTTTAGACAGAATTGTGAAGGTCAAACCTAGAGTACCATAACTTTACCTTGCAGATACTCAGGAATGTAGATTACAAATAATTTAAACACCTAACTTCCATTTAATTTCGGTAGTGCTTAAGACTCCAGGGTGCCATAATGACTGGAGCTTTGTAAAACCATCTACATTTAAAAATGGGTCATGAAGGTGGCTGTGGATTCCTCTAATGTATAGAATTACCTGTTTAGATAAAATTCTGCAGATTGCAGGACTGAATAAAAGAATGTCCTCTTTCATAAGAGAAAGATGAAGGAGAGAGAGGAAGGTAAGCCATGGGAATGTTTTCTCCCACTTGAATACAGTTAATGAAGGCGAACAGAGTTAATAAAGATTAATATCCTTAAGCTTGAAAAATTGATTTTGATGTCAGAGACTGTGGATGTGTTCACTCATCAAAGTTTAGCAATCTAAATTCAGGAACTTAAAGCAAGATACCTATGCCCTTTCTAAAATGAATAGCTGTGGAATAGCCTTTGAAATGGTTGAATGATTTGGAGAAGAAATCTCACACAGGCAGGACACCTGTGTAATGTTATGAAGCAGCTTAAATTTTTTTGCGCTTTTATTTCAAGTGGTTAAAGCTGACTGTGTGTGTATCCTTCCTTTCCAATATATATTACATTCTGATCTCATATTCTGTATGTTGGTCATATAACTTGAGCTGTGACTGTAATGAAATGATTCCTCCCCTGAGGAAAACACAAGACCTTCATCTCCTCTGCAGACATTAATCTTTGCTATGTTATGCATGGCCACACTTTTTTCAAAGTGCACTCTGTTAGTGTACATCATTCAAAGCACTGCAAGGAATTAATGGTCCTCTTAAGCAAAGCACTTAATTCCTCTACTTCATTTACAGCTAGGGGAGCCCAAAAGAACAAATAAGATCATCTACCTTCTTAAACTGAGGGTAATAGGTACCTTGGTTACTTAGAAGTTACTTTAGAATTTTAAAACTTGTTTGTTTCTGTGTTGTTTGATCATTGGAAGATGATTTGATGTAGATTCTAACTCAGCTGAGTATTAAATTATCTATAAAGCATAACACTTCAGATATACTTATGACAGAATTAAAAGTTATGACAAAGTGAATAATTTTAATTTTTATTTTTGCTATCTAAATATTTCCCAGATCTCATATATCGAATGATAATAGTAATACTTCAAGGTTATAAACAGTAATACTTAAAGCAGGTTGCAGTGAATAATTCAGCTCCTCCGGGAAAATGGTATGGGAATAAATATTTGGAAAAGTTATATTAACACACGAACAGGATTTCATATGGAAATGGCTGTGTTTGGGATTTTCTTCATCTGGAAATTTGAATTTACAAAGCCAAAGTCTTTTAATACCTCATTTTGGACAAAAGATTTCTTCACAATATGCAGTGAAATAGAATAACAATATTTAAAGTACAAAGAAAGATAACTTTTGTGTAAAACATGGGCGGAGATAAATTATTCAACTAGGCAGTGTATCCTTGTTCTTTCAAATAGCTAACTGGAAAAAAAGAAGTGTGTTTTGAAAATTGCTGGTTTTATTCTCACACTATTACCTCTAAATATATCTTGAATAAATAACTTGAATAAATGACCTCCAAGTGCTGAAGTATTTAGATGTGTTCAGGTAACTTAGAAATAATTTAAGAAATATTTGTGTCCAAACATTTGGAAAAATGTGTATTTGAGAGTAAACAGCAAATGATATTACAAACCAATACCTCAAACTCTGCTTCTATACATTACTCTAATATTTTTTTACATGCAAATAGAAAAGCTCCTATGGACTCTGTTTGCATTGCAGAACACCTAAAGAAAGATTTTTTTTTTTTTTTAATAACACTTTAGAATTTGTGAGTATTGTTCTATGACAGTTTTTGTAGATAAAATCTATGAAATATTCTCCAGTAGATATACAAATAGAATGTGGGGATTTTAGTGTTGTGGTCTGGTTTAAATTTGTAGGGTTTTCTTCCCCTCAGACTTAATTGCTCAGCAGTAAAAAATCTCTGTAATTCATAAAATTATGATTATAAGACTAAGCTTTTTTTTTTTTTTTTTTAAGCGGAAGGGGAATAGTAGGACTATATAAAGATTCAGGCCCAAGAATCAGCTTGAGTAGAAACAACCCACCATTTGCTATCTTACCCTACCTGGCATCTGAGCTAAGAGGATTAGCTTACAGAAAGCTAAATAGCCTAAGCTGGTTAATACATTTTTGTAGACCTTTGTCTCAGCTTTGTGGAGCTCTGATCATGAAAATACAATCTGTAGTCCGTATCACCCTAGTATTTCCCTTCTCTATTTCCCAGTTTAGATATGTTATCTGAATACCAACCCCTAAACAACGTACCAGTAGGGGACTTTGGGACTATCAGTCCCCAGGACCATGCTTTTTGCAATACAATTTCCCAAAGTCTCTCAGTGATGTTTCCAGGCACTGTCTTACTTGGAATAAATAGAACAACTTTAGCACTTAAGGATACTAAAATGGTGAAGCATTCTTACAAATAGAGAGCCCAGCACATGTGGTATGAAGTGAGTTTATTTAGTTCCCTGTAATTTTGACTTTTTCTTTGGCAATGGGGAAAAGATCATTGCTAACTTTTAAATGCCAGTAAAATTAGCTTCTGTTCTGGGCTGTAGATATGCTGTTCATCAGCCTGCTAGTTGGTTTTCTGTTGTTTGGATTTTTTAAAGCCTGATAGAATTGCCCTAGTTTTGGCTCAGAGATCGAACAAAAAAGGCGTTACTTCCACTTCATGTTCCAAGGCCTCACATGTTCAATCAATCTTTCCTTTCAGTTTACAGAAGCTTTTGGAACAGGGCTCTCTGTGTATTTGTAATGCCGTACACGTTTCATGTTACAGGGTAGACTAGGCAGAAACCAAGTCATTCACTTATTACTCAAGTCAATAGAGAATCACAGAATTGCAGAATCAATTAGGCTGGAAAGGACCTCTGAGATCATCAAGTCCAACCTATGACCAAACACCGCCTTGTCCACTAGACCATGACACTAAATGCCACATCTATCCCTTGAATGTCTTCAGGGATGGTCACTCCACCACCTCCCTGGGCAGACAGAATATCTAACCAGCCTTTCTGTGAAGAATTTCTTCCTAAAGAAGAGAAAGATGATCTTTGGAATCCATGATCTTTTGGAGTAGTCCCTCAAGTAGATGAGCTTTAGTCTTTGGATTTCTTGGTAAACATAAGCATATGTATCATGGATTTGCTCTTGAGCTTATGAAAATAAATGAAACCTCAAATTTTTTATTTTTTTTTTAATGAGAAACTCTGGTCTGCTTCATTATGATAATTAGTCCTCTGACATCAAATTAATTATTGGAACAAATGCTGAGGAAAGTGAAACAGTCATCAACAGGAAGTATTTAATTTACAAACCAGTGTACTGAATAATATCAATTTTAAAACACAGAGTAAAAGAGAATTATTAATATATAATCAATTACTTTTGTATTAAAAAAATAAACGGTTGCACAAAGAAAGCATGAAAGGGGTTAAACACTGTCTTGATAACCTACCACTAGATTACTTCCATGACCATTGAACAGCTGCTTCATTTTTTCCTTTATTTTTTTTTCTCCAACAATAAACTCAAAATTAAGGATGTTTGCCTGTATGCTATGTTTTTGTTTATGTTTGTGGAATCTCTTCCACTAAAGTAAAAAAAAATATTGAACACTGGCTGGTGATTAACCTGATATCCATAGGAAAGGGTTAAAGGTATTTTTCAAAAGCTCCCTTGGCTCAAGAGCAAATGGGAATAAAAGTTGCTGTTGCTATTGAAACATGATCATGTAAAAAATGCTATTGCTGTGAAATCTGCTATATAACTAAACTAACAAACAGTAATCTGCAAGGGTGTTTAATAGCTTTTTGATAATTTATGCTAGTGCATATTTTGCAACTATTTATGGAGACACCTCATAATAATGGCATTGAAAGATGTAAGATAAGTATTATCTATATTTTCCATGTCAGAATGGAATTCTATTACAAAAATTCCAGTAAACACAAATTATGCTTTTCTATTTTTAAAGCAAATTAGAGTTTGGTATATTTAAGAAATGTAGCGCCTTTAAAATGTGAAGGAAGCAATCTCATTATCATGCTTGTCATGTTATCATTCTTTTTCATGTTTTGGTAAGTGCGTTACTGAAAATGCTCAATAAAAAAATGCAAACAAGATGACTAGTACTGCAAGCTGTTATATTTTGCTCTATTGCCATAGAAAGCTGCTGTGTCACTTTAACATGGCTTGGTGGTTGTAAGGTACAGAATGGTTGTTGAAATGGATAGGTCCTTATATAAATGGCAGTGAAAACCAAATGCCTCTCCTTTACTCAGCTGTGGAACTATCCTACAAAATTGCTTTAAATATTTGGATGGCTTTGTCAACACTTAATGAATTCTGGCCATCATAAATCTCAGATGCCCTCCCTGAGTAAAACCCCAAATTATCACAGTTTCATAGCCTAAGCTGCCCTTGCCATATGGCGAGTGCAAATGTTTCTAAAGCAGCAAATGTTCTGTCAAGAGTTCCTAGTGATGTTTTGATTGGATTGCTCTATTAACTGAACAAGTCTGCCAAAAGAAAGCACCTGCACAATGAAAAGTGTGCAGAAGCTGCCAGTCTGTAACAAGGGAAGGAAAGTGAAGCATATAGTGACAAGTTACCTGTCATCAGAAGATATGATGCATAGGCTACAATAGATTCTACAGCATACCTGATCTCACAAAATATCTCTCACAAAAGAAAAAAGGTGGGGAGCATGTGTGTGTGGAAGAACTAACCTAGCTCCAGTAAACTTCTGCCCCTGAAAGTGCCAAGTCATAGCTTAATGTGCTGTAACAGCTTACAAAACAATGAACTCCTCAGTGGCTTCTTAGCCAGACCTTTCCAGAGAGGTTATCAAACAATAACTCCAGGGAGGGTAGATACATTCCTTTTCCATATTCAGTTTTGCTTCAGTTTTAAGATGCCAATGCTGTATGCAGATTTTTATTCTCTTGGACAATCTGGCCTGGAGCGTATCATTCACTTGTTATAATTGATAGCTGAATATGCAAATACACTAAAGAACTGACAGAAGTAAAATTATTTTTGCTCTTCTGAGGAGGAATGCTTAATGAGATCCCTTTGAGATCACTTTTCTGGACTGTATATCATCTTTAAGTAGATTAAAGTTATATTTTGCATAAAAAAGTTTCACATGAACATGCGACAACTATTAACAGTTATGTATGTAGGTTTACAGGTCATTACCATTTGTGTCACTGAGAGAATACGCAGCTATACTGCACCTGTTGTTCTCAAGAAACAATAAAATTCAATCTTACCTAGTAGCCAGAAGTGTGTGAAGTGGTACCAGGACATGATCTCTGTGCAAATCCCTTGACTCGGCCTTTGTACTATAAATTTTGCTGTGTATTCTGTCATGGAACTGAGGGAAGGGAAGCGGTGCAGAGAGGGAATTGTAGATCAGTTCAGGGGAACAGAAATAGACCCTGTCAGAAGNATGGTGGGCATAGGGTGGGGGTTAGGAGATTTCTCTTTCAGTAAGGTAGATTAGACCTGAGTGGGAGTACAGTAAAAGTCCAGGGGGTGGGGGGGGCGTCGGGGAATGGGGGGAGATAAATGGTATTAACAATTTTACGAGGACCTTTTGGGATAGATTTTTTATTTTATCCCCACTGTAGGAATGGATCAATTCATCTGTTAATGGATTTAAAAATTTCAGTTTAAGGTCAATAAAACTTAATTGTCCTTCCAGACATATCTTTGTATTACTTTGCAGTTCTAAATTTCACATTCAAAGTTCATACTTTGCAGTTCTAAATTTTTCCCACAGTAAAATTTCATCAAAAATAAAAGGGAGAATTAGAGTATAATAAAAGTGAGTTGCCTCAGTAAAACATTGTCTCAGCATACCAGATCTTCTACCTCTCACAGGGTCAATGCAGCTGTTACACAGACACTGCATCAAATGTCAGTTGTGCACTGTCCAAATGCCAACTGTGAAGATGTTTTGAAAGACTTGTGTTCTAGATCATGCTGTAACAAACCTTGTCAAACATGGTATCAGTCATGCAATGTCCTAGCCCTCAGTAAAGCATTCTGTTAAATAAGCTAGTTCAAAATTCCTGGAGGATGTGTCTTACTCTTTAAAATTTCAACTTGGAAAAAAAGCAAATGCGAGAAAAATTTATTTTGTCTTTGAAGATCCATCTGATAGAGGCAGAATGATCTCTGCTACCAGCATTTCCATAATTCATGGAGTGTTGAGGTGATATTCTCACTTTCCCTTTCCCAAAGTGTCTTTGGGTATTTAAAGACTACCCATTTTGAATTTCCTTTATTCTACTCTGTGCATCATTTGATAAGTCACCTGAGTCTGAAGCTGACAAACTAGGAGAAAAAACATAATGCTGTTTTGCAAAACCTTCTTTTACATTCTCTCACTTTACCATCCATCCACATTTGCCTGATAGTTTTCTTCTTTTCTCTCTTAGTGTACTACTATCCAAACCAAATCTCAATCTAATGTGGCATTAATGCAAGGTTGCTCATTCTCACATCAATGATGTATCCTGTGCACTATAATTATTTTCCATAAGCTTTTCTGCACCTTTAAATTTATATTTTTTTTCTTCATGGATGCTAAGTATGATTTAGAGTTTTCAGAGTGCTAAAAGCAGTAGAACTGAATATTATTTGGGTCTTAACCCTATTTAATATTGGAATTTGTAACTGTTTTCTTCCTTCCTTTTCATTATTGCCCTACTTAACGTAAGACATTTTGTAAAATAAAAGGGCTCAGAAATAGGGGAAAAAGAGTTCTAAGATTACAATGTCTTGAATGCTGCGAACATGCAAGCAGATCTCTGAAGACTATCTCTAAAGACTACACAGAGTACCTCTCAGTTATCGCTGCAAAATTTCACACCAATGATATGAATGATAGGAATACAATTGGTAGGAATACTTATCCAAAAAAACCCTACTAAGATTATCCTTTTTTCTGAAAGATCAATTTGAAAAGCAACAAAGTTAACACTGATTGAAGGAAATGCATTATGTTACCTTTTAAAATCTGTGGTCATTTAACTTTCAGGCATTTTCTAGAAGTTTTTCTTCAGCTGCATGTGTTTGGAGGCAGTGGAGAGAATGTATGCACCATGATCTGGTAGGTAACATACGTAACTGCATTATAAAAAAGAAAATACCACTGGCAAGGTAGATGAATTTATTTATTTATATGGTAGTCTTGACATTTTCTATGAAGCAATAGAAGTTAGTCACTGGATTAATAAAACTGATTTTTTTTTTTTTTTGTATGAATGCCCAGAGATGAAAAATACCTTGTTTTGTTTATATGTGGGTATTAATTTTAATGGCATGGAATTAATACTAAAACCAGTCTAGATACAGAAGACTGTAACCCTTATAAACCACTGCACCACAGGCATTTCTTAATGTATGTTTTGAAGAGGAAAGCACTTAAAAGCAGGTATTTTATAAATCAAAGGAAACATTTCTCTTGCACCAGTTGCTGGCAGATCCACAAAACTGGTACACCTGCATGACAAGCATTGTATCCCAGTGAAGCGAAAATAAGGAAGAAATCTAGGCACTAGGTGACTGGCCATTTTGTTGCTAGACTTAGACACATGCATCAACCAGCAACTTCATGTTGGATCCATTAAGTTAAAAAAAAAAAAATTTAGGATGTTTTTTCTAAAAATCGCAGGCAACTTGCTATGCTTGTTTTTTGTGAGAACAATATGCAGAACAAGAAAAAGGTTATTTCATTCTCTGACTCTTTAATTCAATTATATCCTAAAACTCATCGTGTGCTTCAAAAATAAATTAACTCGAGATGTTATTCCGCTCTCCATCTGCTGCATTTCTTTTAAATGTATTACTTCCACTCCTAGATCAGTTTAAGTGATTTTTTTCTTTTTTCCTATCAAACCCATAGGCATATTTTCTTTTTTTTTTAATGCCTCTGTTCCAGAAATTGCCTCATAAACCATGTGACTCTCTAGTTTACTCTTTTTTTCCCTTGCATGAAAAGCAGCCAGCAAAATGCAGCTAATGGCTGTTTTATATCTATGCTGCCGTAGCCTCTGTAACAGCATGCTTCATGTTTTCCATCTGGAGTCTGCGTCTCACTTGCAGAAGAGTATGTGTGTGATTGTAGAGCAAATGACCAGAGTACAGTTGCATTGTTGCCCCTTGATGCTGAGAGGCAAAAAATGGCAGAAGAGGCTACTCGAGATAACCAGATCTCAGGTCTGAATTCAGCTAGTTTCCTCACTTGTGGATGTTCCCTTCCAAAGCATTTCTGCCTTAGTTTGATCAGCTGATACAGCTACTCAATATTTCCACAGTAATATTAGCCATGCTAAATAAAAGATGTAAAATGTCTATATAGCACAGAATGTTTCCTGTCTGCTCTTCATGGTGTGAGTATAGCTTTAAGAACAGTGCAGGAGTAGAATAAACTTGTGCAGTTTTCTCCCAAGTATTAAATTAATCTTGAATTAGTAGCATAGCTAAATATTTATGGTAAACTAATAAATCACAATTATACCTGGTTGATAGGAGCTCAAGGAAAAACATTAAGTTTCACTGATTACAAAATGAGGACTGGTCAGAAAAACTGCAGCACGTTTCCTAAAAACTTTGAATACTCTAAGATATAATGACACTGTCCAGCTTTGAAATCTCTATATACATTTATATTCAAATTATTATACATGAAAGTCAACCATGCTTTCATTGGATTAAGGGTATCCAGTCTGAGACTTTGTCCAGGAGGCCAAAGGTGTTGGTATCATTTCTTTAAATATATGATTTGAGTCTGGGCAAACCACTTATTCTTGCATTTGTTTTTCTCTTTGTGAAATATGCGTAGTACTTGTATACCTTAAAGACTTCGTATTATGTGCAATTTGCATTTTTAAAATTGCTTGGCATCCTTAAATGAAGATTTATTAAGAAACACAGAAAATAACAAATCTTCAAGAAAGATATGTGTGCAGTTGAACAGATGTCTGTCTTGATACCTTTATGCTGCTCTAATACTGCCTTCATAGAGACAAAAATTGAACAGCTGTCGAGTTTTCAAATGAATATAGTGAAATTGAGCATTCATGTCATGCTGATAGCGATCCTAAAAACAAAAAAGACCAGTTTCTTGCCACTGCTTCAGTATTTAGTACAATTAGTCTTAAGAAGTCCTGTGTAATTGGTTTGTCTAACTGTGTTAGCTGAGGCTTTGAGCTTTGAATAACTGATTCAAGTCTTACCTTCTTTCCCAGAAAAACCCATAACTTTTAGAAATCTGTTTTGTGTTTTTCACTGCTTGTTGTACATGGGTGTGCTGGTTTTGTCTAGGGTAGAATTCAATTTCTTCTCAGTAGCTGGTATGGGGCTGTATCTTGGATTTGTGTTAAAAACAGGGTTGATAACACAGGGATCCTTCCACCATAGCTGAGCAGGGTTTGCCCGGAGCCAAGGGCTTGTCTGCCTCTCACCCCACTCCCCACCAGCGAGGAGGCTGGGGGTGCACACGAAGAGGGGCCAGGAGAAGGCTGGGACAGCTAACCCAGCTGAACAAAGGGATATTCCGTACCATACGGTGTCATGCTTAGCATATGTATCGGGGAAGAAGGAAGGGAGGGGGCACATTCAGAGTGATGATGTTTGTCTTCCCAAGTCATCATAACATGGGATGGAGCCCAGCTTTCCTGAAGATGGCTGAACAGCTGCCTGCTAAACACCATGGGAAGTGGTGAATGATTTCCTCGTTTTGCTTTGCTTGTGCATGAAGGTTTTACTTTGCCTATTAAACTGTCTTTATCTCAAACCATGAGACTTTTCCTATTTCATCCCCCATTCCACAAAGGGAGAATGAGTGAGGGGCTGTGTGGGGCTTAGCTGCCCGCTGGGTAAACTATGGCAATGGCTTACGAGATTCAGAGGTTTCTAGATGAGTTACAAAGGAGACTGGGACACAAAGATTCTATCTGAAACACACACACTATTCAAGTTTTCTTTAGTCTGTGTCTGTATTTTCTAAATCAGAGTGAGAAACACTCTGCAACTGTAAAGGGCAGAAATCTAATCTGATTTGAATCATATCTCTTTTTGCACAGACTGTACATCCTAAGGTGTGATTCATCATTTTTTTGTGTCTATCAGAACAATTTTTCTGAGAAAGGAGGCTACTATTGTCCTATTCTCTTCTCACTTTGCCTAGGATGTTCTCTATCTCACCAATATTTAATGAATCCCAAAGCATCCTCCCCAAAAGAGAAAATATTGGGAATTTTCAATCTTCTTTTGGGAAAGAAGGTTCCTTTTTCAAGCAGCAAGTGAACTTAGAGGCAGCAATATTTTATTTTTTTTTAATTTATCCTAACAACACTTACTTTTCTCAAGGGAAATGACTTCCAGCCCAGAAGGTGAATACTGTAGGTAAGCAAAGGCAGTATTAAGAAATTATTTATCATCTTCAATTCTTATTTCTAAACAGCCACATGTTTAGTTATTAAACCTTTGTAAGCATTGAGCTACTGTGTATGAGGAGGTGGAAAGAAACCAATAGATGTTAGCTGTCAGTGAGATGAAAGAAATATAGTAACATAGAAAAAAACCTTCATCCTTAGTAACCAAATGATTTGGTCCTCTGAAATATTAATCTAAGTGTAATGGTGACCTTTCTTCATAGTTTTATTTTATTCTAATCTGTTTTCTAAGACTATATTTTTGAGTTTAGTGATGTATTTGTTGTTTCTAATTTTCATAAAATGTAAAAATGGACACAGAAATCATTTCTTTCTTGATTTACTCACTCCATAGGCCACTAACCCCAGCAATTAAGGTAGTTGAGCCAAGGTATTTTTAAAGACACTTCACTTTATTTAGATTAATATCTGCCTTCTTCAAGAACTCTACTTCAAATAAAGTTCTAAGTATGTGACTTTTTTTTGCAGATGGTAACCCCAGGTATTTTCTCTTTCTTTGATTTTGAGGAATAACTCTTCTCCTACCTATCCCTGCCTAAAAATTGCTTCCAAACTCTTCTCAAACACAACCTCTGAAAATGAGACTATTTCCTTTCTAAAGCTTCACTGCCAAAAATGTGATAATTCCCAGTATGTCTAAGAGTAGATCACTTTTTTCTCAAATAGAGGGATGTGAAAAACTTAGTAGCTAAAAGGTCTGTAGTGAATAAGTTATCTATAACGTGTTATGAAACGATTGCATTTTTCTAGGAAAATATATCAGCTTTTCCAGATGTACTTTTGATACTGTGAAAACTAGGAATAACTGATTGGACACAAATACAAAATTACTCCAGTTAACTGCTTCATATTCCATTACAACACATGGAAAATACTAGTTTATGCTCTTATGCTAGTTATAGATTTTCACAAATTGCAACATTCAATGACAGAAATCAATAAATAATGAAAAATTACAGAAAAGTGTAAATAGTAAAACATTTTTGCACTGCCAGAAGTAAATTAGGACTGAAGTACAGTAAATTCTTATAGTATTATTATTGAGGAAAACATGCAAGTCTGCAGGTGAGTCAGCTGATCTGGTGACAGCAATGTGGATGAGAATTTTTAAACTGTATGATCTCATATGATTTTTACCCAACCTTGTTAGGTCTTTCTAGCCAGGAGATCTCACAGTGTTATACCAAGTGGTCAGCAGTCTTTTTGTTTTGTGTGTTGGGAAAACTACGGTACAAAGAATAATAATTGGATATTCTAGGTACTCGCCATGCCATAGTGGAGTCTACCATAGTAGAGTGGAAATACAGCTTGCATTTCCTGAGTTCTCTCTCTTGATTCAGTGGAAGGAAATAGTTCCTATTCTACAATTAAAGAACTCAGTTCATGCTGTTGAGTAAACTTACTGATTCTACTAAAATTCAGAAATGTTTCACATTAGTTGAGGCTGAGCTTCATGCGGCCAAACTACATGTCAGTAATTATGTGATTTGCATTAACTTATCTCTAACTATCCTTGATATTCATTGATCTATTTATTCACATATAAAAACTATTATGAGAAGTTACTATTAGGTCATTAAGGCGAAAACTTTCCATCTCCAGCTTGACATTTAAAAGCCAGAGTTAGGAATTTAATGGCTCAGTATGATAGATTTGTATACCATGAGAAGCTCTGGTATCTGTGATGAGAAACCATGCAAGACCTTATTAGTAGTTTTTTTTAATACTCTCCTGAACCTAGATGTCTCATAATAATTAGGAAGCAGGTGGAAAGCCAATTTTCACTCCATGTGTTTTTGGACAAGGTAGAAAACCAATTAATCTGATCCTAATAGACTATAATGGGGAAAGTAAAATTCGAAGTGGTGGGGCTAATCCAGACTTTCTGCAGAACTCAAGAATCATGGAGAATGTCTTGCAATTTTCCTATGCTTCTGTCTCTAGCTGAGCATAACAGCAAATTGTCTTGAAACAAAGTAAAAATACTGGAGGACTAACTACTAGTCCAATTTAAAATGTTCAGTCCTAAATTATACCAAGAATCTGTGAAGGAGAATGAAAAACATCCTGTGCCCGACTCATCATCTCCAAGAAGCTGTGGGATGAAATCCAGGTACAGGAAGTGGATAACATCCTGCTGCTGTGAATTGAGAGCCACAGAAAGGAGGTGTAGAGGTGAAAAAGGAAGGAAAGGGTGAATCAGTCCTAATTACTGAGATGTCTTCCAGATGTCATCTCTCATAGGCACTTCCACTGGAGTAGAGGAGGGGAGAAATGCAGCACCTCAGGAGCTATGAAACTGATGAAGCAACCACCATTAGGCGTGGCAATTAAACTGTGAAGGAAATGGAATGACATATTCCATCAAAAGTTGTAGGTGGCTGGGATGGTAAGTTAGCACAATTAACATTTTCTTTTTCATAAGACAAGATCTAGACTCTCTCATACACTATTTTTCCTACACGCATAAACCAATATGATGTTTTTTAACTAATGTATGCCCTCTTTCCCCATCTCTCAGAAAATAAATTTGCATCCACACATAATCAGCACGGAAAAATACAAGTATCTTGTTCTAAACTAACAAAAAATGTGCAATAATCATGCAAAGGAGAATTTTTCATCCAGAGAATGGAATTCTTAGTAGCAGAGGTGATCAGAAAATCCCATGTTTAAGAATCTTTAAGCAGCTGAAACGGATGGGATTAACACAGTGGTTTAATAGAGGATGAGAAGAGAGAACATAGGCAAAGAACTTTTCAAATCCTGGCAAACATAATAATCAGCAGACAGTAATTCATAGGCTGAGGAAATTTTATTGTCAAGAAATTATTTTCAAAACTAGCCAAATGGAAAACTTGTCCAACAAAATATAATTTCTCTAGTGCCAGTCTGAAGAGACTATTTTCCATTACCAGAGCTTATAGTTATTGTAGCAGTAAAATAAACATTAATTGTTGGCAGACACAGGGATTTTAGAGATCTCTTTTGTAGCCCTGCATTTCCCAATAATGCACTGTTTTTCTTCGAAGTTACACCACTTTCTGTACTGTAGAAGTTAATAAGCCCCCCTACGGATGTTGAATGTTTATAGCATTTATCTGCATAGTTTTCTAACCAAACCTCCCACACAACCAGCAGATGTTTTCACAACCAAAGGAAGAGAGCAAGTGAAGCCCATATATCAACAAGCATTTTGGGTTGCATCTGTGTGTAACACCTCCATTTGAAGTTTTAATCTTCCATTAATTTGTTTTCCTCTACCAGTAAATGAAAACTTTGTTGGTTTTACGTCACTGAGGAAAATTTTAGTTACCTTTCATGTCATTTTGTGTTTTATTGCAGCACTTTAAATTAAATATAAAGGTCACACAGTAATTCTGTAGACAAATCCCATGTGAAGCAATCATAAAGACCATTACGTATGACAGGAATGCCCACCCCACAAAGAAATAAATTCAAGCTGACTGAAAGATATTGATGTTAAAGCAAAACCCCTTTGCAACAGGAGTTGTCAAAATATCTGACATGCCCACTGCCAATATCATCCTTTTGAACTAAATCAAACAACAAAGCATTGAAAACTCTATTTAGAGTCCTCTGTAAAAGGTTTTGACGAATTTTGTTCCCAATAAAAGGAAAATTATGGCTGAATTAAGCAGATATTCCTCTTAACATATGCAGATACAAATGGGCAGCATTAGTGGTATTTGTTTTCTTAGGAAAAAGATAACTGAATATTTATTGGGTGTGGAAGTGAGTATGTGACAAAGCAAACAATCACAGAGTTACTGAAGGAGCAGCTATTGCAGGGTATCCATCACTGAGTAAAAAAAAAGTAAATAAAATTAGTTGCAAGAAATGTATTTTTTTTTTCTTCTAAGGCCTTTTTGAAGAAAAGTATAACCACACATCTATGTAGATATATAGATGGAGATATGTATCTCAGTTTCTGTGACTAGAAACATGCATGAAAATTACAGTTTAAATAATTTCATAGTTATTCTTAATTAAAACAGCTCTTCTGATTCCAAGAGCATTTTAGAATAAACAATTGGTAATATAATATTTGTTTCTATATATTTTGTTCCAATGCTACGCATTTCATGTCATTATATTTACAAGTGTCAAAATTAATGAAAGCTGATCATTATGGAAGTAGGCTCTTAAAGGACATACACAATGAAAAAGTGTTTAAAATTTTTAAAAGTATTTATTTATTTAATTTCTACACTAAAGGTACAGACCTGGGTACTAATTGCTTTGGTTTTAAAGGGGAGCAACCTTTGGTTTTGAGTAATGACGTACACTGGAAATTAGAAGGTTTTGATTTCTGTTGTACACCTTTGTTCCCTGATGTCACAAACTACTGTGTAATCTAGGTAAACTTTGCTTTAAAGAATGGGTTTATAATCTTTTTTCAGTTTGTCTTGTTTATCTAAATTTAAAAAATATATATCCTGCTGGTTGCCTTTTGTTTTACAGTTGCACAATGCTTACAATATTACTCTAGTCTCCGTGGGAGCTTTTAGATGCTATTGGAATACAGATGATTTTTCTGTTTTTCCTGAAATGTATTCCGCCATTGTTGAGAAAAGCATTTTGAGATAATTTTAGGTCTCTCCCTGGAAGAGTAACTATGGAGGTGCCTGTAAAATAAAAGTGAGTATATCATGGACAAAACTTAACTTGCTAATAGAAATACCTGAGTTTAACTGGTGCTTAAGTGTTCATCAATTCCTGGCATTCTGTTCTCAAACCACAAGACTTAGTGAGTCACACTGCAGCTTATTTGAAGGCAGCAGAAACGTAATTCACTAAAGCCTAAATTTAAGCGATTAACTTGTTTGTCAACTTTACGGCAGATCTAACATCAACAGTGTTCTGTTTTATAACAAGCAGTGCAGGTTGAGTAGATTATAGTCATCAGCTAAACTGCATTCACAGCTATTCTATTTTACCAAAATAGCATTAAAGTAGCTGAAGTACATTCTCAAATATCTCTCTACCTCTTTACTGTCAGTCCCTCATTTTTCTTCCACAACCACAATATCTCTCACACAGACACTGTGTATTCCTTTTCAATATGGTTAACATATACATTGCTACATCTATCCTTTTCCTCTAGCTCATCTGTTCTTATTTAACACTCTGACAGCAGTCTTGGGAAAGAAAGAAGAAAACACATTTCGAAGTCACCCTCCCAAGGACTGGGAAGAGCTAAAGGTCTTCAATGGCTGCAGATATGCACTGGTGAGCTGGGAGGTACTCAGTGTTGGCCTGGATACATGAGGGAGATGAGCAAATGAAATAATTGTTCTGGAACTTGAAGGTGTTCAAACCACTCCATGAACTAGGTGACAATGATATAATGTGTGAGTGAAGCAGCCAAACCCTGTTTCTTTCTATATATACATTGTCACATGCACAGCTTACATGTACGCATATTTGGCAGTGTTTCTAAGTTTTAGACTATTTGGGTGGAAAAAAGAAAGTGCTCAGTCGAGTTGAATGCAGTGGAGAATTATTGAAAATAAATAGTTTTACTTATACAGTCATATTGCGCTGCTAGATATTTGTAACTTAATTTATCTATCTTTAGAGGAATTAGATGAAATTTCTGTTCCAAGAAATGTGCAAGTTTCCTTCTGAAGTGACTGCCGCATCTCATTGCTCTCAGTGGGCGCTAAGACAAACTGTCACCTTCCAAAAAAATCCTGTCTCTTATTATTCTTCCTGAGGAATAAAAGCTGGGAGATATTTGAGCATGTTACACTGCAAGAAGTCACAGCCACATTGATAACAGTGTGACGTAGAAGCCATTTTGCAACTAGATAGTCCTTTATGGAGTTTCCCTTTTGGAAAACACCTATGAGTCTCTAGTCTTGAACCTTCAAAACACAAGAGAGAAAAAGCCATTAATTTAAAAAATAACGAAGAAAAACATTACTTAAAAAAAATGTCTTGAAATATTTCAATGTACAGTTTTTAAGAGTGTACGCACTTTGTTCTTTAGGGGGAAGAGTCAAGGGAGCTGCACAAAGCACTGCTTTTTCTCTAGACTCTGTGTGATATTTAAAGGATTTATCCGTAAATGAATACATTTTTCAGTGAAAATATGTGTATGAAGAAATCTCCCCAGACCTCACAAGAGGGACAGAGTCAGCAGTGCTTTATCTTATTACCTGAATAGTACATCTACATATTTACTATATGGGATGTATTCTGGGTGCCTTCTGCAGCACCACCACTGTTTCAGTTGTGGGTTTGGTTTACCTCAGCACTTGCTTTGGTATGCAACTTCATTCTCAGGCATTGGATTTCTACAGGCGCACGTGTGTATGTAGAGGTTGTTCAAGAAAGGTTCTGTGGCCAGGGTGGCCAAGGCCTGATGGGGTATTATACTCATATGAATCTTCCCAGGAAGCAATTTGAGATTGGTTTTGTGTGCTTCATGGAAGATTGCTCTTAGAGGTTTTCCTTTTTGCTGTTCAGTACTGAAAAATTACGAAGAACCATTTTTAAGACTAAACATGCTTCCATCTTCAGAAAGGGATTTTTTTTTTTTTCAAATTCATCTGAGTATTTTCATTTCACCTTTTTTGCCCCATGGAGTGACAAGTGACTTGTCATCACTCAGAAGACTAGTGTATTGGCCCATGACAGCATGGATAAAAAAATTATATAACATTCTTTTGATAGAAAGTATTGAAAGCTTTCATTAAAGATATAGTTAGTGATATTTGTTGATACATCAATGATGGTTTATGTAATTTGGCATTATATATACACTTTTGGATAGTTTTCTATTTAATGATCAGGAAGAAGTATTTTATATATATGCATTCTCTTGTATTATGGCTGAATATTTCCTATCACTTTTTTACCTGAAGCTCCTTAGATTTCTTGTTTTTAAATAGCAAAAAAATCTTCTGCATATGGAAGGGAAAGGTTTGGTGATCTGTAATGCATAAGGTTATTGACTTGTTGCCCATTGTGTCCTTAGTATTCTTGGGATAGGTATCTCTATCTCGGCTATGTTCAGGGGATAGGAAGCATGGTTCTTGTGCCAGTAGATCCATGATGATCAGTACTAATGGGCCATTTGTCAACTTCTACCCAGAGTGAACACTGTACCCAACAAAAACAGATTTGGTGCGCTAGAGGCCAACTCACATGGCAGCTCTATCAAAGCTGCTTAGGTGATAAGCACAGTATTTCCATTCTTTAACAAAAGGGAACAGCACAGTCGTTTGCATTGCTGGTAGTAGGATACAGCAGGTAAAGTTTCCCATAGATGCCCACAACAGGTAAAAGGAATTAGAAACTAAAATAGTCTTAAAATGCGAGAAGATTCTTTTGTAATTGAATCTCATTGTGGACATGTGACTTAAAGTATTAAATTAGTTCTATTCGCCAAAGGAAGCTGTTTCTACTTTATTAGTTCTAACAGTCAAATGACATGGTTTCCTTCTCAAAACTGTCTTTGGAAGGACTTTCTTCTTTTCAAATGTTATAAAAGGCAATGAGACTATGCTGCTGCTGTGGTGATCCTGTCTAATGAAAGCTTTATGTCTCCCTGACCAATTGGCCCTGCACAGCTGACATCAAGAGCTGGCTGCTTCTAAAGCAGACTGGCTGAATCAGTGCTGAATGCCACTAGTGGGACAACTGTGGATGACAATTACATTTCAGACACCTTTGTGTGTATTCTCCCATCAACTTTTTTAGCATGTGTAACATATACACTTCTCTGGTTTGTGCCACACATTATGCATTAAAATTGAGCTGAGCCCTGAATACCACCAGTAATTTGTTACCACTAGTGGTAGTTGTGACAACATAGCAGTTTTCTGTTCCTTCTGCTGAGACCTCTGCCTTAGGTGCTTTCATTAATCATGTTCCTGATGTGAGAGACATTCCCACTGTTTCAAGCTGAGGAACCTAATTTTTCAGGATAACCGCAGACAAGCTGTTGTAAAGCAGGTATAACCTTCAGGAAGTGGTACCCCCAGGCCTACCACAGTAGAAGAAATATGTGATGTAGTATAAATATGTGATGACCATCACTCACTATATGTTAGTAGTGAAACCATCTGGGTCATCTCCTACAGACATCTTTCTGTTGTTCAGAAGCTGCTGATCAGGAAGAATACCTGATACCACTGGTGGGACAGGGCAGTAGTCTGCACCTGACATGACAGTTATCATTCAGGAAATATAAAGTGCACACATGTGGATGTCTCCCTAAAGGTGCCTTATTCTTGCTACAGAGCACAAGCTCACTTTCTTAGAGTTGATGTATTAGTAAAGAGGTTGCCATCAGCAGCCTTTTAATATTTGTGCTCTTTTTAAAATAGCAAAATAGAAAATAGAACTGTCTGAATCCCACCTCTCATCTCACAGATGGGATCCACTTCCAGCTCCCACACTAGCTGTAGCACAAACTAGGATACTGACAAAGCAAGACCTGTGCCTGGTGATCTGCCCTGAAACGACAGAATATATTTTAAAACGTTAATAGAAAAAATAAAAGTGCATTTTTCTCATAAAATTTATCATAATCTTGTGTATGAAGTGATGAGTGTAGTGTTTTCTCTAAGGAGATGTGCTGCTGCACCAGGATGAGGATTAATCTACAGGTCATGGGACACTGGTGTAATTGCTGCGCACCAGAGGAGCACAGCCTTGTAACCCTCAGCACCTGGTAGAGCAGGTTCATTTGGTTAAGCTCAGAAACTCATGAAAACTCATTGAGGTGTGAGTCAACACATGGGCTGAAGATACATGAAATAAGAAAAGTTTAAATAAATAAAAGGAAGTCTGCGAATATTCACAAGACATCGTTGTCAGGGGCCATCATAACAGTACTTAGCCTAACTCCTTAATCCTAGCTGTCTTTTTATGTGAATTAGCCAACAAAAGATTGCTTTCTGCTACTTAGATGGTGTTTACTGTTCTCTCAAAATTTAGGACTTTCATCTTCCTCAGAAGAGATGGTTAGCATTTTCAGAAACAGGTGATCAATATCAGAGATCAAGACAATTTTTTTATAGTCAATAAATTCAGCTAAATTATGGGAAAATAATTTTAAATTTAAATTGATTTTTACTGATAATTGTGATTTTATTTATTGCTTCAGACAAGCATGTCCTTTCCCCATCTAGTCTCAGTTTTCTCTATGGCTTGAATTTTAGTTTCAAATCTTCAGTAAACTTTATTGACCTCTTATCCCTCCAATTCGCTTTTTATTTTCAATGTCCTTTCTCCCTTCACATTCCTCAAAATCCACATTTTTAGTGTTAAACTTTTAGTTGTTGATTTTAAGTAAGCAACTGCACTTGGTTTAAATATTGAACAAATCACAGTCAGAAAACAGAGAATTTTTAGTTTTAGATTCATGAAGCTGGCAGTCAGCCAGCCTGTGACAGTCCTATGACATTATTCCCTCAAAAACACCGCTCTGTCTTTATTTAAACTTTGTTTCAATATGATTTTCGGAGCTGAAAACTTTTCCCACAGACTTATTTTTTTTTGGTTTTCTAGGGGAAGTTTTGGGTTTTCTCCTGTTTGGACCCCAGGGATGCTGAACAGACAGGATTGCTGCCGGGCATGCATTCTGCTGCGAGCCCCTCTGTGACTACGGGACAGTGCCTGTGCTGTGGTGTGTGACCACAGCTCCAAGCTGGACACCTTGTGCCACAAGGAGAGCTCCTTGGGAAAACTCTTAGGCAGGCTTTTGCAGGGCAGTGGAAGATATGCAACAGCTGGAAAACCCTCACAGAAATTAATAAATTCCTAATTATCCTCTATCTTAGAACAGACTTGCTGCCTTCTTGTGTTCTGAGCTATTATTTACGCTTGAACCAGTCTTACGTGACACTGCACTGATACCGTGAACATTTTAAGTTCTTTCTGGACAGACACAAGATTCCACAAAGGAAGGGGTAAATCAAGCTCAAATTCTGCAAGTTCAATGTTGTTCTTTCAGCCATTTCTTTCTTTTCTTCTAATCCAGTTGAAGTGACAGAAAAAATTAGACTTTGTTCTATTTTGCCTTCAGAGGTTCTCTCATTTTCATGGGATTAGCAGATCAGTTCCTGTATGCGGCTTGCTTATTCTGCCACTTTATTAGACAGCTCAATGCTGAAATATTCTAGCAGGAGCAATTTGCACACTACATTTGAAGTTTAAAATAAGTACTTTTTGAATATTACAGTGTTCCAGGAAGGATGATGTTTAGAACTGTTTCATAGATAAGGGAAATGGATGACCTTATTAAAGTATTTGGCTCTAAACTTTAAAATGTTGTTTCAGAAATGACCTATACTGTTTTTTACCACAAAAGTGAATTTTTGGGGAAAATAGAAGTAGATCAAAAGAAAGAACTTAAAAATGAAACCCTTTTGAAGATCTGCTGCATTTGCTGGTAGCACAAACTGTTTTGCTTATACATGCATATTTATCATTTTCTTCTCCTGAAGCCCAGCACAAAGCAGAAAATTTCTTTTTATCTGGTATCAGTGAAAGTGATAACCCTTACTGATATCACTGTGCTTTCTAAATGCAGTGTTTCCTCCCTATCCTTGTCTGAGAGACCTATATATAACCAATACATGGATATAAAGTAATTCTGATGTTTTTCTTTCCTTTGTAAGCATGCGTCTGTGTATATATAAACACAGACCCACTATAAATATATATAGTATATACAAATGCAGAAAATGCAAAATAAAATCAGTTTCTAAGGGGTTTTTTGACATTCGCAAATCCTATAGCTATATTACCTAGCCTAATGTTCTCAGCAGATTCTATGAAGAGATTCACACGATTTATGTAGTGTTTTGCATGCAGGAACTCTATAAAATTATGTAGGCATCTGTTCCTGCAGATGCTTTTGGAGACGTGTTGAGCTCTCAGACTGAATGCAGTTACAGTATGCACATTCTAAAAATTATGAATGTGTTAAATCTTTTCTAGATAAGAACTAAAAACTGATGTTTCATTTGTTTTCTAAGACCCATATATATATATGTGTGTGTGCGTGTGTGTGTGTGCGTGTGTATGTGTGTGTATACACACACAGAATACAGAATTAGTGCCTGTTCAGTGACTGCTGGTTTTGAGACAATAAGATAACATCCTTTTTATTGCTCCGTTACTGAATACTGGGCTGCTGACTCTTTCTTCTTGCATGAATAAAAATAGAACATAAAAAGAATTAAAATATCCGCCCCTCTTTCTAGCTCCACGTAGATAGGATCCTATCAAATACAGGTATTTTTGAAGCAGCAAAGATACTGAATTTCTGCTGCTTTTTCAGTTCTCATAACAAGGTTTGTTTTCAGGCAGATGGTACAGACAAACTCTTTTTTTTCAAACTCATTAATCCTGTTGAAAATACAATCAGAATTTTAAACTATTGATTAGTTACTGTGGTTTTGGAACATTTTAGAATGTATAGTTGATAATATATCTCACCTGTAAAATCACAAGCCAATTCTATTTCAGATTAAAAACATGGAAATAAAGTTAGGAGTTACAAGTATAGGCATTGATTTGACATGTGGAAATATTGTGAAGCTTGTTAAAAAAATAATAAATCCAAAGAATGGGAAAAAATACAGAAAGAAATAATACTGAAAGGCATGAAGTTGAAATTTGATAGTGTGTTGACAAGGGATTTTAATATCACCTATATCAAAAAAAGGCAATTGTGATTTTTAGCTGCTCTCACAAAAGCTATGAATTGGAGAAGCAATGGAATTTTTTTAAGCCTCAAAACTTCTGCTGCAAGTGTATTGTTGCCATAATTTTTTTACAGTATCTTACTGGAATGTTATTTATAAGGTTCAGGTTCAGAAAAGAGCAGTGAAAGTTACTGAGAAGAAGAAAAAAAGAAGATCTGGAAGGAGAAAAACAAGAAAAATGCTACATGGAGAAGTGTTTGACTTAATTTTAACAAGCCCATACATATATTAATTATCTGATTAATAATATAATAATACAAATAGGATATGTAATTCAAATATTCAGATTTTTTAGCAGATGAGAAATTGTTTCATGTAATCTGTCTTTTATCATAAGGGTGTGTGTGCAGGGGATCTATAGTACCATTTTTTGCTACAGGAATTGTGACTCCAAGAGAAGAACAATGTTCTAAGAGTTATTTGAAGCTGAATTTAATTTTATGTCATCATTCATTCTCTATTGCCATGTCATATTTTACTTCATATCATAATATTGAACTGCCTATGAAATAACAGGTGGACTTTTCTTTGCAAGCCTTTATTCATCTTGAAAATTCCTTTCCAGGAGAGAGATGAAAAATTATCTCCATTTGACAGGTGGAGAAATGGCACAAGACAGGGTAAAAATTGTTCAAAACATCCAGTGATTTTGAATCTTCATCTAAAATGACAGCTTATTTTTTTCAAGTAATTTACCATTTGAATAATATTTAGTAATTTTGAGCTACTTTTGTGATATTCATGGGTACTCACTAAGCTCTGTCAATAAAGTCTGTATTTTGGTCATTTAAAGAGATGCAACATCAAAATGATGGTCGTTTATGAAAGGCAGTACTGGCAGAAGAAGTTGTTAACCATTGCACAGAAATTTTGAAAGAGAAGACAGCACCTACTACTGTGGGGAGAAGTGCAGCTGCTCATGGCTGTAATGCATTTTCTCTGTTTTGTCAGAGGTTTTTTTCTGCATCTTTCCCTCTGTAAATAAACACCTCGGTGTGCAGTCATTGGTTTGTTCCTTGAAGGTGCCCAGTTCTACATATAGAACAAGAAAAATCTGCAGAGAATTGACTATTGAATCCTAAGAAAAATGCCCATTAGAATTGGACAGGCAATTTTAATTCCAGTCTTCTAAAATTTTGTGATCCTTGGTTTTGTGACCTTTTTCACATATGTTCTAAAAAGAATCAGGAAAATAATGCATTTCATAACTCAGACCACTGTAAGAACTGTGAAATATTTGTGAGATTGACAGCTACTGACCTGACTGGTGGGCAATACTGATACTCACAGATCACAATTTTTATTTTGGAATCAGATCTTTTTGTGTTTAGGAGTACTATTAACTGCAGTCTGTTTCCAACACCTCTTACATTCATTTTTGCAAGAAGGCAGTATTACATAGAGAGCTTGGGAGGGTGGAATCGTGTGCTCCTCTGGCAGCCTCAGCTGCCCCAGCAAGCAGGCAGGTGCTGTTCTCCAGAGGAATGAGAAAGGGTATGTCCCTGACAGACTGACAACTGTGTGTTAAAATTCAAACTAGTACAGCACCAGTGAAGAAGCTGTGAACAAGAAAAACAACAATAAAAAGTGTAAATAGCATTTCCTTATTGTAATTATGACAATAGTTTCTTTTTGTTGCTGCTGTAAAAATAAATAATGAAGCATTATATGATGAGGTAAATAACAACCATGGAAAGTTTCAGCCTTCATGTATGAAGTTTAACAAAATTATAAGAATCTGAAAATGGATCCAAATATTGGAAAATTATATGCAGGAATAAGTATAACCGAGCTAATACTTAGAAGTTGTGCAATGATCCAGAGATAGATAGATAGATAGATAGATAGATAGATAGATAGATAGATAGATTCTGCAGATGAAGTTGAACTTTAAAAATTAGAGACAATGGTATATCTATATCTTTTCAGGAAAAGATAGAATAGTCATAAAATAATAGAATGATTTGGGTTGGAAGTGACCTTAAAAATCACTATTCAACCCATCTGCCATGAGCAAAGACACCCTCTAGTAGACCAGGTTGCTCAAATCCCTACTGAACACTTCCTGGGGTGGGGCATCTGGATCTTTCGGCAACTTGCTCCAGTGCCTCATCACCCTCACAACCAAGAATTTCTTCCTAATATCTAGTTTAAACCTATTCTCTTTCAGTTTGCTCATTGTGCCTTCACTACATGCACTTGTATATTTTGTAGGAAGATCTATTATATATCAAGGCATATGTTAAGATTCAATTACTGAGCGATGCCTCTGTCCAAATTAAGGTGCAAACAAGACCATATGCCAAAGTCAGTAATACAGATTTTTTTTTTGACAATGAATGTGAGGTAGAGAGATAGAAAGAATAAAAAGGAGTGAAGAGAAAGAGATCAAGTAGAAGACAGTCAACACCTGTGGATCCAGTGGTGTCTTGATGGTGTCTCTTCACCCTGGGCTTCTCAGTGGTGGAGATCTTGAGTCTGTTCAAAACTTTTCACCATTCATACCTTTTAGCAAACAAAGAAATTAATGCTCATTGGCTATCCAGTTCTCTTCTTCTATTGGTTAAATTATCCCCTTGCTTCTAGTGCTAACTTGTCCACATGCTCAGTCTTTCTCTCCATTTTAGTTGGTGGGTTTCTTGAGTTGGTTGGGTCATGATCTTCCCCTGCCAGAATTACCCTGTACACAATCAGAGCTGATTCAGCAGTTGCTAAGTTGGCTCTCCTTGTGGTCCATAAATTCCAAATTCTTTGTGTCCAATATCAGTAATGTGTTCTTCTCCCTCAATTTTGTTAACCTCCCCCTAGGTCTGACATAACACCTGGAAAATAGTACCACCTTTATCTTATCTCAAGTTCTCTCTGCGATGGCTCAACTTATTCTCTGAGTTCTGGGTATCCATGCAGGCATAGCTAGGGGGGCTTTGGTGTTCATTGGTCATAGACACCATCTGTCCCATAACCTGGGGTAATCTTTGACTGGTGATATGTGTACAAGCAGTTGCTTCACACAGTTTGCCACAGTGGGAAGTTCTGCCCAGATGTGTTAACCAAGATGAGCTAACCAGATCTCACCTCTGCCAGGCCAGGTGTTCGCACCATCCTGTTGCTCCCTTCTGTTCTTATCTCGTGGCAAAGTCCTTGTGTGGCCTGAATAAGATTTGAGATAGGCACCTGTGTTCTTTAACTCCTTACAGCATATGACACTATTTTGATCTTAGGAGTGAGTCTGTGACACAAGTGTTAAGACTCTTTTGAAATAAACCAGTAATACATAAGGCCTTACAAAGAGTACACAGAGAAATTCAGCAATGTTCAGTTTTGCCTTTCATAGATTTCTAACACTTCCAGATGTAATACTATTCCAAGTGACACTAGGAGTCTATTGCTGTTTCTGGGGCATGGCATGGTGTATGAACTACCTCTCCAGTTCTATATGCATCTGGAACTGCTTTGCGAATGGTTGTTGTAATCATATTTGTGATACATCAGAAAAAGTATTTTGAAGACTAATCTTGATATTTGTCCAAATTTCTTCCTGGGAGACCTTGAATGACTAACTTAGTAGTTATCAGAAACATTCAAACTCTCTTGGCTTCTGTTTTCTAATGCAAAACTTGTTTATTATGGACAAAGGGCTTCATTGTTACCTAATTTTAATGGAAGTCTAGAGAGACTTGAAGGCATTAAGGAAATAACAGCCAGAATTCTCTTCTAAATTGTGTCAATATAAACATGTTTCAGAAGTCCTATGATAGTTTAAGCATTGCAAATTTATTTTTAAACAGTGTCACAGCATGTCACTGAAACCTTTAATTGTGTATACTGTATTCCCACATCTGTAATTATCTCATTTCACTAGCATGAAACTTAATTAATACAGAGTATCTCATGCTGTCATGTTCTGAACACCAACCAGTGAGGGAGAGATTGCAGACAAGAACCCAAACCCTTGAAGTTTGGTTCATTCACGGCAGTTTGTCAATTCCTCAGCTAAAGGTTTTGTTCTGTTCATAGTGTGAGGTTATGACTGTCAAGAGAATTTCTATAAAATGAAATTTTGCCTTCTTCTAGGTGTCTCTTGAGCTGAAGAAAGATCAAGCTTGGCATTTTTATAGCTCCACATAATAACATCTTCGGCCATCACTGTCAACATATGTAAAACTTGCATAGAACAGCATGAAAAGACTGTTAAAAAAATAAAGTAGGCATACTGTAGAGAGAGCAACCAGCAAAACCCCTTAGTACACAGAACTACTCAGTGGTTTTCATTATGCCTCTCTTAAATATTCTGAGTTTATGTTGAACCAAGATGTTCATCCTATTTACTAGCATTCATTGCATGGCTAGTTGGATTTTTTTTTAATACTTTGACAATCGACACAAGTGTTGAAATTTTGTGCCCCTCAGTGCTCAAAGATTATTAGAATCTCACAAGGCTTACTCTTTAAATTGGTAAGAATTTTTGTGAATTGATAAAAATACATAATCTTTGCCCCACAGACCACACGTTGCTTGCACAAACTGATATTGTTTATCCATAAGTGCCAGAAATAATCTCATAAGTTTTGCATCAAAGGGTCAGCGATCACAAATTCAAAAACATTGTTCTCCAGCACTGCAGCACCACACACATGTATTTGTGCAACAGAACAGTACTTGTTTCTCCCACACAGAGTAATGTCAATCCTCCTAAAGCAGAGTTGTTTTATTTAATCTGTTAATCATAGCATTTGTCTTCTGAATTGTGGTATAATTTGATGACAATTGAAATCACCATGTTACATTTTTCTTCCCCAAATTAGACTGACAAGCTAGGTAGAGTGATTGCAATGAATTTGCTCTTAAAATTTATCAAGGAGGGATGGGTAACATAATGCTTGACTATGTGACTGCAAGAGATTTCCTTGTTTTTCAGCTGTCAATTTTCCATGAAATTGAATTAAGATATTTCTTACAACTAGCAAAATTGCGGTGACATTACATTGAATTTTATTGCCTAGAAGCAATGCATCAGACCTTTATCTGATTAGAGTAATGGCTACCTTATTGATCACATCAGTATTATCCTTCTGTGAGAGCTGTGTAAAAATCATCATCTCACAGAAATAACGTGTTAACTATGGAAATTATTAGTATGCTGGCCCCTGGCTGGCAGAGTCAGACTATGCCCAAGTTAGTAAGGCTTCCTTTTATTGAGGCTTGTTCTCCTTTGTACTATCAGAAAGTTCAAATAAGATACTTTTCACCAGATTCTTCAGAAACTCTGTCTTCTGTAAATTTGAATTGCCCTCTTGATCACATATAAGAGCATCTGACAGGCATAATAGAGATGCAACTTGCAGTGTCACTTTTGATTATTTAAAATTTAAATCGGCTTGTTCAAATACACCGCAAATAGTTGTAGATACCATTAGAAATTTCTCTTGCCATTTTAGAAGTTTCAATCTAGTATATTCCTTTATTATATCTTTTCCAATTTAGGCTTCATAATTTTATTTTTAAATAACTGTTTCTAGAAATAGAATTTCTAAATAATCATTCAGGTGAATATAGAAAAATGTTCCTAACTACTGCTATTCTCAGAATTTTGATTTTCAGGAGTCTTACATGACAAGTGAACACTGCAAAATCCTAGAATATGATTTTGAGGGGAATCAAAGGAGAATACTTAAATAGATGTTCTGTAATCCTTGCAGTTAGTGAACTTGTCACCTCAGACTAGAAACCATATTTCAGAGCAAGGGAGCATGGGTCAGAGGATGCTGAGCTGTCACTTACAGGAATAAATATTCACAAAAATAGTGTTTTATTTTTAAACTTAGAAACATAACAACAGGCTTGTCCTTAATACTTCTTTAGAAATGCATACTTTAGAACTCACAGAATTACTAAGATGAAAATTGCTGATGAAACAAAAGGATTTATGTTTTGTGCTTGAAGTAAAAACAACATAAACTATAGCAATTAATCAAATTCATTCGACAAACCATGTATCACATAGCCCAAGTATTATATTGCAAACATAATACTTCCAGCTAGTGCCCTAAAAAATTAACAATATTTGTATGAGCTTGTCCTGTTTCCAAAGTAAACAAAACTAGAAATTTTAAAAGTATATAATGGATGGTAATTATTCTTTTGCTAGATTAAAGTTACTTAAAAAACAAAGCAAATAAACAAAACCCCTTACAATTTAAGTAGGTAAGTCAGATGAAAAGTGAGATAGCAGTGTCACAGCAGATACTGCAATTATTCTATCACCATGTTTTTTATTTACTTTTATTTGAAGATGAATATGTTAAGGTAGGGAACACAACACAAGAATAGGAGAGTGAAGCAGCAGCAGGAAAAACGTGAAGGAAGAGAGTCTGTAAACAGCCACTAAATTGTGGGATTTTAGGTCCATTTATTTTAATAATTTCTTCCTATATTTTATGAAACATGTGTTTGCTGCTTCAGCAGAGCTTTTATTTTATTATATGCATCTGAATGTCTTATGGTTTCCCTCAATGATCTTTGGATATTCAAACAGGGATATTCAACAGTTTGGTCTCTCCCTTAGCAACTCTCAGTGTAGCAGTAAATGTAAGAATTTGCTGATTCCTTTTCAGTGCAATAACTTCTCTACCTATCTTGATCTGCAGACTGTTTTGTGATACCCTGAGAGAAGCTCATAGGTCATACTTCCTCATTCCTAATTTTGTCAATATTCATCATTGTACAATCAATAATTTATCAGCTGCTTTCCTACAGCAACACAAACTAGTGACACAAAACCAGCTCAAGAATGTCTGTGTTATTCATGGCTCCCTCAGTCACTCACTGTTATTGTGACATCTCAGCAGTGTCTTTATTTATGCAGTTATCATGCTGCTACCATGGACCTTTGGCCCAAAGCTACGCTACAAGTCACTGGTGCCCATTTTGCACAATCCATTTTACTAAGTGGATACACCATGTGCATTTCAGAGACGAGTGACAAGGCAGAATCTTACAGGAAACAAAATCTTTTTGCTGTTTTGTTGTAAACAGTAGTTGTCAAACTTGTGCATCATTTACTGTCGAGCTCATTCCGATGCTTTTAAAGCAGGCGTTACCTTGCTGTACGAATGGTCTGAAATAAGATCAAATAGGAGTATAACCAGCATAGAGGAGCCATACCAACACTCCTTTTAGCAGGATGATGAGTTGCTCTGGGCAAGGAAGGAAGGCACTCCCACAGTGATTAAAGACTATTCTAAGCATTATTTCTTTCACCTAAACAGACAACATGATTTAGAGATGAGGGAACCTCTTTGGTTGTGTTTTCTTTGGGCTGTATTAGCAAGTATTCAGAGAGCCAAGGGAAGGAATTCTTGCCCTCTGGCATTTGTAAGACTGTGTCTGGAGTACCACATCTACTTTTGAGCTCCACAGTGCAAAATGGTCTGTGGCATAGTCATGGAAGGCACAGGGGAGAGCTAATTTCTGTATAGAGGTGGGAAGATACAGAAAAAAACAGAATCAGCCTCCTCTAGAAGATGCACAGTAGTAGGACCAGAGGCAACAAAACCAGCTTGGAACTAGTAAGGGTTGGTTAGATACCAAGGAAAAAGGAATTGACCGTGAGTGTGGTCTGACACTGACACAGGTTGCCCACAGAGGCTGTTGGATCTCTGTCATGGGCATACTCACAACAAAACAATACAAGGCCCTTTGCAACCTGATCTAAGTGGAGCTGTTTAGAGCAGGAGGCTGGTCTGGATGACCTTCTCAAGTACTTTTCAACATGTAAGCCTTAGATATCAAAGATTGCATAAAAAACCCCAAACCACAGCCTAAAGAAATGCTTTACAATATGAAAGTGATAAAGAGAACACTACAGAATTTTATGTCCAAATTGTCTAATCTGTGTAACAGATGCCAGTATTTGGATCACAAGGTGGAATATAAAACCATTAAAATATATAAAATCATAATACCATACATGTTTACCAAAATTCTTATTATCAAAGTAGCTAAGGAAATAATATCACATATTTAGTGCATCTTAAATGTTTTTATTGTAATTGTGCTTGCCATTGCAGTACATTTCCATTGTAACTGATACTCTTGGCTTAAGGGGCTCTGTGGCTGCTCTGCTGGCATCGTATTTTATCTTATTTGGCAGCCACAGCTTGTGATATGTTATGACATGACATAAAGCTGTGCAACATAAAAAAGCGGGGAGAAAAGGCAAGTAATCCACTCTGATATAATTTCTGTAGTGCCAAACAATTTTTTATTCTAATTCAAGCTTCAGACCAAAATACAACATATCAGTTGTCAGTCATGACTTGTGTTAATGCAAATATATTACCTCCTAAAAGAAAAATAAGGCTTCAGAGATACTATTTTTATTTTGTTATAAACAGTTATTTCCTTGGGTTTTTTATATAAGATGATTAGACTTCCTTCATAAAGCATATTAAAAGTGCACTTCCAAAACTGTCTTTGTTTTAACAGCATACTTTTTAATTACTGTGCAAGTTTCTTTTCCATCACGAAGGCTACTACAATAGTACAAGAGAAAAGTAAAATCTTAAATCCTAAAACTAGCAGATCAAGTCACACTCATTTGAATCAAAATAAAGCCTGGAAAAATAACGGAATTGGAAGCAGTTTCTCCGAAAATAATAAAATGTCCTTTGAAGAAATAATTTCAATATTTCTCCTCTTATAATGTCCATGATTATAGCATCTCCCACATGTCGATAAATTTGTCATCACATGCACATTTTCAAAAAGAATTGCAATGGATATTGTTTTTTCACTCACTCTTGATAGACTAGCCTCAATCTACTGCAGTTCTTAAGTTCATAGTTACAGTAGCTACAGGATTTTAATTTTTTCTGGAAAGATTGCATATTTGTATCCTCATGCATAGATTATATATAACTTCTAATGATTTCTTGAACACACAGTATTTTAAGGACTTTAGTGACAAAAACTTTAATGTTTTTTCAAGTGTTGTGCTGATAGATTTATAGTGTTCTCATAGAAACTAGCTCTTATGTTTAAAAGATAATGCTTCTGGGAATACAAGAATGATTGTCTCTGTAATACACGTAATGTGCAATCAATTGGTGGTTTGCATACTCAGTTTCATATGCTCAAATTTCTCTCTTTAAATATAATTGCAGCAGTAGGCCAAAGGAGAACTAAATACTTAGATTAGCACAGACAATCTCAAACAACAATGACAAAAAATATCAGAGACAGGAAGAAATTGTCAACTATCTTCTCTGGATGACTTCATAATGCATGCAATGTAAGGTTACATGCAGGAATGTTTAAATTGTTCTTCTGTTCAAAAATCAAGTATGGGCATGATAAAAGACTGGTATCATTCAAGACAGGATTTTAAATTCAAAGATATTTTTCTTAAATGAAGACTCAAACTAGTTCTATCAAATAACCCAGGTGATTTGCTAAGTAGAGAAAGTCTAAGAAGATCTAAGATTTGTCTTGGATAGGTTTAAAGAATGATAATTTATGTTATAAATTCTTGTAAGCTTGCAGTTCTTACTGTTAAACTTGCATATATACCTTTATAACAAACAGACAAGAAATTGAATCCTTTTACGTCGATCCAATCTTTGCCAGTTGTATTTTTCACAATGAAATTGTGTTCTTCGATTTAAGTGTACTTCAATGAGATTATTTGGGGCATTATAATGCAACAAGTCATTGAGTTGCCCTGATATATTTGTAGTGTCTACTGTATTCTTGATATGGCATGCCCCATAAAGATATGTTCTAAGAAGCCCGGCATAACAAGTTTTTATTTTTGTATTTTTGAAATTAATTATTTTTTGTACAAAACAGGCTGGAAAATCTATCCCTTTTTTTTTTTTCCTACATTACTTTACTTTTCTATAATAAAATTGTTTGATTACTTTTCTATAGCAAAAATTCACCTTAAAGGCAGGAAAGCTTTCCTCTCATTTTTCATGTAACATTCTCTTTGTTCTCTTGGAAATTTCTGTGAAACTAGCAGTCTCTCTCTGTCAGTTCTTCCTTTGATTTTCAAATTATTCATTATAATAAAGATTAAATAACAGTGAAGGACAAAATTATGTCTCATTTTTTATTCATTGAAGGTTTTATTTTCTAATTTATGTCCTGAGTGTTCCAGTTGGAATTTCAGCAGATAGACTTGAATTTAGTAAACTCTGTTTCCTACAGTTTTGTGTCCCCTTACCTGGTAGAGCTTGAGAGACCTGGCTCAGTCCTGGTCAAGTTTGGGTAAAGTCTGGGGCCCACTGACTCGGCAGATATTCCACTCTCTAATTTAAGAATGCCCATCCAGGTAAGACCAAAAAATTCCTTGGATAGCTTTTGGGGCAAGACATCTATGTTGTTCTGCTCTTCTACTAAAGGACTTTCTAATCATTTGCAGTGGCACAGCTACAGTACAATTCCTCTTCTTTTAAGGTTTAGTCTTCAAAGAGTCATCATTCTGGAATGATCCCATTAAGTAACTTAAAAAGGAAAATAATGTTGCTTGTAAAAATTCTAGTAGGGAAAACTGAGATAGCCCGAAAAATAATGTCAGAGATGAGAGGAATTTACAAAACTGACTCTTAAAGTTATGATTATTAATGTAAGACAACTTTTTCTACAGAAATAATAAATAAGGAAGAAAGGAGCAATGAAAACAAGGCAGATTGACTTCGGCTGGCTGCCATGTGCGCACTCAGCTGCTATCTCACTCCCTCTCCTCAACAGGATGGGGGCAGAAAAGATTAAAAACTCATGGATCAGGAAAAAAGTCAGTATAATGAATGAAAGTAAAGGAAACAAGAAACAAAGCAGAGCAAAATTATTTATTCTCTTATTTCCCACCAGCAGGCAGAGTCCAGCCACTTCCTAAGAACTGGGGATCGAATATGTATTACAGTTACTTTGGAAGACAAATATCTCTATAACAAATGCTCCCTCCAGGCCTTCCTCTTTTCTCTCAGTTTCTGTTGATGACCATTACATCATATGGTATGGAATATCCCTTTGGTCAGTTTGGATCAGTTGTCCTGCCTATGACCCCTCTCAACCTCTTGCTGTTCTGCAGCCTACTGGTCTTGGAGAAGTGGTTGGAGAGTCACCCCTGATGCTGTGCCAGCACTGCTCAGCAGTAGGAAAAGCACCGGTGTATTATCAACCCCCTTCTACCAGCCAGTGCAGACAGCTCTATGAAGGCTGCCATGGTGAATGTTAACTCCATTCCAGACATGCTCAATACAGAAAGTTTGGATATTTGGTGGTTATTCATTGTTTATAGAGAAAATGAGAGTGAGCCTAATACACCAGGATGCCAGCTTATGTATCAATCACTTTTACAAGTTCATCTCTCATGTAGACAAACGCAATCTTGCTTCATGTCTATCCACTGAGTGCTGATACCATATAATTTTATAACCAGTTGTATTTCATCATGTTATTCTTCTATTCTTCTCTGTCCATCCATTTTCTGGTTCCCTTTCTTTATATTGTAAAAGCACAAGCTTATCACTTTCACTCTGAGGTCGATTAGTCCATCTTCCACCCTTCCTGTCATCTCTAATTCATTATCTCAAATCTTGGTGCAGACCACCAGTCTGTGCTGGCAGCTTCCATCATGCTCCTCAGTTAAGCACAACCAGGCTTTTTCTACTGCTTCCCATCATTCTGCCTACAAACACAAGTGGTTTTAAATGTTTTTCTCTTCAAAAGTCTCCTTAAGTTTTTCTTGTCTTGTGTTGCATATATGAAGTTGCTAATAGCCTAAATGTTCTGTGCTCTTCTCTACACAATTCTTCCTGTAGTTTCATTGTTTAAATTTCCTTTAAGACAATTTTCAATGTTTGTACATCATGAAGCTCAACGGAGTAAGTAACAGTCTCCAAACAGGACCATGTGTTATCCTGATAAGTGTACTGATAAACAAAAACCCACATGATTCACAACCAAAGGGTGGTGATGAGTTGGGTTTCTTTTCCTATTCAACTACCTGTGACTACTTATTAGGAGCTTTAGAGAGTTTTCGAAGTAAAGGATTTATAAATGGAATGAAAAGCAGCTTTTGCTATAATGATGAATGTTTACAGGTTTGTACTAGAAATTAATAAAAATAATAAAGATAGATATAAGCACTACTTAGTGTTTCTGTATTCAACTGAAACCACAGGAAAGGAAAACTTTCAACATTTTAAATAATAAATTATTCAGTGTACAATTTGTTCCTGCTTGTTTTGGTAGAGCTTGGTTCTACTGCCACACTGGGTTGCTTATACACACAATATATTATTTCACAGTGTGGTGTACAGAGCAAGTAAGGAAGAGAATTTTGAAGTTTGATGCTTGTTTGGAGTATTTATTTTTGTTAGTCAGCTCTTGCAAATGGGCTTTTCTGTAAAGATTCAAAACCTGCTATTAACAACTGTATTCTTTCCACTGCTCATATACTGAAGGAATTTAGTCAGTTTGCATATTTTATAAACTGAAGGAAAAATAAATAAAAGAAAAAAGAAAATAAAATCAGGAAGCAGTCCATGTTTCTAAAGGCATTGCCAAAGGGTTTCCAGACTGAAGACTGCTTAAAAAAAACAAACCAACAAGCCAAGACAACTTTGGAGACATTTTAATCTCAGTATAACATGGCCATCATCAGCCTGAGGAATGCTGAGTGAGAGATTAAGTATGTTTACTAACTTGAGATCTAATTAAAAAGCTGTGTGACGAACGAAATTAAAGAAAACATTTCTTATTTAAAAAATTCTCTAAAATAAATCCTAGCAGCTGACAGAACTTGGACTAAGAATAAAGATGAGGAGTTATACTCTATTCAATACAATGTTGCTGTTGAAGACAGGCACATAGCAATGCTCCAGTCTGCGGCAGATGCATAAAATCTATTCATTTAAATGAAAATACATATAGAAATTTTCCCTTATGCCCTATCCACCTCCAGCAGAGTAGACAGGTATTCGGTTTTTTGAAAACGAGTAATTTTTGAAGAAATACTTTTATACTCAGAAACTGTCATATTTGTTGTTGAAGTAATTGAAAAGGCATTTGAGGGCTTTCAGAAGATTATCAGCATTTTAATGAGTTGAAAACTTGTCTTTCACTAATACATTAGAAAAATGAGCCTGATTTCTTAAAATCTGCCAACTTAAAAACATGCCAGTGAAATATTCAGAAGGGAGCTGACAGGAAGATGGAAGATCTAAGTTCTTAGAGAAAGAATAACGATTCTTGGGGCACATACACAAGCTTTCTCTGTGCTTATTTCCCCCTGAAAGTGTACCATTAGGTTATGTCTGCCCCAATTTTATTTTGACATTTGCATGAGTCATTCTAGCCCATTGCAAAATTTGTTACAAAATTAACAATGTCGTGGTATCATATATTGTGTCATGTATAAGGAAGGTAAATTCTAATGCGAAAGCTGCCTGAAGTACTTGCTTCAATTTTTTTTAATCTCATTTGAATGAGCATTTTAACTTTTTCCCACTCAAATTCTATTCTACTCCCACCTACTTACTTATTTTTCAAAGACTGATGATTTATAAGCATAAAACATCCTGTAATCTGTTTAATGAATGTTGCAGTCTTTTTGAGTCTTTATTTCCTTCAGCAGCTTTTCGTTACTTTTTAAGAGTTTTTCTCTTTCATTATATCATTGGTCTTTCCTAGTTTCAAGTAGCTGCACCAGTGGTGGCATACTTTTTCCTTAACGTGCATTAGCTTCTGTTTTCCTCAAATTCCATCATTACAGTCCTTCTAATAGAGACAAAGTTAACAGGTTAACTCCATAGATCTTATATGAAAGGACTTAATTTTCTCTTTGTTCAAAAGCAATTAATTTAAAACGTTTGTTTGTCTCTCGATGTTTGTATTATACATTTGTGTTAATATTAATAGAGACATTGTAAATAACATACATAGAATTGTAGAATCACAAAAAACCCTCTAAAATTATCGAGTCCAAATGTCAACCCAGCACTGCTGTGTTCACCACTAAACCATGCTCCCAAATGCCACATCCATACCCCTTTTAAACACTTCCATAGATGGTGACTCAACCACTTCCCTGGGCAGCCTGTTCCAATGCCTGACAACCCTTTCCATGAAGAAATTTTTCCTAATATCCAATCTAAACCTCCCTTGATGCAACCTAAGGCCATTTCCTCTTGTCCTATCACTAGTTACTTGTGAGAAAAGATCAACCTCTCCTCTTGCTACAGCCTTCTTTCAGATAATTCCGAAGAGCAATAAGGTCCCTCCTGAGCTTTATTTTTCTCCCGACTGATCAACTCCAGCTCCCTCAGCTGCTCCTCCTATACTCTAGACACCTCTGTGTGTTGGTGAAAACACAGTACATTGATTGAAAAACTCATTGATATTAGTGTTATTAGATGAGGCACAAATTAGAATGGTAATTTTAGCTGAAATAGATTGAAAATAAGCCTGTATTTAAGTTCATTTCAGAGCAGAACTTGTGATAACTACTTAAGGAGTATTTTTGCTTCTCTTAGATATGTTTTAGAAAGACAATATTCAATATTTTAGACTTCACCCAGAGAGATTACTCAAAGAGTGGTGAAAATACTACCTCTAACAAATAAGTTTGACAGCTGTTATATATTGATTTTAATGTGTCATTTTAAATGTCACGATATTATTAAATTTTAAGCAAAGATGTACAGGAGAACATATGTACCTTAGGTCTAAATGGCAACACAATTTTAGCCTAAGAACATAAATTAATATATTTTTTATTTATTCAGTCATATTCAAAGCACCTATTGTTCTTGGAAAATTTAATACTGAAAAAAATGTTGGAGTATATGACTCCAGTGATTCCATATTCTGGAAAGAAATAGAAACATGATCACAGGAAGAACAAGGCATGTGCCTGCAACATTTTTCAGAACTTCAGCTTGTCTTGCAAGAGACAGTAACAAAATTACTAACGACGCAGCTAGTCGAAAACATTATTCATTATTTTGGAGACTGGAAAGATCAGGATTGGATAGATTTTCTTAGTATTCTTTGTGTCTTCTGAGTCC
The DNA here is from genome assembly GCA_013397755.1 of Cnemophilus loriae. Classification (NCBI taxonomy): domain Eukaryota; kingdom Metazoa; phylum Chordata; class Aves; order Passeriformes; family Corvidae; genus Cnemophilus; species Cnemophilus loriae. The sequence continues at coordinate 377,541 of VZTF01008739.1, forward strand.
TTGTGTTGGTTTTGCACGACCTGGTTTTTGGTAGCGGGGGGGCCACAGAGGTGGCTTCTGTGAGAAGCTGCTGGAAGCTTCTACCATGTCCAGCAGAGCCTATCCCTGATGGCTCTGAAGACGGACATGCTGCTGGCCAAGACTGGGCCAATTTGAGATGGTGGTAATGCCTCTATAATAACAAATTTAAGAAGAAAATCAAAACAAAGTTTGGGTGCAGTTTTAATTCCAACCAGAGAAGAGGAGGAGGCGAGAACATGTGAGGGAAACAACATGGTGACGCCAAGGTCAGTGGAGAAGGAGGGGGAAGGAGGTGCTCCAGGCGCCAGAGCCGAGATTCCTCTGCAGGCCGTGGTGAGGACCGTGGTGAAGCAGCTGTGCCCCTGCAGCCCATGGGATCCACGGGGGATGCAGAGATCCACCCGCAGCCCATGGGGAGGTGCCCACGCTGGAGCGGGTGGATGCCTGGAGGAGGCTGTGATCCAGTGGGAGACCCGGTGGAGAGAGAGGGGGCCCTGCTTCCAGGCTGGAGCAGTCTGTCCCTGGAGGACTGCACTCCGTGGAAGAGTGACCCACCTTGCAGCAGTTTTTGGAGGACTGCTGTTCATGAGATTGGACTCACGTTGGAGAGGTTCATGGAGAACTGTCTCCAATGGGAGGGACCCCACGGTCTCCCAGGGGAAGGACTCCTCTCCCTGAGCAGCGGAAGAAAATCTCAGTGACAAACTGACCAAAATCCCCATGTCCTCTCTCCTTGCACTGTCAGTGGGAAGGAGGGAGGAGCTGGGGAAAGAAAAGGTGTTTCTAAGGGCTTATTTTACTTCTCATTATCCTCCTCTGATTTGGTTAGTAATAAATTCACTTTGTACCTTTAAGTTGAGCCTTTTTTGCCCTTGGAGTGTTTTCTCCCAGTCCTTGTCTTGACTTATGAACCCTTTGTTAAATTTTTCTCTCCTCTGCCCAGCTGTGGCAGGGGAGGATGAGTGAACAGCTTTTGTGGGTGTCTGGCGTTTGGCCAGTGTCAAACCATTACGGTTTTACTTTGAGGCATGCAGACATTCAGGCTCTATACATAATTTCCTTTTTAATAAAAAGTGGTGGAAAGCTGGTTTGTTTTACATCATCCCAAATATTTTATAGCTTGTGGAGGATATTTAGTAGTTGCCTGGAGTGCCAAACATAGTTTTTAGTCCTAATTTCTTTGTTTGAAAAGTATATTCAATGAAACAATTTCCTAAAGTCCATACTTCATCAGTCAGTATCTACTTTCGAAAACACTTCATCTCTGAAATGAACTTATAGATGGTTCACTTGAAAGATTGGATTATTTCACACAGAGAAAACTACTGGTGACTTCATAATTTTGCCAACTGACATCTAATCCATATTGCTGTTATTTTCTTTATGAATGGCTGATAGCTGATACTGAGGCTGAACTGATAAGTAATAGATCTTTAATGCATTTGAGAATTTACAGATATTCAAACTGAATCAGTGTCACAGTGCTTCTTAATTTTCTACTGCAATGACATTCAAGTTTTGAAGAGCCAGTGTAGCTTGGATACATGACCAAACGTAAAAAAGATGGAAAGTGTTAATGTCCCATGGCAGAAATAAAACTTTTTTCCCCCCACTGGAATATTGCCACTTAAGATTTTATGAAATATAATAGCCTATGGTGCTCAGGTGGCTTCTTCCCCTGGTATCTTGATTAAATATTTACTTCGTTTAAGAGTCAACATAGGATAGAAAAAGCTCAGAAAATGCATTTTTAAACATTCTCTAAAGGTTCATATTAAAAAGGAATTTTAAACAGAACTCTGTAAAATGCATTTTATTTGCATTAAAAAAAAATATTTCATATCATGTTTCTTGAAAATTTAGACAGTTGCACAAGCTTAGGTTTTGAATTATTCATTTACAGATACTTTCTATGTAAAGACAGAGAGGGGAAAAACACACCAACCAGAAAAAAAAAAAATAGGAAAGAAAAAACCCAGATCCTGTTTCAGATATCCTAAATGCCAATTAGCAGTTGCAAATAAATTACATGAAGCATGGCTACATGAGTTCATCATAATCCCATGAGAGAAAATGATTCCGTTCACTTAGGACAGGGGCTCTGAGCTACCTGATGTAGTTGAAAATGTTCGAACTCATTGCACGGGCATAGGACTACATGATCTTTAAAGGTCCCTTCAAACTCAAAATATTTTATAATTCTATGATCTGCAATGTATTATTAAAAGAAATGACATGCAAGTTTTGGGGAAGGAATTTATGTGACGGAAGTCTGCAAAAAAGGAATATTATTGCAAAAGTGCAGTAGTATCTAGATTAATCTACAACAGTTTATGTTCTGCTGAATTATTCCCAAACAGAGATGGTGTTTCAAAATTCTAAGGAATTTCAAAGAATGGAAGAAATTAAGTATCCGTCTTTATTTAAATGGGAAACACAGACATAAGACTTGCCAAAAGGTAGACAAGTTGTCTGTGGCTAAGGCATAAGAGAAAACTTGTTCTTTCTCTGGAGGATTTGCTCAATAACTACTATCAAAACACAGTCTTTCTTACTACTGCGGCAAGATAAAGCACCAGCTGTAATCTGAAGGCATCATATATTAGAGGTTATCATGTCATTTGATCTCTTTTCTGGAATGACCAGAAGGCAAGATTTCCTTTTGCATCAATTTTGTTTGTACTGCTGTGATAAACAAAGAAGCGTGGTAGGAATCACACTGAAATAACCAGATTTTTTTTTTTCATAAGCCTCAGAATGATGGTTTGATAGTAATACATATTTCCAGCACTGCACCACTGTCAGTCCTAAGCAAAGATTGTTAGTTTCCAAGGAATATATGAATGGACCTGAACCTCATGAGATTAGACATATAAGACAGTCTTGTTAGCCTTAATATTTTATGTTTCTACATAAATTTTTGTTCCATTTTAAGTTGATAAAAACTGGTAAAATACTGTTTGAACTACAGCTTTAAAAATCAGATTCATTATAGATAGTAAAAAAACACCCCAACATGAGTCAAAGCAGAACAGGAGATTAAAACATCCATCATGAACCCATGAGAGAAGCCATTTCATGTGAAAGAGACAGAAGATAAAACTTGGAAATAATGCCTCAGGTGGGCACTATGTTGTCAGCACAGACTATTTTGCCCATAGAGGAGCAAAAAAACGCTTACTGTTTTTTTCACTGTATCACTGGTATCCCACCGATTAACAAAAATGAAACCAATCCAACAAAACGCCCCAAACAAACAAATAAACCACAAAATAAACAAAAGTAAAAACACAGTCAAAGTTCACTCTCAAAGAAATATTCCTATTCAATCCTGGCACAGAAGTTAAGGTGAATCAAACCAACAGGCAACTTCCAAGAATGATAGTTCTTACGGGTTTGCTTAACCAGCGAAAAAATGTGATTAATAAAATGGAGTTGCTCTGTGAGCAGTTTTTAATGTCTGAAGATTGGTAAAATTGCTGAGTTTGAGAAAGTAAAAATAACAATTATTTATTTTTGACAAGTTAACATGAACTCTTACAGTCCAGTGCTATGCTTTGAAATATATTTGCCAACAAGTCACTGTCATTTATTTCTCTTGCTGTTTTGAAGGTCTTGCTTTTAAAACGTTATTCCTAGTGCAATTCATATTTGTTCAGGTCTGATGTATATATATATACAAAGTGCTGAGGGAAGAATGTGTTTTTTGAAAAACATCCAGAATCACACTTTCCAGAACAACAACAAAGACTTGTTTAGAGATAACAAAGCTACCAAGAAAAAGATGCAAGAATTTTAACTATACACCTGACATAACCTGGTTTTTGCTTATTCCTTTGTAGTAATTTCTTCCATGTTCTTATTCATAGTTGATGTAATAATACTTTTAGTATTTGCTACAAAGAAAGTCCTGGCTCTTTTAAATGGAATACTTGTTATGTATTAAAATGCACAAACAGCTTTCAAAGATCTGGATGTTTCTATTTTAATATTCTGGCATCATTTTTTTAATGGACTTTGCAAACCAATGCTGTAGACAATTTCATTGAAGAGTTTCCTTAGTTGTGAAGCAGTTGATATATCAGAGTCATAGTTGTCTTTCTGTAAATGCAAATTTCAAAAAGAATCTAAAAAGAAGAAAAAATAGCAGCAGAAAAAAAAAATGAAGATGATTTTATAATCCAACAGAAATACTGTTGCCATAGTGCACAAACCCTTTTTATGTTTGGAGGTTTTTTGGTTTGGTTTCGGTGTTTTGTTTATTGAGATTTTTTTTGTAAAGATGCAGACACTGAAATTGTGATTAACATGAAAGTGCTTATGGAATTAGTCTTGTGTGATAAAAGCAACAGCGACCATAAAAAAGACAGTATTTTTATTTGAGAAAGAACTAGTTCTAGAATCATTATTTAAATACTCATAGTAATAAATATAATTCCACAAAATATACATCAAGAAAAGCACAACTTTGAGATTTATGTGCTCTGTTCTCTGAAAACTACTGTTGGTCTGTATTTAGAGCTAAAAATGTCTATTCACCTTGTAAGGTGTTATAAAAGTCTCTCTTGCTTTTCTAAGTAAATTATTTTTCTGTAGCCTGAAGCTGCTAACTGTATCTGAAGAATTAATAATGGTTTTGGCACAGGTCAGCATGTACCCTGCCAGTTCTCTCTCCCACTGAGCACACGCACTAAGAATACAGGACCTGCAGCTCCAGTGGGGTTTATTACATTTGCTTACGGTGAAGATAGTAGAAATCTTAAGTGTCTAGAGAAACAGGAGGGCACTAAAAAAGATATCGCTGAAATACAACAAAAAAAGAAATGGAAATTTTCTAGACTCCATCAAAAAGCCCTTGGAAGCGTTGGGGTTATCAGGTACTCCTTCAGTGCTCCTCTGAGGAAGTTTCACTTCTTCCTGTGAGAACCTGGCAAAATTAACTGATGTTACCTGAAAAATCAAAAGAACAAAATCTGATGTTAATTCATAGATGTCATTTAGTTAGCTGCTGGTTTATTAGTGTATTGAGTAGTCTTCTTTCTAGGAGGTTTGAAAAGTCAAGTGATGTTCCAGTACACTTAATGGAGCCAGGAAGGTTGTGTTTTCTTTAGGTTTCCTTGTAAGGGTTCATGAAGCTGCTCTGGAGACTGGATTTAGAAGTTTGAGGAAAATTTGATTAATAGGGCTTAGCACTTTTTGATTAGGATTGGTTTTACTTTTCTTCCCTGGTATGAAAATGAGGCCAGAGCAGGGTCTCATTATAGAAGTCACTAAGCAAACATATAATAAAATGCTAATCCCTGTCATAGAGACTTCACAACTTAAATAATAGCCTGACATTTCAACAATGCTAATATAAAGTATATAAGTGAAATTTTATTCTCATTACAAAATAGATATTTAAGCCTTAAGAAATGCATATGACTATGAATACAACTTGCCTCAGAAATGAATATATTTTAAATTATAATTTTAATAAAGTGATATAATTCTGAAGTGATGGATATTGTGCTGTAGAAAGATGTCACATTTTTTAATTTAAGAGGTAAATTTTTGCAAATATTACTTTTTAGAGAACATAAGAGAAACTTTTATAGAAACAACCAGGTATTTTCCATACAAAAACATGTTAAAAATTCTCCTTTTGGGGAGATCTTATATAAGCTTGGCACTAGATTTTCAATCATGAATTAAATTACAATACTGCTAGTTCTAAAGATCAAATTAAATCTCATACACATACCAAGAAGAGTTTGTTTGATCACTACCTTAATTTTTGTTCTATCCAAATTGAAATAATGAATTTCATTTTGCAAAAGCTTTTCTGACGCAGTTTAGACACGTCATCCTAACTTTAGTGGTACTATCAGAATACCTGTAGACACTCCAAGCTCCCAAGAACAATGAAGTGAAACGAAGTATAATACACGGAAGTGATGCTCACCCACCGTAATGTGTGCTGACAGCAGGTGGTGCTGAACCTTTAAACTGAGGCAGACTGCAGCTCCCCCATCACATCTGTGTGTATGGAAAAGTATGCGTCAAGCTTCATCTGCCTTCCTTGGTAGGAGGGCACATGAAACCTGAAATCTATTTTAATTTTTAGGGTTATTTTTTTTTTTTTTTGATTGGTATGGATTCACAGAAATATGTGTTTATATATATGGTACATGCTGTTTCTGTTTTTTTAGTTTAGAAGTTCTTGTGGGAGTTGTCCTCTTTGTGAGGCTTTACATAGCTAGTAGTCAGGTGATAATGTTCCAGTTAGAATTAATCTTCTCAGATATGACACTCTTCTTACAGAGGAGAAAACTCCTGGTTATTTATTTAATGCTTTAAAGCCTGAGGCGGATAAGGCATATGGAGCTACCTAGAGTGGAACAGCTCACATCTGTGACAGGTTTTTCCTTGGTCGTCATTGCTGTTTTTAAGTGCCTTGAATGCATTATTTACTTTTTTTTTTTTTTTTTTAATTGCCAGGTCTACTGAAGGGACAGCAAGGCACAGCCATATTATTTAATTTTCCTGGGAAAATTTTGGGCTTCCCTCCTCAAACAAGTTGAACTCCTGCTTCACCTATATGGTTTAATTAAGGGATAGATCTGTAGATCGTGGTGAGGACTCTCTATGTAAAACAGAAGCTGAATTTAAATGTCTCTGACAGAAATAGTCCAAGTAAGTAGTAAATTACAACAAATTACCACATTCCTAGAGGATCTTGTGAAGATATCCCAGTGCATAGTTTTTTATATGAAATATAAGCCAACTCATTTAACCTGTCTCAAGAAAGGGCTAACAGTCATGCTAATCAAATGCACAGAACGTTATAAATCTCTTGAGATTTCCCCCTCCATAATACTTTTTAAGTATGAGGTTTCCTTTCTGTATTCTTACAACTCCACTGGCAAACAAGAGGTTCAAATAGAATATCACATATGGGAAAAAAGGTCTACATGCAGTGTATGAGAAAGTTCACGGCTCTTTATGAGACTTAATATGCAAATTCTGTGATCTACTGGTTTAAAACATAGTGCCTAAATCTCTGCGTTTCCCAATTGTGGAGTATTACGAATGATAAGTCACAAAATGCACTTGCTAATTAAAATCCAGCTGAGCATTGTAAAAGTATCACTACCACGGCATTGACTACATCTACAGAGACTCGTTTTCTATTTAATGAGACCAAAAAAAAAAAAAAAAAAAAAAAGGTCAGTATTAGATCCTGATAGTACATAAAACAATTACCAAAGTAACCTACTGAATACCTATTTAAATACTTGCCTGCTTAAGCTAAATGAAGACCACTGTATCGATTGTATTCAACTTACAGTCAAATGGATGTAAGGAAGAACATTACTGACAACCTAATTATCACTTGGAGCTGGATGTGTGATACACTTATTCTGGAAACTTAGAGGGCTTTCAGTTCTATTGATAGAGAAGCAAAGAATGATGAATTCTTTCAATAAAAACAGTTGTTAATATCAGGGTTAAACTGCATCATGTATTATTATTGTTCTGCAGTACAAACAAAATAAATACTTTTTAATAAGAGACTGATCTAAATACTTTTTAACATAAATGAAGAAAATAAAAGAGATTTCTTAGCATTTCCTTAGCTTTCTAATATATGCTAATTATAAAATGTGTTTTGATTATATAACTGTTTTCAGGACTGCTGCTTATGTTGAGGGCTTTTTCTTAGGTAGCGTTAAAAATTAGGAGAAACCAAAATAAATACAACTTTTTTTTTGCCTTGCTGCATATAGCTAAGATTTAATTTGACATTTTTATATGAGTCGATTAAGACTCTAGTGTTTCTCATCCTGTGAGATACGGTAGGTACTAACCAAAGAGCATGGGTTAGAATCTCATAAAGTATTTCATTGCTTTTAAAAGTTTCTCTTAAGCATACATTATTTGCAGGTGTTTAAATTGTTACTTAATTTTTGGATAAAATATATTTTCCTTTTTTTTATTACATCTGAATATGCATCATATTTGTTCAAAAAGAGTGTTACTACAGAAATTTGTATTCTAGAAGGAAACATCCTGGGTTTGCTGGTGCTAAGTTCATACATTCTGCAAAAGACTAATTTAAAAAAAAACCGAAACAACAAACAAACAAACATGCAATATGCAAGCTTCATTTTGCCTCCTTTTAATAATGTTCTTTTCATCATATGCTAGATCTTGTTTAAAGTTAAACATTTACCTAACTCCTTCTTCATGGCTGGTGTTTTATTAATCATCTTACAGATGATCAATAAAATATTATTCTATTAAAATTTCAGAAAATATTTGGAATAATGTCATGCTTGCAGTAAATGTCACTGAAGTTCACCGCAGTTCTTTTGGAACAAAGCTGGTACAGTCATTAGCAGGGAAACCCAGAAACAGCTTGTACAGCTTTAAAAGTATGCCTGTCTAGACAGCAGATGAATGGAGAAGAAATTCTTCCTGCGTTGGCCTTGCGCAAACTCTACACAAAATCACTAGTGCTTATATAAGCCAAGACTGCAGTGACCAGACAGGAGACCTTAAAATCCTTACTCTAGATTATATTTCATGTAATTATGACTTGTTTACATGTTATAGATGAACGTGTATCTAATGTATTAGGTACTCTGCAATAGTATAATGCTATGGCATGGCTCATGGAAGCCCATTGTTAAAAATTTATACATAGAAAGAAATAACCCTACAGAAGGAGTAATGATAGTATTCTTTCATCTCTCATTGTGTGCCAGTCTTGGCAGAAAAAATAGGCCGCAGGACAGAGCCATTAATCTGATCTTTGGTACACTCAGCAACACTTGTAGTGATCCTGCAGGCTGACAAGAACTGTGAGCCTTCCCCAGTGAAATCCTTGTACTTGCTTCCCCAGTGTAGACCAAAAGGCTCAGTTCTTTTACAGGGAAGCTTCCCTCTTCCTCCAGGGAATTTCCGACATCCTAAATAGCCTATGAAACACGGTGAGCAAAGAGACACAGAAACTCCCAACACTTGGTTCTGTCCTGCAGTCATCGAGAAACGCAGCAAAGTTGGCTGATGGCTTTCACTTCCTAAGGGCGAGGGACCTCTTGCTCAAATACTCCCTCCCTTTCCCCTTCACTATGTGTCCCTCCTAGTGTGGAGGCAAAAATTCACTCCTGTAGATGTTCGCACTTGCAGGCAAAATACCTCATGAACTGAACTAAGGGCATATTAGTATGCACACTTAATTCATATATAGTATAGCTTAACCCATAGTGAAAGAGTTCAGATAAATCATGTTACTTCACAATTGTTGCGAGCGAAGAACATACAGTGTATGTGAAAGGTAGCTCAGTGAATGCTTGGTAAGCCACAGTAACTTGATTCATTACCAATTCCCCAGGAAGCGAGGCCACAAATCGTATAAAGTTGCATAGGTTAAACTCCCAAGAGGTTTTCACAGATTCCTGGCATAATGTACTCGATACATGACTGTCAACATATTGACATCTGCGAGTTTTAGCTGAACTCTCTTTAAAACAGCTTCAAAAGAGAAATTCTGCTCAAGATTTGTTATTGTAAATGATAAAAAGGGTACAGCGGATATTGGAAGCATCAGAGTATGGGGTCAAACCTCAAGAATCAGGCAAGGAAGATGTAATCAACACCGTCTCTAAGCGTTGGCATGGACTTGATAAAAACCTGGGGGGAAAGGAAGGAAAGACAGCAGCTTGAGGAGCTGTTTTCACAGTGTGCCAACATAACCTCGATGGGAAGTAAAAACTGGACAGAGTGGATGGATCTCATGCTTCTAGTGCAGAACCTGGAAAGGTTCCCCTAAGCCAGCACACACACAGACTCTGGTGCCATTCCAAAAATGCCATTCCTCACTGCATATGAGCTGTGAGGATAAGCAATTAAGAATGGATGGTAAGGAGCTCAGAGCAGCAGCGATCTCACTGAGCCATCTCTGCCACTCAGCGCTGACTTGGGAGGATCAAAGACTGAATAGTGACATGCTTTAACTGCAGCGAGCTTAATACAAAGCACACACATATATTCAGCCCTCCTAAGTCAACCTCTCAATATAAAGACTGTGACAAAAAAAAGTATTTTCAAGCGCAGCATACTTCATGTTTTACTGATGCCTGAGCTTACATTGCTTCCCATTTGCATAGTTAATACAGAGGTAAAATGTGTGGAATGTGCTTGTGACTTGAAAAATTAAATAGAGGGCAGCACACTGGAGTGAGCTTGGTGGAACTGATACTTTCCAGATTGTATCACAGCGCTACATGATTGGTTTCTTCAGTCATCCCAGCAGTGACTTAAGCCACTGACTGCCAAAATTTTCTTTGATCCATTCTCAATTGAAAAAAATACTAACTTTTCCACTTTTACCGTGTCAGATGCTGTATTTTTACACTCAATCTGCTCTGTTTTGAGGAATTTTTCCATACCTCACTGATTGGAAGCCAAAAGAGTAAGCAAAACTTGGTCAGCAAGCAACATTTTCCTGAGGTTTCCATTTACGTTTTGGACGTTTGTTAAATTTATTAAGCCATTCAGAGCAGTCACCGAAAAAGTCACTTTAGGGAGTCAGATTGGCAAAAGGGAAAGTAAGCTTGATTATTATCTTTATTAATAAAATAAATAAAATTTCAGAGAAATCAATGGTTGCAGCTCTGACAGAATAGGCACAAAATGAGGAAGCATTAATATAAAACTTCAGGGAACAGTTAAAGAAAAGTCATTGGTTTTGTTTCCTTTCCAAATCAGAAAATGTTCATGGTTATTACTTCTCTGTATATAATATATGGAAAGTAGCAGTAAATTCAGAATAGTGCACTTGGTTAATTTATCATGTTAATTTGAATCCATACAAAAAAAATGATTACATGTCTTTTTATCTGCCTTAACAAATAAGATTTCCTTTTTCTAAGGAAGCAAATCTACATACTGTTTTTCTCTGAAGTCATTAATGAGCCTCAGACCTTAAAACCAACTGGATTTTCTTCCACCAGACACCTTGTTTCTCTTGCTAATGTTAACAAAGCCCTTAATTTTGTTTTATTTTTCCATTGGCAGGAAAAAACGTGAATAGGAGCTCTCAGTCACAACCTTCTCCCCAAGGTTTCTGTATTCCCAACTTCCCCAGAGCAGGCAGAGACAAGCTGGCAGTCAGCCTGGAGGAGGAGGAGGGGTTGACAGTCAGGGCACTCAGGATCCAACAACTTGCCAGAGAAGTTGCATGCCAATTTTACTTTCCCCCTGCAGTGAGAAAATTAGCTGGATAAAAGCCTTTCAGACAGGCAACAGGCAAACTACTTTTTTCCATTTGTACACCCAGTACGAGATTTTTCTAGAAATCATCCTCTCTTTTCTCATCTCACTAAGTTGAAAAGAAAAAAATCTTTATCCCAATTTGCACCATCAAAAATACCTATGAAAAGCATGGAAGGAGAAACAGATGGAGGCAGACAGTATCGGAGAGAAGATTGAAGGCTGAATAGCTTTGTATGGTTAATTGGCTGGTTAATAGCTCATATCACTTTACAGTATTACACAGTAGCTGGAAGATTCCTGTTGAGGTGGAGTTGGTTGAAGGAAGTGCAGCACAGAATTTCAGAGGTCCCGTGGACTTACAGAAAAAAAGGTGCTGAGCAGTAAAAATAACGAATATTTAGAAGAAGGACAGCCACATTGTGTGGCTGTTGGAATCCTTGATCTAACCTGATTATTTGCTAAAGTATGTCAATTAATGGATTCTATACGTAGTGCATAAATATAGTGAAAGCAAAGAGCAGCTTTGAAGACCAACAAACAGGCTGCAGGAAAGAAAAAACATTCAGCAGCTGTATGCCTAAATAGTATGGAGGAAGACACTGCATTCTATCTTCTGTAATTGCTCGTTACAGAGCTTCTGGAATTTATAAACCACAATGCGCTACTGTGGTTTCTTCCAAAGGAATACCCTGAAGAGGTTTTAAATAAATGTTTACAGTTCATCATAAACTTGGAACATGTAGTGCAGTTGCGTATACTTAGTCTGTCGCAGTGAGACAACATTTTAAGTTCATATTCCTTGAAAAACAGAGAAAGGACCCCGAGCTACTTCAGTAGAAGTATGCAAAATTTTGTGTCCTCCCATACTTCTTCATATGAGTGATGACCAGGGTATTTCTGTAACTTCCATTATTGACTTTAAAAGGTGATTCTAGATAAAAAAAGATTGCAAAAAATTGAAAAAAAACATTTATTTGTTTCAAGGATATTACTGTTACCCATGTACTTTATTTAAATCACATTCTCTCCTCCTGGAATCATTTTCCTTGGAATTTTTCAGGTTTTTACATAGGTTATTTTCTTGGAAAACCTGTTGCTGGTTTTTAATTTATTTTTAGGCCCCGAAGTGTCCTATAATCAATTGAAAATATAACTAAAATATGTCCTGAGTTCTCATTTAGGTTTGTTGGGGTTAATTTTATTTTAAGAAAGAAATCAGCAAAACTTCAAAGCCATGTTGTTTTTTTTTCCATCACTTTTAAGACAGTCTTGAGATTTTGGAAGGAAAGCTGATACTGAATTCTTGTGGCTGCCAGTGCTGTGATAACAAATATGTGACTACATTCTCAAGGCAAAAATTCAAGCAGTGTGTCACATTATTTTGACTGATTGTGGATGACGGAATTTAAAATTTAATTCTTGACATTTTACAGAAGTATGCTAGATTTCATGCTAGTCATAAACAGGAGGCTCACATGACAGACAGGAGAGTACCTTTATTTGTACCTACAAAATTATGAAAGGTGACACAGGCCTGGCTGTACCTGCTAAACTCTTGGCCTCGTGAGGACTGGTCTGGACGGGTGCGAGCCGGTAAATTGGAGAGGTACTGGCACCACAACAGGCTTACAGAGAATTCAGGGCTTACTGTTTCTTCTCTGTGAAAAATGTGATGGTTATAACTTGGGCTAAGGAGAAGATGAGATACAACTTGTGGTTTTGGTATTAGATCACTGAAATAGCTAGTTTCTCCTGAACACCTTACAGAAAACAATGCATTGGACACACTTTTTGCAAGTGCAGCTATTCCCTTATCACTAGGCTTTGAGAGCTGTGCCAACGTACATCAATCAAAGATCTCCTTGACTCGGAAATATAGAAATACAAGAAATCAAAATTCAGCCCTTAAGCCACATCATGAGATCTTTCTGGGTATTACTTCCTGTTTTCTCCTCATGTCTGTGGTTTATCATTTTCACGGTATTTCTTAACTGGACAAGTGGACTGTTGAAAAGGAAGAAATAAAGAATAACACAGTGTTGATTTATGAGACATAATGTTAAACTTTCAGCAAATTTTATTAGATATTAATATTTTTAATTCTCAGAATAAACAACTCCATCAAGTGTACAGTACAACCAAGAGGTCAGCTGGGCACAATTGTATGGTGGTGTTTCAGGGACTACCCCTCATGGGTGGATGGTGCTCAGTAAAATGAGGGACTGAAAAGTGTTCTTGAGGAAAGAGCAGATCTGTGAACTTCATCATTTCTGGCATCTGAAAAGAAAAGACAGTTGTCTATATTAAAAGGTGAACCTGTTGAAAACTTGTGATTTCGAAAAAGGAGCAAAGCCCCTCCTAAAGCTGTGACCTTAGTTAAATGGAAGTGAACTTCAGAAGAGGATTTTTTGTTGCCATGCGTGTGTGTGCCCTAGGACATGAGAAGCAGACCAGGGCTGATGCAGCAGGTAAAGGATGTCCGCTTGCACTCTCAGCAGTCTGGATAGGTCTCCAATGGCCAGGGGCTACCATAGGGAATGCATTGCAGCTACTGGGTCCTGTGGTGAAAGAACATTTATGCATATTTTGTTACGTCTCAGACCTAAACAGCAGCTGTGTATCTCCCCTACATCTATTTTTTTTTTCATTTCACTCTTGAAATGAACATTTCTCTGATAGAACCAAACTAGAATTTGGAGGAATCACTGGGGAAAGATCATAGGAATGTACTTAAATTATAGTATCAAGTTGTTACAACAAAATGGAGACTGAAAATAAGGCCATAACACAGGCTACGTGAGATTATCTTTGCAATTGTATGGCCAGCAGGATCAGGGCAGTGATTGTCACCTTGTACTCAGCACTGGTGAGGCTACACCTCAAATCCTGTGTTCAGTTCTGGGCCCCTCACTACGAGACAGACATTGAGGTGCTGGAGTGCATCCAGAGACGGGCAATAGAGCTGGGGAAGGATCTGGAGCACAAGCCTGATGAGGAGCAGCTGAGGGAGCTGGGGTTGTTTACCCTGGAGACAAGGAGGCTTGTCAACAGAGATCTTATCATTCTCTACAACTGCCTGAAAGGAGGTTGTAGCCAGGTGGGAGTCGGTCTCTTCTCCCGAGTAACAAGCAACAGGACAAGAGAAAACAGCCTTAAGTTGCACCAGGAGAGGTTTAAATTGGATATTCGGAAAAATTTCTTCACTGAAATGCTGCTCAAGTAGTGGAACAGGCTGCCCAGGGAAGTGATGGAATCACCATCCCTGGAAATATTTAAGAGATCTGTAGACACGGTTTAGTGGTCAACTTGGTAGTACTGGGTTAACAGTTGGACTCAATGATCCCAAAGGTTTTTTTTAAACCTAAGTAATTCTGTGATTCTATGTAATTTGTGTACAGTTGTTTAGCAAACAAAGACCTACATGTATCTTTCTTCTCTGTCTGAAATTATGTCTCTTCTGTTTGACTGAGAAATTCACCTGATTTGGAAGCTGTAGCTATAAATCTACAGTATTGGCAGAAGCCTATTCATAAAACATGGAGATTTCACTGTAAGTTCTGGAGGAAAGTCAATGTTGCAAAGTGAAGTGTAAAATTATTCCTGTCTCAGTGTTATTTTTGAGTCATATATCTCTGCCTTTTATGAACAGCAGGCATATTTGGAAGAATTATGTCTGAGTCATAAATCCCTATTTGTCTGGGACATGACTAATAGGTGTCTTTAACACAGTAAGATGATATTACTGTCTTAGCTTGCAATTTTTTTTAACCTCTGAAGCACGTACAACAGATGAAGTTTAAACAGTACAATGACATTAATCTATGGTCTGTCAGGATGTTGTTACCACCCTCCTTTTCTGGTCCATTGATCCCAGCCAGCAGATGCTGTAATTCATATGAGTCCCAAAATTTATTATTTCAATATTTAGCAAGCA
Organism: Cnemophilus loriae; assembly: GCA_013397755.1. NCBI lineage: Eukaryota > Metazoa > Chordata > Aves > Passeriformes > Corvidae > Cnemophilus > Cnemophilus loriae. The sequence goes on from VZTF01008739.1 coordinate 392,758, forward strand.
CAATCAGCATGGTTGCTTTCAGAACCTGCCGAGTGCGATGGTCTGTGAGAGAAAAGGAGTGAGCGAGTCGAGGCAGGTAAGAAGGGAAGAGATCACTGTTTGTGCGCTCCCTCACGCTGCGTTGGCTGAGCTGTGACCAGGGAAAACAAAAGTCTGTTTAAATGAATAATGTTGCAGATCTTCCGGCTGCAGTTACCAGTGGGGGCCAGTCTGTTTGTAGGCAATTACCAGCCCCTTGTGTTTTGAATAGCTATGCATCTTGAGTGCAAAAAAATAGTCTTCATGAGCTGGTTTCTGTCATCCTCATCATCTTGTAGAAAAGACAGAGAACAACTCTAACAATATATCTTAATATTAATAGTCAATATTTGTGAATATCTCTGCTAGTCTAAAGGCTGCCAAGCATTGCTTATGAATAGGTTCTGAATTTTAGAGAGGAGCTAATTATTACAGTGGAAACAACACCATCTTCTCTATGTGCCTTTACTAGCTGCCTACTTGTCATTATCACTATTATTAGATATTTATGTATCTGTTGTAGGTCGGACTATGTACTCCTTTACAGCATTTTGCATGGTTACACTAGTTGCCCCAAATTTATTCCCCTGAAAAGCCAGTCTCTTCATAAATGTGTATATATGCACAGTGCGTTACCTGACACACCAATAAATATTATAGCACATAACAGGAATGAAAAATACTTGGTGTTTCCTGAACATCCTCTATTGTTCCTGAAAGCACGTTACCTGCAATACTAATTTATCTTGGCTGTGCAATGTGAAAATACCATTGAGAAGTTTTTGTGGGAAATTTTTTTTTTTTTTTTTTTAATATTAAAGTTTGCATTGGTATGCGATTTGTCCCTTGAATCACATGGCATTGTATTTTATCAGTCAATTAGATGGCCTAAATTCCTAGAAGAAAATAACTGTTGAGGAATAATGAATGAGGAATAATATATAATACATCATTAATATGGAAATTAATCAACATTTATGCAGAAACTCACAAGCCCTTCAGCAATTATCAGCATTTTTTATAAATAAAATGGTAGCTGTCCAAGTATTTACAAACAAATAACATGCCCTATTACTATTATGGGCCTAGCTGATTAGATATATATGCTAAAGCGTCAACAAATTATGGTTGACGCTGTTCGATCAGTTCTAATTAATTCTAGATGTTCCTCAAGGGAGCTTCTGTTCAAACGAACTGATTATTAGCAGTGATGAGAGCTGGATGGTGACAAATGTATCCTTTTCTACAGCCTTTAGGAATACGATAGCATTTGGTTGGACACGAAACAAAGCAGTGATCTGCGTATTTAAATACAACACATAAAAGAGATTTTCTTCTTCTGGTAAAAAAGACCATCACAGGCTTTGTGTATTTATTTCTTCCCACCCCTTTTTAGCTAGAAACAGATAGTGCAAGATGAAGCTGCAACACCCTAAACCAGAAAGCAACTGACTGTGGTTAGGATTCAGCTCACCAGCACCTACCTCCAGATAAAGCATGCTGGTGGTTATTTAATTTAGAACTGGGTAGGAATTTACATTCTTTACATTGGAGGATGACTTCGTGAGCTTTCGGCTCTGCTTGAAGAAGAAATGTCATCTTGAGGTACCAAAAAGTACACATTTAAAACAAACAGCTGAAATGACAGCAGCTGTTGCCCCCAGGCTGATCAAGCTGAGCACTGAAAAGGATGATTTTATCCCTGTGCTGTGGAGACTGTCACTTTCTGATGCAAACAACTAACATGCAGCATTTCTTCTTATAATTGTAGGCAACATGCCACAAATGAAAGAGAAACTGTGCTACTGCATCTGCCAGCCCTTGAAGGCTACAAGTGGTGACACTGGCTCCAAAATTTAGACAATTATTTGAATTCCTTTTAATTTAATTATGCTAAACTGTTTTAGTGGAAGAATAAAAAAGAGAGCACCTGTGAGAAAACTGCAAGGACAAAGCTGATCATTTTTGCTTTGTCACCAAAGTAAAAACTTCTGTATTATTGTGCTTAATTTTACATACACATTTAGACATGTTTGGAGTGTGGATTTCTAGCTTCAGAGATCTAGCTTCCTCAGACACCTTTGCTTAATGACTGGAATTATCAAATGTTCATCCAATTTCTTTGTGATTGAATTTTCTTCATTACTAAAATTTCATACTGCTTTTCTACATCCATAATCTCTTTTGTAATTATTCCATGCTCTTGGTGTTCTTTCTCACAGAATCCCACAGTTTACATATTTTTCAGCTTTTCAAAGAGCTTATAACTATTTTATGTCTTGTGTAGTCAGAAATGGGCTTTGGCTAAAGCAAGGAGATAGAATTAATCAGAGCTTGAAATATACCTTCTTTGAAAAGCTAATTTCCTATGTTAAGAGAAATTAAACTCCTGGAGTGACTGCAGATGTTGCTTTATGCTACTTTTAATCAAGGATATTTGTTTAAGACTAAAAATACCTTTTGAGTAGACATAACTTGTGAAATATTTTCATTTTTTTATCAAAAAAAGTTAATTTTGTTTCAGAAAGTTATAATTTCTGATCTCATGTCTGAAAATACATTGCACTCCATTTACCAAAGAACTCTCAGACTCTTGCCTCTGTTCATACAAACTGAACTATAAGCAAAATGTGTCACTGAGTACGTAGATAAGGAACTTCACTACCAGGCTCCAAGGCTGCCTGAAACCCTCCTTCAGGAAGTTTGTTATTTTAATTGCATGTGGATTCACAAAGAAAAACAACAAAAAACCTGTGGTAAATTTGGCTTAAATACCATTTCCAGATTCTTAATATAAATGTTCTTCAAGAACAGTCAAAAGCAATATATCATGAAAGGGTTCTGAAGAACCACTGAAATATTCAAAGTGCTTTTTACAAGTTTTAGATCTGATCTCATTACCATATTACTGAGGTAACAAGAAGAAAGTATTCAAATGTTTGAGTTCAAGTGGAGAGAGAGCAAGTAACTTCGCAGAGAATTTGAAAAAATTATCTTTCCATTTTGACATATGCTGTGTATACTACTGGCTCAGTGACCTGTAAGGGAGAGAAAAGAGAGGAAAAATATCCACCTTAGTTGAAGTGTGATTGTATATACACTAATGAGTAGGTGAAATATCATAATCTTGCCAACAGCAGCTCTCTGTTGGCAATATTTGCGCTGGGTTTTTTGACAGAAGTTTGTGCGGGACCAATGCACTAAAGAAAGTACAAAGCTTTGTGCCTTACACGTCATTAAAGATCCTTCTAAGACCATATGGTAGTAATAAAGGAATTGCAAGAGAAATATAACTTTGATGTCAGATTTTGATTTTGGCTAGCATGTAAAATTATCATTTTGGGACCTATAAATATCATAGCAGACCACTAAAGAAGAAAAGCTCTGAATTCCCATAGAGTTTTGTTATAGCATTCCTACTAATTCAAGCTGATCAGCTGAAATTAACTCTGGAGACAGAGTTAATACCAGAAACTACCATCACTATTTATTTTCACAATGGAAGAAATCAAATACATTGTTTTAGTTAGTATTCAACTCTGAAGCAAATTCCTTTGGAGGTTAACAGTCTCGTGTAAGAGTACTCCTCCTCTGCAGTAATTTCAGTGGAACACCTACAGACATACACTCTACTGAGTTTGTTACTACTGTTTTATTCATTGATGATCAGGCCTGCTAAATCTACCATTGCTTTCTCTCCATAGGTTTTCTTTATATTCAGTCAAATTTTATCAGAATCTGTCTGCCTCATATCTCTAGCCAGCATGGCAGCATGATATTTCTAAAGTATTTCTGCCATTTCTAGGATAGAAAAGTCTGGTTCCAGAATACTCCCTTTTATTTTTTCCTTCTGAGAAACTGTTATCTCTTCACCTTCCTAAGAAAGTGGCAGTGAATACAGAGGAAGAGATTTATAGGCTGAGTTAGAAGCTGAGTATTTTCCTGGCAATGGATAGTTCTGATAGTTTGAAAAAGCACTGAGGCTTCCCCAAATAAAAAGTTTCTGAAATTCTCCTTTGTTAGATTGATGTTTAAATCTTCTGTTTGTATATCCGTTTATGCCAGCTTACTACACATTGCAGTGGTGTGGGTGGCTTATTTGTACCCATGATAGCTTCTTTATACTTCCACTTTCAAAAGTTAAAGACGTATTTCTACTGAGAGTAATAAAACAAAACCAAAATCTGCTCAAGAGCTACTGCATTTCCTCTGTCTTAGAAATAAAGGGTAGCTGATGGATATATAGTCCCTAGTGAGCTTTTACAAGCATCTTGGACTAGACTTTTAGCGGAATCTAACCTCCTTCTGCAGAGAGACATAAGTCTTGCTTCTTTAGCTGCTGCTAGCAGGAAGGACATCCTCCATTATCATCAGCGTATTTCTAGATACAAATTTATTCGCCTTTATAGAGATGGTGTTAGTCATACAAATCTTAGTAGACTTTTGCAGTTTACTGTGTTCCTCTCCAGATTCAGTAAAGTGCATAGTGAACTCCCCAAATCAGTATGATTTCACCCATTAAACATATATTTTACTAGAAGGATGTAGCTAAGAATTACCGGGAACCATTTTTTCAAGATTTATCTCAGCTTCAAGCGCCATTAAAACACTAAGAATATAATGACATTAGAATTTTATCTCAGACATCTAATTTAATCAGAATTATTTCTTGCTCTATTTTTTCAGCTCTATAAACTTGACTTACGCAAGTTATTCTTAACCTTTCCAGTTGCAGTGCCTTCAAAATCAAAGCTTTCTAAATGAAACAGAACTGATGGATATTCCTGTATTTTAAATGATACTGCTTTCCATTTATTATATTTTATTATATTTTACTATATTTTATTATATTTTATTTTATTTGCCCTAGTGTTTTTTTTGTTGATTGGTTTGTTTCTGTTTTTTGGTTTGTTTGGCTTTTTTTGTCTCAAAAATGAGTCTCCCTGGTATGTATTTGAATAGGTAAGGTGCTAAAACATATGAGAAATTACAAATAAAATAGTGCCTTTTTCACCCAAGCAACTTTCCACAGTCTATACACAGCTTCTTAATTACTTGCTAGTTTCAGTTTTTCAGGTATTACTTAAGCAATATTTTCATTACCTGGCACTAGCAAATTCATACTTTATAGTAGCGTCTGCCTCTATCATCTGCTCACTTGTTCTCATTGCTTAAAGGCTATGTGTTGAAGAAAATCAGAATAAACCAAAAGCGAGTAGAAGGGAACAGATGATATTGAGGCAGCCTACCTGTTCAGCTGGGGAAAAAAGAAAAAACAGTGGTTCACATGCTCGAAAATCAGATATTCTGTGATTTTCTCTGTAAAGTAACAACCTTCCCAGAAATAAATGCATAAAGTAGCAGTTCCTTGCAAAAAGACGGATTGACACTCACCAAGATACCATTCAGCCAAATCTAAGAGTAGCAAGTCTTACCTTTCTCTCAAGCATGAAACAATGTCCATATGTAAGGGGGATTACAAAATGAGTTGCATATACTATTTCCTTCATCTTTATAGCATCCATTCTTACCCATTTCTGGGAGCAGGTACCAGACTTCAGGCAGTGTATTTTAATTACTACAGGTATCATAGGATTATAAAATAATATCTTTGCACCCTTTACTACCTTGTTTGTAGATTCTTTTAGTTTCTGTCATGATAAAAGAAGTCCACAATAATTATTATATAGGTTCAATGTTCTGAAGCAGAACAACAAGCCTGTGTTTCTTAATAGATTAAAATGATCTTTAATGTCCTTACATAATGCAACATTTTCACCTCTCCTTGGAAGTGTATCTGTACATGGGATTAGACCTCAGGGAAAAAACCTAACAAATTAGTGTGTGTGTGTGGGGGTGTCAATGAAAAAAAGAACTGTCTGCTTCACAACTGTGTTTTGATTTTCCTGACTCATCTACTTAAAAATGACATAAGGATGTTTCCTTTGGTACTCACTGTGCTTGTGACATAAAAGGAAGGAGTGGTTAAGACCCACTCTGTCCCAAGCAGAGACAACTTCTTTTGGTAGCAGAGGTACTATGTGTTGCCTGCTCAAAGTCTTTTTGAAACTGCAGTGTTGGAAAAAACAACAACTATTTCAAGATTTTAAACCTAAATCTTAGACCATCTTTTCAGTATTCTCTTGTAAAAGCAAATTGTGCAAGAATAATTTTAATTAAAAAAGAGGAATGAGAAAATTAACCGTTTTCTAATGTTTGAGACAGGTATCAATCAGCTGGCTTCTTTTGTTCCTATAGTGTGGGTGGAAAAAGAAAGAGGCAGGGAGAGGAAAATATGCAGCATTTCAGCAACAAACAAAAATCCCAGGTGTTTCTTTGATTTTTTAGTTATATGTAAAGTTAAGAGAATATGTACTAGTTTCTTATCTGCAGCTATTAATAGAACTTGCAATAATCTTGTATAGACAGCTGTATTTTTATGCTACGATATGCACTTAGATCACATCTATATAAGCCACTGGCTGGATTTTTGTTCCATCTTATTTTTAGTGCTCTTTCTGCTAATGCACTTGAAAGCTAGAGCGAGCAGTCAGTGCAAATATACAAAATTTGTGTGAACAGTAATGAAATTTTGTTGAAACAAATTCTGTAACACATTTAAATAATGTAAATATATAAGTTTAGAGATAGTAATTTCCACATGCTACAATGCTATAAGATGTAATTAGAATTGAAAAAATAGACAATTGTTTCCATTCATATTTTCAGTTAATATTAATTTGGTTCTGTTCTAAGCCTGATAAATGTTTATTATTTATTTTTGGCAGGGACTGTGAAAGATCATTTGTGCTTTTATTTCCAACCTACTACTTTTTTTCGTCTAGTAGTAGTGGCCTGTTTTCAGAAAGATGGATGGATGCTCTGGCCTATGTACATCAGCAGTAACCAAGGTACAGAATCAAAGAAATAACTCCCAACTAATAGATGTTTTGTGGACTGCAAACATATGTTCTGTGAACACAGGAGTTGGAGGTCCCTTGATGCTTCTCAGGCATCTTTGTGGAGAATACTGAATGAAATACTAGTGTGCTATGTGCTGTATTCACTTATCCAGTGGCTGATAAATCTTGCCACCTCCAAAAGCCTTAGGAGAAGAGGGTAATGAATTTCAGGGTGATGTAGAAGTACACACTAGAAGCAAAAGGAAGGGCACTGCACTCTCTTGTTGAGACTGACTGATGTTAGAGCACAAACTGGATGTGAATAGACTAGAGGAAGCAGAAACTCATTGAATTGCTGCCCCTCAAAGAGAATGCCAAAATACCCTCTAAGTATTTTTACTCTCTGTAAGCTCTAAGGCAACACTTCATCCCTGTGTACATATGCTCAGGCTCAATGGGTTTTTCCTAACCTGAATTCCAGGAAAAAACCTCTAACTGGCTGGTAATTATGTGGCACTTTTCAGTGCTCCAGTACCTAGGGCTTCACTATGAAACATATCCAATCTTCTCCCAGAACAGTTTCTATCTTAATGAAAGCGTCTGTATTCACATTTCACACATTATTGTAGCAAAAAGCATAAATGAGGGAACTTGTTAAAAGTTGCAAGAAACTTGTAAAAACAGCATGTTGATTTTTGAGGTCAGAATAATAATTGCATCCAGTTTCGTCAGTGGATATTAAAACACTTTAAATAGGTACATGTAAAATTCATGCTGCTCTTTTTTGGAAGACTTGCAAACAAGTATGTGCTATGACTTTTTTAAGGTCTGCCATGCTGTTCCAGTTCAGTGATTTAACACTCATCTAGCCTTTGTTTGTAGAAAATATTCCCTCAATTTATTTTTTTCTTTATTATTTCCTTGTGAAAATAGTGCTGCTACTGCTATGAAAACTAATTTTAGATCTACATGTATAAAATGGCTATTCAAGTGTAACACACATGGCGTAAACACTTGATGGAGATGAGCACATAGTACATAGAACACAGAACACAGTTGTGATCTTAGCCAGGCAGAAATGTAATTTTAAGAAGCATAAAGACCTGCTACTTATTTGGAAACTTATGCAAGTTTATCGTGTTTCTTGAGAGAATCTTTGCTTGGATGTATCATCTAGATAAGTATATAAAATGACAACAGACTTTTAATAGTTGCCTTAGAAATTAAAATAACAGCAACAAAACCTAACATTGTTTTAAAGATAATGTCTACTGCTTAGAGAAGGTATTGTATTGGGATTCAAGAGTTTCTGAGTTGCAGGAAAATAAATTTACGTCTCAGTGAAATAAATTCAATGTCTTGTTAGAGATTCAGTAAAATAAGAAATGACTAAAAATGGATTACATTAATATGTATGTATTTATAATTGCACTCCTGTGAAAAAGCTTGCAAGATTCTAAGGTTAGTGATAACAATTTATGGAGATGTACTTATCCCCAGAAGAAAACAGTGATAACTTACTAGAACACAATAGTTTCAACAGTACTATCAAAACACATAATGTAGAAAACTTACCATTTAGGAAATGTAGGTCAATACAATACATTATTTAAAAGCAAAGTTTGTACTGAAATAAAAATAAATAAATAAATAACTATTTTATGAACTACTGTCTGTTTACCTTCGGCTGATTTCCATTCTATGATAACTACAAATAGTTCTCATCTGTGCTACTGACATAACTCTGTACTTCATAATAACTGCTATAGTCTTTGCTGTCCCTCTCCTGTTGATAATCCATTTGGTGCTGGTGATGCTAATTACATTCACACACAGCCAGGTTTAGTTTGCATCAATTTGACATATTTCATAACTGTATGAGTTAGCTATATGATTCTATTTGACTAACTGCTTTTGTGAATGCATCAAAACATGACTGTTTCACTGGAAAGTGAGATGAGTAATCATTTGTGTTGATAATGGTGGTGGAGGGCAAAGCCAACTGAATTAGCAGACAGGTCTTAAATGGGGATAAACCTCAAAAGAAGGATGCAAGAAGATTGTCCTGATTGTTTGTTTCATGTTTTCAGCAGTAGGCCAGGCAAAGTGTGACTCAGTGCTGGAATCACTGGCAAACAAAACTATTCAGCTGGTGAAACCTGCTCTCCCTTTTTTAGCAGTCATTATGTCTAAGATACAAGAGTAAAAAAATTAACAAATCCACAGAACATATTCTAAGAAGTAGTATCAATTGTAAAATTGAAAAAGAACCTCAGGTAAATAAACATTTTATATTAAAAGGTTTAAAAATTAAATGTGGTACAGGTTAGGTTTTGCGTCTAAAGGTGCATCTTCCAATGGGTAGATGGATAAAAAGCACTACAATTTGCAGACATGTAGACATTGTGGAAAGTAGGCAGCTGGATGAGACAAAGATAGTGGCATAGACATGGACAAACGGAAAGCTTTGTGGAAGGATGTAATAAGAAATGAAAGTTCAAAATGCCTCATGCAAACACTATTCCATCCTGTTTTGTCTCTCATTTCCTGTGTTGACGATGACAATTAAACAGTCAGCCACGCCTGCACTGTTCAGTTCATAGTGTGCTGCTGCACTGATTGCATCTGAGAGTTCTCTCTCATGTTTTCTTTAAAGTGCAAGTTCTTTAGAGAAGAGACTGATTATTAGGATAACAGCATGACAAAGAGAAGAATGGCATTGACCCTGCATAAAGACAGTGCTCAAATTTGAAGGCATTACCTTTCTAATAATCCTCAGGATGTGCCTTACCAGCACAGAGCACAGCAGCCCTATTGTATCCAGTATTAGACATTTAATTTTAGGAAACAGGAAATCTGTTGAGTAGAGAAGAGAGCAGAGTAAAAAGAATGATCAGAATCTAGGAAGCAAAAAGTCCTGTGAAGAGAGATGGAAGGAATGGGGGATTGTTAGAGATGATATAGATATGAAATATCATAGCAAAAAGGAAGAGAATAATACACATTATGCTAAACCAGAGTATATGTAGAGCAAAACCCAGAGGACTTAAATTTCAACCAGGAAGTTTCATGTTAAGCACCTGGAAAATCTTTCACTTGTAAATGAAGCTAAAATATGGAAGAGCCTAGTTGGGAGACTGTGAATTCTCTGTCCTCGGAGGTTTCTAGGGACAGATTAGACATCATTTGGAAATGACACCTGTCATTTCTGACTCTGCTTGTGACCTTAGGGAGGGATTTCAAATACTATCCAGCTCTACTTAGGATAATGCTGGATCTCTGGTTGGTTTCTCTAGGTGTCACTATAACAATTTGTATTTATAACTACAGTAAAAACAGAAGTCTGATGGCTACATGGATAACAAGACGGGAAATCATTTAAGGGGCAGGTTACCACTTTATTAATGTAACATACTGGTTTAAGTTTAGGGAGGTCTAACTGCAGAAGTTTTAGAAATTATAGAAGACCCCATAGGTTCCTAGTAAGTGTACCTAAAAAATTAAGCTTTCTCTTTGAATCTTGTCAAGAATAAGGTTGCCCGAAGAAAAGGAAACTCTCAGGCAAAGACTGCTTGCCTGATCTTACATATACATGTAAATATTTATCAATTAAGAAAGTTCACAAGTGAAATCTCAGATCCCTTTTACCTATGTTGTGCATCATGTGGGCTTTTAATTCTAGTTTTACATGTGTAGATCAGTGAATTCTCCACAGAAATGGCTAAATCTTGAATTCCACCATGCACAAGTCAGGTGAATAAGCATAAATAAATTCAATTATTCTTATAAATGTGTTTCCATGATGGTGCAAGGCTAAAAATCTCAGACTTTATTTTGGCTGGTGTGGGAAGTCTTTATTTTAGACTCTGTAAAGGGTATTTGTCCAGCCAACATTTTCTTAACAGGGATCTTTGAAGGATCCTAGGAAGATTCTGAGCATCTAGCAAGAGAAAGAAGAAACTTGAGTTATCTGGACCAATATTAAAAGAATTTGTAGAGACACAGGAGCAAAATTCAATCATGTTTACCTCTACTGGCATGCAAGGATTTTTTCAAAAAGGAGGAATTCCAGTTCCTCTGGATGCATTTTCTTCCATGCTACATACATTTTCAAATTTATTGAGTATTCTCTCATAAATAAGTAGCCCTATCTCCCCTTTAGAGTGACACTAAGAAATGAGCTATTCATGCTTCAGTGTTTTCTGAAAAAAAAATTTTTAAAAACAAATGGAATTTAAAACCACACACATACTTCTTTATGACAGATAGAAAAATTGGAGGCTAAAATTAGCAATTTAACTTTGTGGCTTTGCAAAGACTCATATGTTCCCTTGTAAATTATATGGGTCTGTTTTCCAGGGTTTCTTTTGAACTTTCAATTGCCAAACTTTAAATCAAACTGGAAAGATGAAATAAAGATAATTTAAAGTAAGCTTTTAAGTGTTGCAGTAGTTTTGCAGCTAGTATGAGCTTTATTATTGGGATACTCCATTATAAGGGAATAACTAGACTGAATGAACTTTTTACAGCCACATCTATGTTATCATTAAAGGAAATGCAATAACAATGTTTTCCTTGTCATCAGTTAATAGGACTGACAAAGATGAAAATTATACTTGCTGATGATCTCCTAGATTTAAAATATGGAATATCTTCAACTCTTCTCCAGTCACTACACATCTAAACTGTTGTGATTGGAGGACACTTTCATAGCTTGTTCACATGATGGACAAAAACCAAATTATTTCATTTGTTAATTCCCCAGGAATTATTTCAATGTCATGACACGCACAGCTTTTCCCACAACAAAGATAGGACTCCATTAGTTGTCTTTCTGAAAAACACTATAAGAGGAGAACCTAGCATGAGTTTTTTCCAGTTAACTACCGGCATTTTCACATTCGGCACAGTAACTGCCTGTTTTGAGGAAGCTGGACTTTGAGCAATAGCCCATGTATTAGTTTTGAGCACACATCATACCTGTAAGGGATGGGAGAGAGCTACAGGACAGGACTACTGCAAGACTGGGACAGCTGACCAGCTGTGGAGGAGACCATTTCCCTACTATCAGTATTAGAATCTTTCACCTTGATGGGCTTGGTGCTCACTGGGAGGAGAAGGTTTTGATTTCATCATGCTCCTTTATCTATGTGATAGCTCCCAAGATATTAACTCTGCGAGAAGAAATGCCGTTTTTTCATGTTATCTAGTGTACAGCAAACCATGCTATGAAAAGCCAGTGTCCATAAAGGAGACAGAGGAGTCCTGCAACCTTATTCGAATCCAGGCAGAGACTCCAACAGGAAACACACCCGCACAACTTTCTCCCTCGAGATTCCGGAGGGCGCAGCCTCCTTTTATCCTAAACTCCCGGCCGCACGTTGCCCTCTTCCTTTCCCCACTGGCTGAGGTACTAGGAAGGTACAGCCTTCCCGAGCCGCCTACCACATATCCCCCCTTGAACCTGTCATTTTACCCCAGAGTTCAGAAGTTCAGCCTTGTGCAGAATTCCTCCCCCCGCCCTCCCCGTTTCAGGAGCCAAGCTGTCTGGGCTTTGCAACAAACCTGCTGCCCAAAGTTAGCAGAGACATTAAGACCCATTTCAAAGACTTTAACACCCACAACTTCACATCCACAGAATTGTTTGTAAAGACATTAGCACACATCTTCCCTATTACTGGAATTTGGTTTTAATAAGTATCAGAGCTACATGCAGTTTGATTTCACTTGTATAATAGTGTGGGGCATACACAAAGATAGAGAATCTTAATTTGTTATAGCTTAGCCTAACATCTGTGTTTTTATGACTTTCCCGCTTGCTGGAAAGCTCACCAATCTGCAACTGGAAGGCGGTATGAGGTCTTTTCCACAGTTGTGCATATATGTGTGTACATATAGAGATGCACAATATGATCAATTTGGCAATGTCTCTTGTGCTTCTGAACTTTATGATGTTGGTATGCCTCAGATATACTGCATACTTTTTACTTCTTGCAGCACATATCCTTCCTACTTGCTGCTCTCTGCAGAATGTTCCGTGACTTGATCTGAGAAGCACACACGAGCAGACTGAGAAAGATTTTTTAAGGTTCCTCCAATGATAAACCATGGATCAGGTGTATTTTTCTTTTGCAGGTACCATGCTCAGAACTGGCATTACATTGGGGAAGCAATTCCCTGAAAGCCAGGGAGCTCTAAGCTGTCGTGCAGCCACTACCAGAACAGCTCATCACAAGCTACCCTCTTCCACAAGTTACCTTTGGAAAAGAGGGCTGCTGAAACTGAGACTAGAGGTCATGCAAATTATCCTCACAGGCTGCAAATCGCCAGTGAGCCAGCAGCCAAACCGTCCTGAACTATGTCTTTGTCATGCAGAAAGTGGTACTTATTTTGACTGAGAGGAAGGCCTTACCTAATACGTGATAGCTGCTTTGTGTTTCCCAGAGTAGTTAGGCCTGTTTCCCTATTTGACTAAAATTAATGAAGTTGCTGCCTGCCACATTAAGATCCATGCATGTATCTGTAATTTATTTGCCTGTCTCTGTCAAATGAATGTTATGTTATATATAGCACTGCACTTTTTTCAACTAAATTGAGGGAAACCCAAGTGTGTTTTTACTAGGTAGGCTATCTAATTTGCAAGTACAAACTTCAGAATACTGAAATGCTATGAAGATTGTACTGTCTACACGGAAGGAGAAGTGCTAATGTTATGACTCACTTATCTCTGTGTTTGTGTATTTTAGCCAGGTTTGTTTTGTTCAAAATTTAATGTAAGTCCTTTTAAAATGTTCTATTTTTGCAGTAATTCAAGTTACTTCAAGTCAGAAAAACAGGCTCTTGGGCTTAACCTACTTTAAAACAGTTCTTGCCTGCACATAAACACCTAGAAACAAACAAGAAGGTGGTGTATTTACTATGAGGGTCTAGAAATAAAATTATAAGGCTCTAAAAGTAAAGTTATTTCTTCAAGTGTAAAGCATTCAATGTCCTTGATGAAATGGTGAAGTCATATCCACTAAATAAAATTCAGGACTGGCCAAAATAAAGATCTCTCTGGCTGTTATTGTGGCTGTATGCCACTATTTAAGTTCTTTTTTCTCGTTTGATTGAAGTACAGACATGTTTTGTGGTCAGAAATACGGGAAGTCTGGGGGAAAAGAAAATTATGGTGATGTCTGGATGATAGATTGGAGGACAGTTTTTATGGGTTTTTATGGGAAGGGCGAATTTTTGTGGGTTTTTTGTGTGTTTTGTTCTTTGTGGGTTTTTTTGTTTGTTTGTTGGTTTGGTTTTTTGTTTTTGTTTGTTTGTTTGTTTTTTGTCATGGGCCATATCTACTAGATTGCAAACACATCCTCCTCCCAGTTAGATGATTGCCAGGTCAGGTATTTTAGTTTTCTCACTGAATGGTACCCAGCTTTAAAGCATCCAGCTGGAGATAGTTTGGACAGTCAGAGCTTTTTTCAATGCAAAAATAGAAAAGGAAATTATCCGGAGCTCCAAAAGCACAGGGTGGTTTTCAAGCAAGGGGTTAAAACTAGTTTTCACAACTCACAAAATTTCAAATGCAGACGGTGTATTTTTGTGGGAGGGGGTTACCGAAAGGGAATCCTCAATACCAATTGGCTGCTCTCTATCAGCTGCAGCCGAGCTCAGGCTGCTGCTGAAGTGCAGTATTGATCTGAAGGGTAAATGTGTAGGGAGCCTCCGAGAGAGCGATTCAGTCGTATCTGAGAAGGGAACCAACCTCTTCCAGTAAGAAAGTGATTTCTACCTGCCTTTCCTGCCTGCGAGATCCTTTGTGAATGAAGGGAACCCGAGAAAGGGCAGTTCGTTGCTACAGTGACTGAGCGAGCGAGGTGCTGCCGCTGAGCTCACTGCTGCTGCCGGTCTGGCTGGTGCTGCTGCAGCTCCATGTACTAGGTAAGGCGGCTTTTCCTGGGAAGCGGGGGGGGCGGAGAGATCGGGATGGCACCACCGTGGCCGGGGCTGTGGTTTGGGGGCCCATGGACCAGGGTACAAAGGGACGCTGCCTCCACGGAAGAGCTGCAGGGACGCGCGCGAGAAGCCCGACCGTGTGCACGTAGCAGCCTCTATTCCCTGCTCATCCCGCTCTGGAATAGCAAAACTTCAATAAGTTCCAAACAAAGTGTGCGAGCCCGCAGTGCCTAAAGGAAGAGGGAGCAGAGGAGGGGGAGGAAGGAGCTGCACCTTCCCCTTCCCGCTCTGCAGGCGTCCAGCCCTTCCAGCAGCCGGGCAGTGGCTCTGGGAGACGCAGGTACCTGGGTGGCACAAAGGTGTGGGTGCAGCCACTTGGGCTGTGCTGGCTGCTGAGATCAAGGGCTGATAAAAGGTAAAATAGAGCGTGACACACTGGGCACTCAGTTAAACGGGAAAATAGCTAAGAGATGGTGTGAAACTCGTGGGACTGGAAATGCATTTGCCATTTTTGTGTCCTTTTTTAATTTTCTTTTTTTTTTTTAAGCGCTCAGTGCTCTGTGTGTGAATACGGGGTGGGGGGCGGGGGGGATGATTTCTGCAGCATTGACGTTTAAAGTAATAAGATGCAGTTGAAGGAAAGAAGGTAAGGAATGTGAATTCGACTTGAAACAACTTTGAAAACACCTCAGCAGCCTCTTCCTTTCAAACAAACAAACAAACAAAAAAGGCACTGCAGAAAAAATTTAATGGTGAGAAATAAGATTTAGCCCTGACACAAGATTTTCAAATGTGAGCCATGATTTATCATTATAATGTTTCAAACTGATCTCCTACAAATTAGTCATGTGATGAACAGTGTGACATACATAATCTCCATACAAACGTTTTAATAGTGGGTTTTGCTCTGAATTAAAAATCATACTGCAAATGTGCCGATGACAAAGATGTGTGAAGGTACTTATCTTGAATATTTCATGTAATCTTGATGTGAATGGCTATGTGGTTTTGGTATTTCAATTCTTAATATTTAAGCTAGAGTAAGGAGGATATATGTTTCTTATTTTTTGAATACTCATTTCAAAACATGCTATGGTGTGGTGGTGATGATGGACTTTGTGTAAATTTCTGTGTTTATTGAGTGACGCTTAACTGGGATTTTTTCAGTATCTGCAAATATCTGTATAGAGCCAAATAGGATGCTGGATAGCATCAATGAATGGTTGAGGTTACTGGTATTTTTTCCCCTATTTTGAAATTCAAATATAAATAGCAAAACCCGAACAATTCAGGAATACTAAGTAGGTCTTATTGTAATGCACCTTTTGCTGTGTATGTGATTACATTTCAGATTCAAAATAAATCGGTATTAAAATATTTCCATGAAACCATGCTTTTAGGAAACTAACAAATTTGTCAGGACGTCTTTATTTCAGTCTTCTGAACATGTTGTTAAACCTTTCATTGATCACAGTGTGTTTTCGAGAGGTTTCAAGGCTTCTTACAAAATATTTTCCCAGATCTGAAAGCCAGATGGTTACACTGCAGAAGTCATAAGCAGTTAATTGATAAACTGATTTGAGTGCTCCAGAACATATCAGCATGCAGACCAAAGGCTTCCAATGCAACTGATCAAACTAGTTACCTGATGTTGCTCTTTTTAGAGATTGGGGCCCTTCTGAGAGACAGTAGTGGGAACAGATTCTCGTTTGGGGAAGCAATAAACAAAATACTTCGTTCTAAAAAGACTGTTTAAAAGCTAATTTATTTTGTCTTTCTTGCATCTGTCACATACATGACATTCATCCTCAAGTTTGCTTTATTCTGATTAATTTGTGCGCATCCCACCCCTTCCCTCCCAACTGTTCTGAATGTCAGGTCTACGGTATTTGTTTATCCACTGTGCTGGAGGGCTCTCCCACAATTTCTATTCGTAATACATCGACAGCATTCCTTCAAAGTGTTCTATACTTTGTAATTTTTTCTTCGAAATATATAAGAAGAAATAATATTTCAGTTGCAATGACATGCAGTAGAGAATAGATAACAGAGTAACACATATAAATGCTACAGTTCTCTCGCTATATGCAGTTTCTCATTTTGTAGCCATCAGTTGGAATTTTGTTCTTCTGAAGAAAAACATGGCTTGTAATCAGTCTTCAGAAGGAAAGCAAATGCTTATTTTGCTTTCTTTCAACCTTAAATAACCCATTAGTTCAATAGTAGTGCTTGAGATGATTTAAAAATTTTTTAGGTTAGCAAATTCCTAAATTACTTTTCCTTAAGTGAGTTTTAGGCTGACAGTTTTTTCAGTATTCAAATTATTTTAAATACTTTTATATAAGAGAATATTTTAGAAATCATTGACACCTGTGTGATAGGAAAATGTCATGATGTTTTTGTCTTTATCTGGATGCTACTACCACACTGTCTTAAAGGTATGGTTATAAATGTTTCATAAAAGTTTGCAAAGTTGTTCTTAAGTGAGTATTTAAACAGTTATCACAGAATTAGAGAAGGGAGTAACTTACATGTAACTGTACAAAGCGTCACTATAAAATTTTTCAAATATTCTTATAATCACCCCCAGCTCAGGTAAATTGCCTTTAATATGCTCAGAGGATTTGGTAGTCCCATATTAACTTTTCTAAGCTATTCTGACGTGCATATGCAATATGAAGTCTTACAGTAAAACAGAGCAGATAAAGTCAGGGTGGAAAGTTGTGCTGTCTTCATGTAATGGAGCACAGAGGCTTGGGGGTGGGCACGCAGCCTGGCGCTGGCTGTACGCAGCAGCCACTGAAGTACATGAAACCACCTCCTCATTGGTGGGGAGTGGGGCTCTCCTTACCGTGAGCCCTGCTGTAAAACTGGTAAAACGCTCATCATTTCCTGCGCGATAACTGAGTCTTAAATTATAACAACAAAGGGTATGTGGAGCACAGTTTTTGCGTTAGGCATAACATCGTAAATACCAACTTTCTTGAGAAAGTCATATAAAGGGAATTTCTGCACATACATTTCTTCATGACGGTGTCTGCCCAGAGGGATCTCATACCTTTGGCTCTGGAATGTATTGCTTTTACTTATCCTTATGCTTTAAAGATTGTGAGAGAGTGCATGTGCTCTCATTACATCTCTTTTCCTTATTTTCTAGCTATAATAAAATTGTCTGAAACAACAACAACAAAAAATATATATTTTAAGTTTGGATATATTGATTTTAAAAGCTTTATTTTTGTCATATATTCTACTTCTGATTTCAACAACATACACTGATTTTTATAGAAAAAAAATCAAAGTTTATTAAAACCTTTGCCTCTATTGCTTATACTTGATTACCAGACAACATAATTAGTATTGTAAGTATTATACTGCGTGAAATCATTTTGTGATGACAGCTGGAATTTTGATTTATGGCAGTTGTCCAATTCACAGTCATAAGGCTTTAAAAAATGATCACATACACGTATTGCTGTTGAGCATCTCTCCTTCTTTTAGGAATACCAAACTGTTTTCAGAATATTTTTCATAATATTGACAAACAGTGATATATGTGTGTGTGTGTGTCGATGTGTATGTGTACTGAACTATATGCGTGTCCAGAGAAGAACAGCGAAGCTGGTGAAGGGTCTGCTGCACAAGTTTTATGAGGAACAGCTGAGGGAGCAGAGGCTGTTTAACCTGGAGAAAAAGAGTCTCAGGGGTGACCTTATCGCTCTACAACTGACTTAAAGGAGGTTGTAGATAGGTGAGGTTCTTCTTCCAGTTAACAAGTGACAGGACAAGAGGAAACAGCCTCGAGCTGTGCCAGGGAAGATGTAGATTGGATATTAGAGAAAGTTTCTTCACTGAGAGCATGGTCAGGCATTGAGATAGGATGCCCAAGGAAGTGGGGGAACTGTCATCCCTGGATGAGTTCGAAAGGCAGGTGGATGTGTCACATTCTGACATGGTTTGGTAGTAAACATGGCAGTACTACATTAATAGTTGGACTTAATGATCTCAGACCTCTCTTCCAACTTTAACAATTCTATGATAATCTATAAATACAAAGTCAAATATAAGAAATTGATGACAGTTCTGCTGGAGTTATTCGATATTTTTTGAAAGGCTAGAAAAGAAACATGGTTCAATTTTAGTGTGAACTGTTTCAAACAGTAAAATATACTGATTTTTTATTTTCCAGTATGTTGCTGAGTGGAACAGCCACATTTTAATCTTATGTCCGCATTGTCATTCGTATCTGACAGCTTATGTATTTGAACCTGTGTATTAAAGACTCTTAATAAAAAGACACAGGAGAGAAACACAGAACAAGAAAAAAATTAAAGCTGATGCCATGGTGTCTTTGATTTCTCTTAATTTAACCATGACTTTCTATTCATGTGTTAAGAGAAGAAATTCTAATACCTCTGCATTTGCCTTCTCCCCTTCAAATCATATGTACTTACCTACAGCATCAGTATCTGCGTTTATTTCCACTCTTTTCATTTGCAAAGCACTTTGAGGTATCTTGAATGTGAAAATTGTTATATGAAGCCAAGTACTGTTCTGCTTTTAAGTGACTCATAAAAATGCCTCCACTTAAAGCATTTTTATGCATACATGAGTTGGGGTGTGTTTATGCATACCCTTTAAGTGAAGTAATTTTTATAAGACGTTTTAAAAGGTGAACGTGATTGGAGTTTGTATAGCGCATTGAGTTGAAGGTATCACAGAGAAACGAATTATGGTTCAGGGTGGCAGCAGAGACTTAATAGACAAATGCTACTAAGAAGGTATGTTATCTGAAGTGTTATGTTTTATAACACTGCATTATGAAAAATATCATGTGATCTTTGCTTTTTCTTAGGCACGTGACTGTTCACTAAAGGAACTGGAATATAATGTCTATTATGAAAGATGGCACCTCTTTTTGCAGCTCTAGATTTCACTTTTAGAAAAGTCTTTGATGTGGAGGGAGGTCTAGGGTCTGCTGTGGTACACTGGTTTGTCTCGATGCATTCACTCCTACTGGCCTGCATTTAGGAGCTGTATGATACTTATAAGTAGTTGTGTTATAGTAGTGGTAATAAAGTTGGGGTATGTTTTCATATGTGTTATTTTGTACTGTGATACTGTCAGATTTCACAGAGTAAACGTGACAGTGTGCTTACTTCTTGAGTTAAAAATTAGGGTAAAAGGGTATAGATTCTGTCATCCCTCATTAATCCAAGTTGCTGCTCAGAGACTTAAATTTCAGAAAGGTGGTTAAGTCTGTCTCTTTTTTTAGGATGCCACTTAATATTAAGAGACGTCTGCCTAATATTAAGAGATGATTTCGATATATGTCAGTATGGTTTTAAGAAGCTGTCTGCTAAAGAAAGTACTCTTTTTCCCTGAGACATAGCACAAGATATTAATCATCTCTCATTACTGAAAAACTTATATTGCTATTGAATAAAACAGGGCTAAGACATACTATCTTGGCCTCTTTGTTTTAAAAGATCCTCTTTCTTGATTTCAGTGTTCTTTGTTGGTTTTTCTTGGCTGATTCGTTTTCTTCTATTCAGTGAAACCAGTTGTGAGGGACTCTGAAACTGCTACTTTGCTAAACGTCTCTTGCTAAAGGGATTGCATTTCTCTGGCAGATCAAGTGGACTTTGTCATAGCTTATTGTACCTACCTCCTTTTTGAAATCTCGTAACAAATATTTTGGGTTTTTTTGCTTTTTTTTTTCTCTATGTTTATTCTCTGCTTTGTCTCAGCACACAGATTCTTAATATCTACTATAAAATGTAATTATAAACTGAATTTTGAGATGTCCTGACCATTGCTTCTATATAGACACTTGCAACAAGACTATGTTGCACTTACTGTCTTTTAATTCCAATTGTCAGTTACCAAATGACAGACTTTTTTTCTCAAACATCTGTCCTCTAGTAGCAGAGTCAGAGGTGGTAACTGTGCAACACCTTCAGTCACAGGAGCAGTTTCTTTTTTCAATTCTGTTCTGTACTTTATGTCTTTCTTATAAACCACTGAAAACTTTGACAACAGCATGAAAAACAACGGGACTTGTGTGCAATTAGAGATGAACCTTGAAAATTACTTCAGCCACAGGAAAACACTTCAAAATAACAAAATGGGTCTCATGGATAATGTGTTAATGATCTGATGGACTGAACGGCATAATAAAAACTAATGATGGTAAGATAGGAAGATAATACCAAGGTAGAAGAAGAGAAATAAAACCTGTCTAAAGTTAAATAAAAGCTCTTTGCTTCAGCTTTCCTGTCATTGATGGAAATAGCCCTAGTTCTGGTCTTTGTCAGAGAAATAAAGCCGCATGATTCACTGAAGAGACAGCTCAATGAACAAGTGTGACAGGCTTGATTCATCAGAATCTTTCATGTTGTATTCCAGTAGTAATTATTTATTCCTGTAGAAATTTGCTTTGAAGCTAGGTTTTTGGCTAGGTTGATTCTAGCCTGTTTAGGAGCACAGAGCAGGCATAAATCTGGCTTAACCTTGGCTGAAGACTCCATCAGTCACAAAGCTGGTACTGTTCTGTGACTGGCAAATAGCAGGTCTTTGGCCAGGCAGAGAGTACGGCCACCATGTCTCTGCCCTGCTCATTACGTACCTGCTGGTAGAGCTTCTTTTGGGAGCTGCTGTTAATCGGATTTAGGGAAGCCCTGAAACTGAAACCAGTGCTCTTTAATATCTTTATCAATAACATAAACAGTGAAATTAAGTGCACCATTAGCAAGTTTGCAGATGGCCCCAAGCAGAGTGGGGCGGTTGACCCTGAAGAACAGGATGTCGTTCAGGCAAGCTCAGGAAGTGGGGCCATGAGAACCTCGTGTGGTTCAACAAGTCCAAGTGCAAGGTGCTGCACCAGGGTTGAGGCAATCCCAGACATGAGTACAGAGTGGGAGCTGAACTCATTGAAAGCAGCTCTGTGGGAAGGACTTGGGCTATTGGTAGGTGAAAAGCTTGACAGCAATGTATGCTTGCAGCCCAGAAAGCCAAATGCATTGTGGGCTGCATCAAAAAGCAGTGTGGCCAGCTGGTCGAGGGAGGTGATTGTCCCTCTCTACTCTGCTCTTGTGAGACCCCATTTTGAGTACTGTGTCCAGCTCTGGATTCCTCAGCACAGAAAACATGTGGACCTGTTGAAGTGGGTCCAGAGAAGGCCACCAAGATGATCAGAGGGCTGGAGCATCTCCCCTACAAAGACAGGCTGAGAGTTGGGGTTGCTCAGCCTGGAGAAGAGAAGGCTCCATGTAGACCTTCAGTGGCTTTTCACTACTTAAAGGAGGCTTATAAAAAGAGGGAGAGCAACTGTTTTCATGGCAGATATTGATAGGAAAAGGGAGAATGTTCTTAAGCTAAAAGAAGAGAGATTTAAATTATATGTTAGGAAGAAATTCTTTGCATTTGAGAATAGTGAGACACTGGCACAGGTTGTCCAGAGGCTGTGGGTGCCCTATCCTTCAAAGTGCTTGAGGCCAGGTTGGGTGTGGCTTTGAGCAACCTGATCTAGCGAGTGACATCCCTGCCCATTGCAGGGGTTTCGGATCTAGATGATTTTTAAGGTCCCTTCCAATCTTTACCATTCTATGTTTCTATGAAATATTGGTATTCATTCTCTATTTCTTCTGGCAGCATAGTATCTCAGTGCTAGGAGCAAAGACTAATTCTACCTATTTATAAACAAATATTAGTATAAGAGTTAAAAAAAAAAAAACAACAACAAAATTTTGCTAACGTTGGATTCCAAAAGTCCATCCAGATAAATCAGGAGACAGGAATGAACTTTTCAGGACAATGTAACTGTTATTTCTACAGTGTGCAACTCAAAAGAAAATTAAGTAAGTATCAGTGTTATTTGTTTGGCTATGACAGAGAGAGAGAAATGATCAAAGAGGAGGTTGCAGCTTTTTTTGTTCTGTATTCATAACTCTTGTCATAAGCAGTTGCGTTGATTTCTATACATTTTTCCCTAATTTATTAGTTATCCTTTTACACTGAGAGAATGCATTTTTATTCAATTACTAGGTCAAATAAAAATCATCAAGGACTTATCAGTGGCCCTCATACAATCCTAACAAGTTAAGGGTAAAAATCTTCTACCTGTAAAAGTTGATATGCTATTTAAATTTTAGAGACAATCACAGACATTGTCAGGGATGTTCCAGAAATACAAGTGTAAGTCAGACTTCAAAGTTAGAGGAGGGTCTGATACAGTGGCTTACTCAAGCGTCTGACATTCTCCAAAGGCTGCTTGCAGTTCATGGAGACTTCGTTATTATGCACAGGAAAGGCGTTTCGCTGGATTTTTTTCCCCACAGCTGTAGAGTGAACTGAATTGTTTAAACATGAATATGAATGTCCTTCTTGAAACTGTAACTTATACTCGGCTCTTGTCAGTAAAAGCAGTATGCCCCAGTGAATTTCAGTCCAGCAGGGGAAAGTGTCAGAGGGTCTTGAGGAACTATGCAGGAAACGAGTGTATAATTTGAGACTATCAAAAGAAAAGTATGTCCCAACAAAGAATTTAACAAAACAACAGTAAACAACAGTGTTTGGTAATATTTAGTAACTTACTCTGGTAAACCTTTAGAAATGTAACCAAAGTTATTCTTTGTGGATTCCGTGGAATTCAGAAGTGCTACAACACACAGTCCCTTAAAACACCTTACATATTCTCAGAACAGCTGTTTAACAGAGTCATATGGTAAATGGTCACAGACATTTTTTAATTTTTCAAGGTAAAAGTGAAAAAAGTGGAAGCTAATCATCTGTCCTTTCTAGAAAGAAATAGAAGTGTTTTCAAGTGATTACCAGTTTCTCACTGTTTATCAAGTTCTTCGGCATATGCTCCTCCCAAGTTACCCATGCAGTTCTTGGGGAAGTTCTCTTCTTCTGAACTATGAATCCCATTCCTACCGTTTTTCAGGCAAAACTGGTTTGATAGTGTATAGTGATTTGATTAAAAGATTTATTTATTTCCCTCCCTTATTGCAAAGAATTGCTATAAGCTTTATAGCTATAAAAATAAAACAATTTTTTTTTTGTAAAGAAATATGTAATTCCTGATTTAAACTTGATTTCAGAAATATTTAGGGGGAAAATAATTCTTTCTTCATTTATGGTTCAGCAGTCTCAGAGGATGCCCATATTTCCTCGTTGCATCCATAACTGAATAAAGCTGCCAGGATGCAATAAGAAAAGGAGGGTGGTGGGAATCCTTGAAAGGTTTGTCTTAACTAGTTTTGAAGCTCAGTCCTGTTATCTAAACTGAACAGTGAAGAACTGGTATTAACACCTGGACTTATGTCTATGCAAAATCCAGAGTTCCTAAAGTAGCAATTAATTGGCTTAATTCTGAATTCTGAAGCTCTTTTCTGAAGGACAATGTTAATTTGTCATGTAGTGCTGATTCAGAACGACTGGAAGTACATTAATTTTCATACAGTCCCAAAGTCTTAACTCCTTGCACTATGAAAGTTTGTGAAGAATAAAAAAAACCCTAAATTAGTGATTTTCTTTCCTCTTTAAGACAAAACTATAATTGAGACACATAAAATACCTTTCTATATATGTGCAAATAAGTGTTTTAATGGAGCATTTTAAAATTATTCTTGTCTAAATCTTAGGTTTTCACTTCATTGCTGCCTATCTTTTAAAAACACACTTAGAATCTCAGTTGTACTTGGGCTGTATGCTCTAATAGAATATAAGACTTTGGAGCATTAACAAATCTCTCAGCTTTTAAATAGACTGTGACCTATTCATTTACAGGGCTACTTCAATAAAGCAATAGCTCACTTAGGTTAATGATGGATCATGGTGTGATTCGATTTGCAGAGTGCAGACTTGCCCATTACCCCCTAATGTTTGTATGGGTCATGTTATCACATCCAAATAATGATTCATGCCACCCCTTGTTCCTGAAGATATCACAGTGATTACAGGAAAGCTCAGCGTGCTAGTACACAAAGCCTTTAGGGTTCTGTTGGATGCTGTTGAATTATTATTTTTGGCTAGAGCATGATAAAGCAGGGAAGTCTCAGGTTTCTCTGTGACACCTTCCTCTTGTGATTCAATTGGCCATCTGGCTGAGCAGACGGGCTGGACATTTGCAGAAATACGATCTGTCTCTCCCTGGCTTTTGCTTCTTTCTTTTTTCTTCGTTTTGGTGAGGAAAGTGAGCTGGCCCTGACCTGCTGTGACAGATTATTTACAAGTCAAGTGCCTTATGACTTTCCCCGCCTCCTACCCTATCTCAGCTTGAATTTCTAACATGAAGATGGAGCAATTTCCAGCAGGAAGAAAACATCAATATTATGTCCTCCACTTGTTACCCATAAGAGAGACTCAGGCTGGTAGCCACACTGAGAAGGGAAAAAAAGGATATGTTTTCTGGTTGTGAATACACTGCAAATATCAACATCATTCCTTTTCCCAGTGTTGTCACATTGTCATTTACACTGAAGAATTGTTGTCACTTAGGCATAGCAATTCGAGATAGTCTAAGTGATAGAATGATAAGAAATTTTGGCTGGGATTGTAAATGTTTGTACAGTGCTCTTAAGGTTTATTTTTACTTCTCATTTTTGGGGACGATCTGGGTTTTCTCACCCTACCACTGTGTTTATGCTGAATGACCATCAGGCTGATCACTGGTTCAGCTGCTGACAAACACTAAATCTTGATAAATGCTTCCAATAAAACTGTCATAGACCTCACTAGCTCTAAACTCTCCTTGACATAAACCACTCCTAGTTAATATATAGTACAGCTAAAGCATGAATAGGTAGAGGAATAATTTCCTTATATTTTTTCATACAAGGATATAAGACCTATGGAAATTAAAAAGATGAACTTCTTTGTTTTCTACCAACTGCACGTGCAACCTAGATAGAAAGAAGAAGAAATTGCCATAAGAAATTGTGCTGTTCTTCAAGTAAATTAGTTTTCTTATAGCTGAATTTAAAGATTCTCCAACAGCTTCTGTCACTGAGGAGATATAATAGTTTCACTCAGTTAAAGAACATTTTTCTAAGGAAAGCCACTGACAGTGAAAAAAATCCAACTTGAAAGTACCTGTTAACATTGTTTCTTCCACTTTCTCTGCTTCTACACTTTGGCAAACAGCCACACTCAACCGCGCCAAGTAGTGATGAAATGTTTAAAAATATGCTTTTTTTTACCTGCTTCGACTTTTACTCATCCACCCATAAAAACGTTTCCAGAAGAGTTTGAATACTATAGTGGGAGTTTGTTGTTTAAATCAGGCATTAGAAATATAATTGTGATTGAAATAATATTGCTGTGTTGACCTGTTTGGTATGGAATATGGTAAAAAGATGGGCACTTAAAATATTTCATATATTTGGCTCTCATTATATAACATTTTTATTTTGCTTTAGAAGTATTATACAAGGACCTTCCCAGAAATAGTGCCAAGGATCTCAAAACTGTAAGCAGATTCCAAACCTAAATTAGGTTTCCGCGCTGCTTAGTGGTATATATTCACATTCAAATAGTGAAAAATGGCTTTTGAAATGTGTACTACATTAGAACTCTGAAAAGTTTTATGTATTTCAATTTGCTAAGTTTTGCAGCAAATTTAGGACTTGAAAGTCCCTTGTGATAGCTGCCTGAAGCATTTATAGAAAGAGATTTTCTTCCTTTTCCTTCCTGTTGCATCCACAGTATAATGATTTTTGAGGATCAATATTGTATTCCTGCATTTGGAAGCTTAAACTCGTGTAATTTTATTTCTGTCCCATGTTTTCGTCCTTAAGGATGTAGAGCTTATTGAAATTCGAAAGGATAATCAAACTCACCATTTCTAAAGACCAAAATCCAAGGTTATTCTCTCTTCTTCAGAGATCCTATTTCCAGTGATAAATTAATAAAAAAATTCAGGTGTTTTAATCTTCGTATCTAAGAAACATATGGTCTTAGTTTATAATCTGAATACAATGGCCCATCTTTCAAGCTCAATGGACTAATAATCAAAATATAAATAGTGGTTTTTGCAAGCAAAGCAAAGATTTTCACTGGAATCATAACCTTAGTTGTAACTATCAGCTACTAATTTTACAGCAGAGTGATTTTTTGCAGGGAAAAATAGACACTTCAAGATTTCAAATTTTGTGTTAATGCTGAAAATTGTAAATTAAGCTGGCTGTCAGATATAATGCAAAAGCATAGAATTTTTCCATTTTGTTCTTATCTTTATCTTAAATATGTAAATATAATGTGGCATATCTGTGTCACTGTGTCCTTATTTTCTTTACATTGAAAACAGCACAATGAAAAGATGTCCTGAAACAAACTGTTGGTTCTATTGTTATTTTTCATATAGACCTGTGGAATCCATCCCTGGAAAGAAGGAATTGTAAATGTCACCATTATAAAATATCTGCATAGGAATCTGTGAACTTGTTTGTTTTCCATATGAAAATATGTACATACTTAAACTATTTTTCTTTTTATTGTCTTTGACTTGGGAGAATTAGGGTTCTTG
The DNA here is from genome assembly GCA_013397755.1 of Cnemophilus loriae. Lineage (NCBI taxonomy): Eukaryota > Metazoa > Chordata > Aves > Passeriformes > Corvidae > Cnemophilus > Cnemophilus loriae. Next base: position 420,148 of record VZTF01008739.1, read on the forward strand.
TTTTCATGTCTTGGTACTTTAAATGGGAAAAGAAGATCCTTAGAGAATCGAGGGCCATAATATCCTTCTGTTGCATTCTAGCTCTCAAGTAGGAGCTAAGTGCTCAGATTTTTTTGAGGGTTTAAGTTAAAACATTGTATAGAGACTGAACCGCAATAAGAAGCAATGCAAAGCAAGAAATGATGCTTTTTATGTCAAGTGAAAAGCTTTGCTTTGGAAGCTGTCAAGTATCTCTCGCCTGTGTCTTAGCTAAATACCCCCAGACATGGAGACTTACCCCTGTTATGGGAAGCTCATTAAATCCCACTGTTAGACAGAACACGTGACAGGAAAAGAATCTTCCTCTCACAGCTTCTCCTGGAGTTTTCTTTATGTCATGAGCTTTTTCCTGTATGAAGAATAGACTTTTCAAACTTTTGCAGACTTAGTTTAGAATTATAACATTAGACTTTCTTGTCTAATTAATTTAAAAGTACATGGAAAATGTTATTTCTGCCTCAGATATAATTTAACAGTTCCAAGAAAAACTTGGTGTCATGGTATGTTGGTAAAAGGAGTGAATAAGTGAGAAAAAAAATGGCCTTATTTTGGTAACAATAGTGCTTTTCTGATGACCAGTATTATTGTATCATTTCAATTCAATCTACTAATTTATTTATGTAATATGTGGGTCTAGTCAGCACTAATGCTGTAGGTAATGTAAATTAATGTCTTTGGATCAGCTTATTTTTGATGCTAGACATCTAGTCCTGGTGCCCTGTACTTCCATATTGTATGTGACAGTTTCTTATTTTGAAACTTTTCTTCTCCTGTTAAAGTTGTCACTCAGTTGCAACAATAGATGTTGGCATAATGAGATTTTTATTAAGAAAAGGGGGGATATTAAACCAGTGGAATCATAAAATCATGGTGGTTTGAATGTTGTCTAATACTAAGTAAATGTACATATGTGACGGTTCAGCTTTCATACATGGGGAAATGAAAAGAGAATCACTTTGGGAATTCCTGAGAATGAGCCAGTTTTGTCAGCCTTGGGATGAGCTGTAGAAGCCCTGGTCAAAACCTTCCTGAGGGAAATATTTTTCTATTGAGAATTTCATTTGTAGCTGAAGAAGTCATTTTGCAAACAGAATTTGCTTTCCTGGAGGAAAAAAAAAAAAAAAGGAAATAAATAAATAAATAAATAGTTGAAACAAAATATTCTGCAGACAAACACATAAAAACTGAAAGAATTTAATTCAGCAACATTGCATGATGTTGTAGTTGCTACCTCATGCTCCTTACTGAAAAGCAGAAATGGTATTTCTATGTCCCTCCATGTTATGCTTCATGGCCTTGTCAGTCTTATTCACTAAGGGAAGTGTTGATCTGTGGAACAGCATGGACAATACAGTAGGAGTAGGAGCAATCCCATAAAAAAAAAAAAAAAAAAAAAAAAAAAGTAGGACTATAAATCTGAATGCTCTGTCATATAGGATCAACAAAATATTCCAACTGGGCATTTTGGCTAAAATTATATTTTGTATTTTGGCCCCTCTTTTCTCTAAAAAGCAAATCCCTTTATTTTGAACATTCCTTAAATCTCTTATTTAATACTACCTTAGTTCACATTTTGTGCACAAGATTTAAGGCCCCAAAGTATATTTTATCTGTTGCTTGTGAACTTAATAATGTGGAAAGTTGTGTTTATCCATCTTCTTTATAGAGGTTTTCACCTCTAGTTTGTTCTGCGCTCAGTTTATTCTATTGCTTCTTCACTCCAGATCAAGACTTGGAGGAGTACAAGTGACACCACAGACTAAATTGTAGAAGTTTAAGAGCTTGGAAGAATTATTAGGCCCTAGTTGTTGTCTGAGAACCTAGATAATTATTTTAACATCGAGGCTTGACCCTCTTCTACACTTAGTGGAAAGACTGCACGCTGTTTCGGCATACTTGTAACAACTAAGGCAGATTATTTTTCATCTTTCCTTGAGGATATTTATCAGATAGATAGCTTAATGTTGGTACCTTATGATTTCTTGACAGGTAGCCATAAAACCTGATAAATGTTCCTGCCAGCAAAACAACACGTGGGTTCCAAAAAAAGTTTGCGATTTTTAATAAGGTAGATTATTTGATTGATGTGCAGTATGCATTCTAATTACAAAAAAAAATGAGGAAGAGGAAATTTGTCACTTCCCCATCCATTATTCCTTAATTAGACTACAACTAATCAGGATTTATGATTGGCTAAAATAACATCAGATTTAATTTACTGCACTGCCGTTACAGACAGATAAAAAGAAATAATGAATTATATCTTGCTGCCAAGACAGCACAAAAGAACAAGGAAATAAGATGAACCTTGAAATATTGTAAACATGACTCTGTCTGCAGTCTCTCAGGTTAGTAATTTATTACAACGAAAGAAATGCTTCTCTTGTGAAATGACAGAGTACATTTTTTTCAATATGCGATATTTATGTATACTCTGAGTGCCAGAGTAGATCAGTACTGCATGTATTTATTTTGGTTTTGGCTTGTGTAAAAGCATTTTGCATACTTTACTTTACATCAAAATATGTCAAATGGGCCAAATAAGTGGTGATAATAACACAGCTCTGATATTGTTGCAGCTTCATTGGGGAGCCTAAATGTAGAATGCAAACTTTTATTTAGATTTTTTTTTTTTTTCTAAGTCAGCTTTATTCTACCAGTCTGGGTTTGCTGTGGTGTCTGTTATGTGCTTCCACTACCTGCATTGCTGGTCTCTGTTTTAATGTGTGCATATTAGGGGAAGAAGATAGGACAAAAAGAGAAAGTAAATTTTCCTCATTACGTTCTCATTCATGCTATTTTCTTGCGTGGTGACATCAAATTTACTTGTATCTCCATGAAACACTCATGTGCATGCGAAAACAATATTTTTGTTTCTTTATGGGAATCTGCTGACTATGCACACAAACACACCAGGTGCCTGTGGTGCAAGGTGTGGAAAATTCTGATTAGTCAAAGCTAGTTCTTCTTCTGAAATAGTCATTGTTTTGTATGCCCAGGAGAGGAAAAGAGAGATAGGAGGAAAGATGTCAAAACAGAAGTTAACACAATGGTTAGCACTTGAGGAATACTTTTGGGATGTAAGAAAATAAAGTTTAAATCCCTGTTTGCCTTGGTCTCATTTTAAGTAAGTAATTTCACCTCCATGTTTTACAGCCTGAGTCTCTCCAAAAAAGTTATTTAAATTTTTATAAAAAATTAAAAGATCATTGGTAGGGACCGGAATTGTAAATTACTCAGTAGCACAGTGGGTGGAATACTTACCCACTCTTTCAGAGGCATGTTGGGCTTCTGTTCTGCATCGATCCAAGCAGAGGCTTCAATCCTTGGTCTCTCTAAATCTCAGATGAGTTGCTTTCTGCAATATTAGTTGGTCTAAAATTTAGCTTTAGGCTTTTTATAGATGATTCAGCATTGCCTGCGAGGAGTGTTCCCACTTGAAATCTGAAAAAGTGTATAAGGGACAAAAGGTACATTTAAACTACTTCTTCATCCAAGAGGGCTTTTTTTTATTTTTTTTTGTGTGTGTTCGAGTCTTGAGGATGTGTTTTGTCTACATTTATTTTCTCTTCTATTAGCGTAGATCTGAAATGCTTCAAAAATACAGGCAGTCAGTGAGAAACCGTACCCTGAAGATCTGTAATACTGAATTTCACAGTGTGAAAACTCTCAAGGTCCTGGCTACAATAAAACTAAGTCATTGAAAATGCTTCTCTCTTTGTAATACAGCTGCACACAAAACCAGCTGTTGTGACTCACTGTGCGCTCAAGCAACAAGCCAGAGGGTCATTTTTATTTCCGTTGATTCTGTGTCTTGTAATTAAGTAGGTGCAGTGCGTAAGATTGAGTCATGTACAGTCAACCATTGGTTCTTACTGCTTCAAATAGCATATAGAAAGGATCAGTTCACTAGGCTGTCATCAACAAGGAATCACTGAAAGCGGCAGAAAACTGTGTACATGTCTCTATGCAGTAAGATTCTTTCTTGCCTGGTTTTCCAGGCAGAGCTTGTCCATGATGTGCAGGGCATCTTTTCTGTGTGCACAAGTGAGATCTCAGCATCCTGCTACTGCTGGACACTGACATCCTTATTATCCCTTTTTCTTCTTTTTTTTCTTCTAAGCTTTTGGTTTTTTTTTCTTTTTCTTTCTCTTGCATATTTATTTTCTTCCATTAGTTTCTATCTCTTCTGGTCTTTCTGTATTTTCCCTTCTCCCACTGGAAAAAGGTAATGTAGTTCAGTAATGCTACTGTATCAGATTTATGGAAGCTTCTGCTTCATGCTAAGAAAGCTGGGTCACATCTGCAGCAAACAATCATTCTCAAATGCATCAGATACAAAGAAAAGAAGCCTGAGGCTTTATGTAGCACAAAAAAAGCTGGAATATTTTTGTAGTAAACTTCATTTGCATCATGCTTGTACCTTAGTAGACATCTCCTGTTTGATTGCATATCTATTTTTACTTCTGTACTTTGTAGCCATACACAATTGCACCATGGAATTCAGGATGTGAAGACACATCCAATCTCTCCAAATATTTGTCTGTAAAGACAAGAAAATGTGCATCTATTTAATGGACATTATGATGGACATATATATTATGGACTGATCCATGAGAAAATTATTTAAAGGAAAAAGCTGGAAACTCCTAGACATAGGTAATCAGTACAACTGGATTTCTCAAAAAGTTCTGATAGCATTTTATTGTGCAAAGCTGAATCTTAATTCTGATGATTATTAAAACATTATGTATTAGAATGTTTTCTTTGCTACAGAAGAAATAATTTCCTAATTTTTTTTCGTTATTGAGGTACTTGAATAATTAGGCAACCAGCAAAGAAAAAAATGGAACAGCCTATTTAGGCTAAGCCTAGACTCGTATGCTTTTTAAAAGGTGCAGAATTATTTTTATTATGTTCATTTACGTCAGGCACATCCTGCTTGACCTTGGCAAGACTTGCAGTGAGGATTTTCACTATATGATTTCAAGGAAAATGGATGCATTTGAAATTTCCACACAGATTTAGACATCTCAGCAATCTTTAAAAAATGCCAAATGTTTTAATTTTTGAAGAATTTAACTTATTTCTGTCAAATATACAGGCTCTGGTTTTATCCCGCTTGTTGATAACTTTTGAATGCTTTCCAGGTGCTGCTGTGTCTCTTGAAAAACTAAAACAATAGCTTTGCAAGTGATGCCATCTGCCTGCATCCTTTGAAATACATTAACTGAAAACAGGTAGCCTTGGAAAAGGATTAACTGTTTCAGTGCCGGCCATATAGGCTGCACCTGAACCCTTAATACTGCAAAAACCCTGGCTGTAACCGGGGCTGCAGAGCCACACAGGAGCTTCTCTGTTGTGTCACTGAGACTGTGACTGGCACAGCAGGTGGACTCCAAGGAGGTCTGTGGCCTTCTCAGCCAAGAAAATCTGTACCAAGTAGTAACACCAATAGTTGCAAAGCTAACAAATGGTTTCAGTAGGTTGGATGTTTCATTGTTTCTTAGTTTAGGGAGAATTTGCACAGGTGAATAAATAAATGCTGTTTCTCATATTGCTAAACAGGATGGGACAAGAAAGTTCTAAATAGGGAAGGTGGAGAAGGAGAATCTAGTTTTGAACACTTGGCTGTGTGAATGGAGACTGCACAGAAGTTAGTTGACAAGTTTAAAATTGCTAATTGAGTGTTCCAGCAGATACTTCAATTAAAATTGTTCCCCAAGGAAGACTATCCTTACTTTATTTTTCCCCAAATCCTTTTTCTGAATGTGTCTTGTTCATCATATGAAATACATTAATATTTTGACCTGTATAATATTTTGTTTGTTTATAGGCTAACACCTATGGGCAGTAACTTCAAATGTAAGGTTTTAGTGAGACAAAGTAGCATAATTTTACTGGCGATGTCTTAAAAAAAGTTGGAAAGTATTTTCCAAAATATATTTGACTCCATATTATATATAAAAGGAATGTGTAAAACTTCATCTAATAGTTCCACCTGACATAATTACTTTTGGCATAATTAATCTTACTATTGATCCATATGATGAAAGTCAGATTCTGTCTACTTTCAGTTTAACCAAAAGGCTGCAGCTGATTAACTTCCTTTTGCCTGAGTTCCTTCATAATGGAGTCCCCACGACAACAAACAAAAAATAACTAATTGATCAGCTGCCACATACCATTTCTTCCTTTACACTGGCTTTTTCTGAAAATGCTTCTCCTTAGCCTGAGGCATAATGCTGAGACATGCACACAGTTAGGGATGATAAAGCTGCAAGACAGGGTCATCAAGCCCTATAGATGTAGTGACAAAGAAAATAGGTCCCCTGTGTTCTTCATGTGGCTTGATTTTGTTTAAAATCTTATTTACACACTGCAGGGCTTAAGTAAAGAGTAAAACATTGCAGACAAGGTGTCATGAACATGGATGGATACAGGTATTACATACACGGTATATATATATTAGACAGCTAAAAGGATAGAAGAGCACAGTGTTGGTAACATTATCGAATGGTTTGCTTACTGAGGATTACACATTGTGTCATATATCTGTATTTTGTAGATCATGTTCTTCCTGGAAAGCGGCATAGCTGGCAGCATCCTAAATCAGGGTTTGTGACAGCCTGCAGGTGAGAGTCTATGTGGAACCTAACAGTTCTAGGAAGGAGAGGCATCTTGGAGGACTTCGTCATTATAGTCATTAACAGAGAAATACACAGCCCTAAATAGAGCAGATGTGTATATTTTTCAAGCAGATGTGGTTTTTTTTTTTCCCCATTTATTACTACATAATCCACACTTCTGAATATAGCAGATTTATTGTTTCAAGATATCTTGTTTCTGACTCTTTCCCTGGCTTTTTCTTGTCTTGATGAATTGAAAGAGCATTTCTTTTATCTTCTGAGAGCTAAACAGTGTGTTGTTCCAAGTATTCTTTCAGAAGTGAATGCCTTCCGCCAGCTTTAATGAGACCTGACTTAGCGACTTCTTCCAAATTTTTAGGACATACTTCTTGATACATTTTTGTACATATAAGCACAATATTTACTTCCACGTTTCCTTGCTTACTCGTGCACTTAATTCTCCACAGATGCACTTTTTCCCCTGTTAACAGATTTCTGTTTCCATTTTCCATTCAGTTCGTTCATTACATGTTGGATTTAATTAGATCAGCTTAACTCCTTAAAAAGCATTATCCCTTACTTCTGTAAGGAATGCATTTAAGATGGCCTTTGTTACTCCCTCCTACTTGACTTGCTCATGTTATAGGTGGTAGAGTTGCCCTCTTTGGGACAGAGTAAGGCTTTCATAGGTCATTAAGTCTATGCTGACACGAAAACGTACAGGTTTTTAAAATAACTTTCTCTAGGAGGCTTTTTATTAGCAGTAGGCAAACTGAAATTCTATCTTCGGTACCTGTTATCATATTTGGTATAATATTCTTCTGTCTACGGGGGGCCAAGTGCTGTGAAAAAGACAGGTAGCAGTGAAACAGAGCAAATGGTGTGGCAGCTAGAGAGTAACCAGGAGGGTGCTTCTGCAAGCATAATATTTCAGTTAGCAAATACTGTACCACAGCTATCCTCAGAACTGTGTTTGCCTCTGTGTCCCTTGGAGCTTTACACCTAAAAGGGCAGCGGCAGAATAAAGACAGGCAGGGACGATAATGAACCAAGAGCGAAAGTGCTACTTCTACAAAAGTTCCTGTTCCCTCAGCTCAAATGGGTGTGCAAGCCTCACTGAGCAGAAAAAATGGGAAGAGGAGAAAATTGTCATTATTTTATTGTCTTTTGGGATCTTTAATTTGTATTCAAGTTGTCCTAATGGTTAAATTGCCTTGCTAAGGTTTTTATAGCTGCTATGCTGGCAATTTGGATTTTAATTGTCAGTTATTAGGGAGCTTGTTTTAGGGAGGACTAAGATGCATTTTACTTCTTTGAACATAACCTCCACCAAGAAGAGGAACCTCTACATTCACTCAGTGCATTTGTGCGATATTGTTTCTCTTAAAAATGACCCGTTTTACCAAGAAAAAACAGTAAACCAGTTAAAATAAAAACATTTTAAGGCAATTTACCACACAACTATTAAGAATTCCTCCCATTTCTGGAGCAATGCTTTCTAAAAATTATCAGGTCGGAAAGCAAAGCTGCATAAAAGAAAGTGGTAGCTGCTGTTAACCTACAGACTATCAATATATTAGATAAAATAATTTTCTTACAGTGTAATTAACTACTACACATCTCTACAAGCAGAGGAAGTTTTTTGCATGGATTTACATGTCCAAGATTGTCTTTCTCACACACTTCAGAGTGCTAAAATGCAGTTAATTTACAGCTTAAATATTAAGTTGTTTTTCAGGCTCTGTGTTGTTGATATGGACTTAGTCTGTTAATTAGCATTTCAGAATTTAGGATTTGTGGATTACTAAATTGAAGTAATAGAACTGGTACTCAATTTGCCATAGAACTATGATGAACTTTATACTGTTACTTGGGAAGAGAAGAAGTAAAATATATCTGTCACTGCACTGGGCAGATAAATGTAACCACTGCTCAGCGGTATTAAAGAATCAGAAAAAAATATTTATCTCTCAAAGTCTTTTCTAGCATTACATGTTATTTCTAACTTCATTACATCACCTTACCCAAAATTCAGTTACCTTGAAATAACTGCTGCTAAATGACCACTGAAGCTTAGCTTTATTAGAGGTCATGGTTTTGAAAGCTTTTGGATGGCTGAAAATACAACTTCTGATTCTGTACTCGTTTCCATCAGTTTTTCAGTAGGGTTATGTGATGGTTTTTAAGCAAGTAAGTTTTTGAGTTTGAGCAAATGACAGCAAAATGACAGCAAGTCATTCTTACTTTGCATATAACTGGTTAAAAAATGAAAAATAAAAATCTTCATCAGGCAAGAAGAGCTGTGTTTTACTGTCCTGGCAATTCCCAGTATAAGAAGTTCTCTTATGATACGTCATCCACTAGCACTACAGTAAAGCCCATAATCCACAAATCAGGGAAAGAAGGCATATAAAGAGTTTTTTTAGCTCAGTTTAAACCTGTCTTCTCTATAGAGATAACAAAGGTGAAATATGATGTCTATGTACACTTTCATTAAGATCTTAAAATACCTGAATGCCCATGTCTCAGTTACACCTCTCCCTTCCCTTGGTTCTCCTTAGAAAGGTGCTCAGGAAGAGGAATAATAACCCTACAAAACTGTCTAAAACAGTTGGCATATGATTTTTCATACGGGAACACTTCTCTATGCACTGATACCTCACACCCGTTGCTAAGGTGCAAAGGAATTTCAAGTGGAATTGAGTACATGGTATGTCCATTTATCAATCCTAGTCTGCTGGGCTTTGATTTATTAAATGTGTAACTTTGGAATCAGCTGCTACTGAAACTGTTGCTGGTTTTACATAAACATCTTTGAATCACATGTTTTTCTGTGTACACATTTGTGTTACCCAGACTCTGAGAACTCACTTGATATAAATGCTAATTGTGCAGTAGTATTTTCAGTTTCTTGTATTTCCCTTGTTAACCTATTCTGTAGAAATTTCCCTCAGCTTTTTCTTCAAATTAAGCAATCTTTTTCCTGCTTTCCCAAAGATCTCTATCAGTTTCTGAACTACACGTAGCTGCACTTCCTAATTTTTGATGCGATATATGTTATTCAGGATGTACTCGTATATATATACATATATATATTTACATATATATATACACATATATACATATATGCATATATACACACACACACACACACACACACACATATATATATATATATATATATGTATAGGACAGGGACCAAGTGACTTGGGAGACCTCAGAGAAAGAAAAACTAAGGAGAGTTTATCCAGTAATGAGTAAGAAAATGAGCAAGGAAAGCAGAACAAATTGATTCTTCAACTGAAGAAATTATTAAAGACGGTTTGGGGGCAACTGCACTAAGTTTTCACTGTCACAGATTCTTGGCAGTAGCTGTCCTAGTTTCAAGCAGCATGAAGTGTCTGAATTTATAGCTGGTGTGAAATTATGCTCTGGTATCGGCAAACAGAAATACTGAGTTCAGATCATTCCTAAGTGCTTCGAAATCTAGAGCTCTGAAATAAATGTTTAAGTATCTAATTTCAGGCACTCTGATTCGAAACTGGACCTATTATTTGTATATATTTTGAAGACCAGCTGACAGTTTATCTCACCACTTTGAATCTCCAGCGTTTCAGACAGTTTCACAGTGCTAGAAGGTATATTTGAAAGGCACTTTACTGTGTAGCAAAGCATTCATTCTTACTTCAATGAAAGCTGCAATAAATTTGATAGAAGTAAACAGATTTGAAGTGTAATAGACTGGCAGTTCACTAGTTATATCTGAAATATCTGACCATGAGCAGTCTAAATTTCAAACCAGTTTTTCAGTGTAGGAGAATGTATTTGAGTTTTAGCTGAAGGGCAACTAAATGGTTCCATCTCCTGCTCAGATCAAGCTCTATTATTTTCTGGCGAGGTAAGGACCAGCATAAAATTCAGTACTAAATTAATTTTCAAATGAACAGCAATAACACCAGTGAATGTTATTGACTTATATTAAAAATTGATAATAATTGTCTCTTCAACTACAACATTCAGGAGTAGAAAACGTCAAAATGGGTGTTTTCAGTTTTAATAAATATACCGACTTTAAGGCAACAAGAGCATGAATAAACTTGGAGCCTTTTGGGTAACAAAGTAGAACTTGCAGCTCACAAAGATCAGTCATATTTCAAAGGTTTGAAAAATTCATTTTAGATACTAGAATTTCAATCAAATACTTCTATAGTAAAGATAAATACAGCTGGAAATTAAAAAAAATACAATAAATTATTTATAATTTTGTCAAAATTACAACTTTCCAAAAACACCCATATTTTGAAATTGTTTTGAGAAAGGGATCAAGTTGACAGGTGTTTTTTGGTTTTGTTGTTTTTTTAAGATTTCAGCTTTTTTTGTACAGCTGTAAGCAAAAGATTAATATATGGCAGCTTTGACAGCTGAGATTTTGTGTGTGTAAGACTTTTGTTATAAGGGATAGGGATATCAAATTTTGAAGTGGACTTTTCAGTAGTCTTTGAAGAAGAAAGGCATTTACACAGGTGAGCAGGTTGCTCAAATAAATTACCTCACTTGCTGATTTGGTCTAGCTAAAGCTTTGTTAGCTGTCCTAAGCTCTTGCACTTAGATTGGTTTATAATGATGTTATTGAAGAGAGTTGTGTCCACCTCAACAATGAATTGAACCAAAGATTTTTGTGTAACTCTATAATGAATTGCGGAGTTGAGGTTGATGTAATATTGCAAACAAAGCTCTTTAGCAGAGCCTTATGTACTAACTCTCTAATTGCATATATAAATATTGGTTTAAAAGGAGTCATCCTATTAAGAAAAAGCAATGACATTTAAGAAGAATCCTATAAATGTCAAGGCAAAGGCAGTGTTGAGGAAACATTAATCTCCTCTTAATTGTTGCAGTCACAAATGGAATTATCAGAATGGAAAATCGTTAAAATGAACTGATTGGTTTCATGGATGTTTAAAGTGTGAATAGTATCAGAACTTTTGCCAGAGTGGCTGAACTGAGAAGATATTTTGATTAGAAAAACATTGTGGCATGGCCAAAATCCTTTTCTTCTGGGCTTATGAAGTTCTTTCTTTCTTATGTGCATAGCAAAATCTTTCTTTTGGCATAAAATGCTTGCAATAAGGCTACATAGCTGGTCAGAAAATGCTGGTATGGTTTGGGTTTTTATTTTTATTTTTTTTCCCCCAAAAAAACAAGGATATATTTCAACAGGGATTTTCTCAGGGACCCTTGTCAGCTTTAGCATAGCCTGCAAGTGTTACAGTACAGGCTGTGTGTGGATGTCTGTGAGAACAAAGTCATATGCAGGAACCAAAATGTTCACCTCTGATACACAAATCGCAGGTTGAAATCTCAGTTCCAGTTGGCAGAACAAGGATTTCGATTTGCATTAAAGTCTTGAAATAGAAGACTTGCGAGGGAGAAATGCAAACATCATAAAAACAGAGAGCATTTCTTTACAAGAGGTGGTATTTAATTATTTTTAAAAGGTGGAATAGTGTAAAATATTAAACAAGGCATTTACTTCCAGGCTCTGTGGTCATAGACCTTATAGTGCATAAAATAAACAAATTAAATCCCCTAGGTGAATAAAGCAGACGTTCACCTGTGTCTTCTGTGGCTCAGGTGACTGATCTAACCACTGTGCCCTTAGCCATATAGGCACAAGGCAACACCTTTGCTGACAGGAAACAATGCATTGTATTGCCAGGAGAAAGCAAGCATGACTGTGGAACATCCTGCCTGTTCGTGCTGAGCTATGGAAGGAAACAAAAGGCAGCTCTACGTGCTTAGGCATGGCTGTAGGTCTTTGTGGTTCTGAAGCAAAATATTTTGAATAAAAATGGATCCAATGATGTTTTTATCCTTCTTACCTAACATTATCAAAACTAGTTTCTATTTCATTCCAAAATCATTCTGAAATCTTACAATTCCTATGAAACATCCTGCATTTTGGTCAGTTGTACTCAAGAGTTTCTACTTATCTCTGTGAAGTATTGATGTGAAATAGTTGTTCCAGATTAAAATAATTTTCCTATATTAAAAAAAAAATTGAAAAAAGAAAAAGAAAAAAACAGTTAAAATTGCTTTTTGTCTGATCTTAGTCATCAGTGGGTTGCAGATCTGTGCCAAATTGCATTGAATTCAATGAGGTGACCTGCTTAAAGATGCCATTATGGCATACTAGGACATAAATTTTTAAAACAGAAAATTTACGCAGGTATTTAAGTAAATATATTAATACACTTGACATATCCAAATAAAAAAAACCCTTTATAATTGTTAAGAAAATATAACCCAAAAAGAAATTTCCAATAGTTATTTTATGTACAATCTTACTCATCCAATGAACCTTGTTTAATTACTGCATTAATAATAAAGCTACATTTGCCTTTCACTTTTTACTCTTGTGTATTTTGGGACAGTCAATAATTCTACATCTGTATTAGCTGTCTAACATACTTGTGAGAATAAAAGAACCTATTGTGTACTTGGACAAAAACCAGTGTTTGCCATTTGGTCGATTTGTTTGAATCTGGAAGATTGAGTCAGTTTTTTCACTTTTGCCATTTACTGCTAGAAGTCCTTGATGGGTACATAAATCAGGTGACACTGTTTGAGCTTCCTAATTAGGGAACTGATGTTATTTTAGAGGAAAAGATAGTAAAAAAAAAATCAGTAAATTCTTTAGTTTGCATGTGTATGCACTCATTATTCACATGTCTTTCATGGGAACTACTGTCAGCGCTCATGCATTTCATGTAGAATTATAGTAAATAAGATTACAGAGAAAGGAAAATAAATCATATGCTCTCGTGTGTGGCAAGTTTTTTAAGCAGGAATTTTCCATCTGATTTTCTTTTATGGAAGAAAAAATAATCTCAAAATTTACTACTAGGAAAACCTCACATCTGTCTCAGGGAACGCCTGGTGCACAAATTGTTGAAGGGTGGCATGATATTATAGGGAAAAAACACTAGATGTTTGCCATGTTCTTACGCTCTTCCCCCAGGCACATTTTGTTGATTGCTGGAGGAGACAGTACACTGACATAGGTGGATATTTTATTTGACCCAACTATGCTATCCAAAGTGACCGTTTCCACCATTTCCCAGTCCTCGTATAAGGAAACTGCTGACCTGTATTATTCCACCAACCCATCCTCTGTACACACCTCAGCATGTCAGTGGCCTTCTCCAAAACTTCTCATGTTTAGATGTTTTCATGAGATTGATTTAGAAATTCTTCACGAATGAGATATTCTATAAGATCACAAGAACCTATTGGATCACTGTCACTGGCAGCATTTCAACTTGAACGAAGGTGGAGAACTGCAAACTTCTTAGCAGCTTGTTCCTCAAGCCTTCTGAAAGTAATTTCTTCTCCAATGAATATTGTTGCAAAGGTAGTACTTTGGGGCCTTGTGTTCAACCAGTCCAAATCAACATGCCAGTCCTATGTGATATCTGAAATTCACAAAGATTATCCTAAGAAAACAAACAGTGGGATGTTTATTGAGGTACTACAAGAAGCATTTGGAAGTATTTTAACTTGCTGGGTTGGCTGTTTGTCTGTCTTCATCTTTATACGGACTCTTTCTGCTCTGTGCACCGTCATAAATCATCTGTTCAAAGTAGGTTTTTCAAGTTCTCATAGCTTTTATTTTGAAATAATACATAATACATAAAAAATGTTGCTGTTGCCACTGATGACCTCCTTGTTAACCAGAATTGGAGATGGAATGTGCTGAAATGTTTCAGTCTTAATGATGTTCAGAGTGTGGTGTTTGTAATAAGAGGTTAATTATCAATTTTAGTCCGACTTCTCAGATACATGCCATGGATAATGACTGTGGATTAAGTTGGCGGTACCCTTCATTCGTACTTAGAGATGGGTTGTGCAGCATAATTTACATATTTTCAAATGCTGCAAATCTGCCCTGTTGAAATAAAAATAAGTTTTAGTGTCTACTAACAAAAGACACTAAAGGTAACCAAAATGTAGCAGAACTGGAAATAAATACTGTAACAATCCCTTTTTAGAGTAAGGGCATTTTTCCTTTTAAAACCCAAGAAAGGCATTTTTAAAGTTAGGATTAATTTGTGCATGGTTGTCTCAATACATTTCACTGGCAATATAATAAAAAATAAGTTAAACTTTCAAATATTTATTACTTTTTTTTTTTTTTTCGTTTCTTGCTTACAAATGTATGTGCCTTTCCTGTCTTCCTTCCCTCTAATGACATCTGGATCATAGGTATTCCACAGATCATGGTTGAGGTGCAGTGATCTGTAATAGGGTTATAAGACTATTTTGACCTAGGAAAAAGACCCTATTAGTAAGATGCATTTACATTTGCAGTTCTAGCCACACGTGAAGTATATATGTCCTGCTGTGGGAAGACATGAAAGTTGCATTAAAGAAGCATTTCTTCCCTGGTCTTAATATTTTCTTAATCTAGTAGTATTTTTTTTAGAATTTGACATTCACTTGAGGGACTACACCTTATGAAACTACTATACCTTATATTTAAGACTGGGTTAAACCTGGTCTAGTGGGAGATGTCTCTGCCCATGGCAGGGGGGATTGGGAGTAGATGATCTTTTAAGGTCCCTTCTAACCCCTTAACATTCTATTAATCTATGCTTCTGTGAAATTAAACTTTAGTTTGTATGGACTTCACATGAAGTGCAACAAATGCAGATTGTCCTGGAAATGTAGTATCAGAGTTCACTAAAGAGGTTTTACTGAAACTATTTTGAACGTAAGATTGACTAAGATATTTGTAGACATCTAGACAGGGGAAAAACTGTAAAGAACAGTAACTTTTTGCTCTTTTTTTCCCACTAAAATGAAAACTAAATCTAATCATGTCCTCTTAATACTAGATTATGCTCTGAGCATTTATAATACTTTCTAAAGAAATTATACATAATGTGAACTTACATTAAAGGACCAAAAAATGAAGTATATACTGAATTAATCGCTTAAAACTGTATCATGGAAGTGCTGCTAGACAGCAACCTGTTCTATCCAGGTCTACTGATAAAAAACAAATAAAACTGATTCCAGTTGTCTATATGAATAAGTATCAAGGTGTCTGACGTAATAAAATATTATCCCTTAAAGAAGGACTGTTAGGAGGGGATTTCTTTACAGCACAGTAGAGTGGATCTGATTTACTCCCAGTTAACAGGAGGTGATAAGCCCCACTTCAGTCTTGTTTTCAAAGGTAATAAATACCATAGCTCCTTCCAAGGCAAAGTTCTGTTTGAATCATACTCCATCTAGTTTTAGAACATGTCACTGTGATACCTGATTTTTTGTTTTATTTTTGTCTTTTCTGGATCACTTACATTTGCTATACACTATTTTAGTTACTTTTCTCTTTTGTTATCTAAACTCCATCTCCTGTTCTATCTACTTCCTTAAAAGATCAAGCTTAACAATGGAAGCTGTGGATATTGTGTTAATTTTGCTTGTTCTTTTATTATTTCTGGTTGAGCTAGGGCGTATGGCATGAAAGGTCAATGATACCTAACTGAAACATTGATTAAAGCGCTGAAAATCATCTCTGGATAGAGATACTCCCTCTAAAAAATCAAATGAACAGGCTGTCGTTAAGCTGCCCTGTTTCATTCTTGTATCGGAACCATTTATTAACCCCCTAACACTTTAAAATAGATTGTATAAGATTGAAATTTAGATTTAAGGAAACAAATACAGAGAGTTAGTTCTCTGAGATCATGTCTGGTCCGCAATCCATTTCATACACCGCAGACAGAATTTTATGAAGATGGTCTCTTCAGCCAACAGAACTATCTGGACTACTATTGTTATACTCATATTGCAGTTTAGCACATTTACATGCTACAGAAATTGAATTTGTGTCCTTTACAATAATCATAAATGTGATCACTTTTTTCCCTCCCAAGGATTCTGGGAAAATCATCATAAGATCTTTGAGAGTAGAACTTATTTAGTGTTTTTGGAAGGCAACTTAGTAGTTCCAAGTGTTCATTAAAGATTAAGGTACGACCAAAAAATTAGTGCTATGTATGTGTCAGGAGAATCAAAGTAGTATGTTTTTGGGGTTTTTTTTTTTTTTCTTCCCTTTGGGATTAAATTTATATGGAAGGATTATTTTGCCATCTTCCTAATTCTTTCCCAGTTAACTATGGAAAACTGATATGTGGGCATCAGTTCTCTAACTTAGGTCTACATTTTCCAGTTTGATTTAGGATATAGATGTTTTTAACAAAATCTCCTGAGAAGCAGTATAGAGATAATTTTAGAATTTCTTTTCAGAGATTCACTGACTTGTTATAAATTCTTTTGGTTTCTGAGGGCTGCTTGGTTAGAATTCTATGTTTTTCGATTATTTCCTCCCCCGTCCCTGTCCCCCCAATTAACATTTACTGGTTTTATATGTTCTTGGTTATTTTAATGCCTGGAATATATTCTGTAAATGACAATGTTGGAAGACCTTCCTCTTTTATCATGTAATACTCTTCCTGGTTACTGTATCTTCTTTTTTTACTATTTTAATCATTGTCTTCTCCAGTGACAATCTCCATTTTAATGTACAGTTTGTGCTTGTCTTCACATGTAGAGTATGCTGAGTTTTTTGATAGGAGTACTAAACTACAGGTATGTGAAATAGAATAATTTATGCTATCTTATTAAAACAGTTTTTTTTTTGTGGGAGGTGGGTGAATGTATTAATCAATTCTCTTACAAAAACTTCCTGAGTCTATCGTAAATCTGTGAGGAAGGCAGGTTCTCATAAGTCTTAAATGACCAAAACCTATAGAATCTGGCTCTGTCTTAAATGACAAAAAGCTATAGAATCCATCTCATTCTCTGCCCTATCTTGTAGAAACTAGATGGAGAGAGATGTGTTTTCTAGAACAGCTTGAAGCATACTCATTGCGGTAGAAACATGGAATGTGAGATGCTGGTAGAATAGCTGGCAGATTTTAGAAATCCTTACCACTCCACTGATTGTGTTAATCAGCAAAATATCTGCCTTTTAGTGATTATTAAAATCTCAAACTTTTTTTTCTGGAATGGAGTGACTATTGTTTGTATTTTTTTCTGTCATATTTTTTGTTTTCTTCCAGTTATTTAAATGTTTTAAAAAACCTCCACATTGTCCAGAAATGGCACCTCACTGTCTTCTCTTTTCAATAATTATTCTGAGATATTTATACCAAATATACTAAGTTTATTTTCTTCTCATCACTTGCTTGCTCTTATCAAATACCAGTCATGAGTAGTACAGCTGGTTTCACTAGTATCTTTCACTAATATTCATGAAGCTAACATTTATGTATTTTCATTTGCCTATGCTCACCTCTGTGTCTACCAGGAAGAAGTACATTCATACAGTCTATACAAGAGCTTTTTAGTAAAATTAATGCTACATTCAACTGGGTCTTCCATTAGGACGCAGCGTTCCACAGGCAATGGTGCAGCACAGTAGCTCTTTAGAATAGGAAAGATCAGTTTCTGCCTCAGCTGAGATTTTCAGAGAGCCTTCAGTAGAAAGCCTGATGAAAAAGGATGAGAGAAAACTTCCATCACAAATGAAAATCAGCCTCAGGTTGGGCAAAACCTTGAGATGGTGCGCTAACAAATACTATCTCTTCCTTCCTGGTACTTGCTAATACACCAGTGCAGAGGCAGGAATTCTAAAAAAGCAGTGTGTGGAAACCTGCTCCCCAGTGCTGCAACACCTCAAAAATAAGAGGAGGTCTTCCATGGCTATTGATCCCAGCATACCACAGCACACCATATTGATACTACTGCATGGCAGAGGCACAACCTCAGGGGCAGTGGGGAGGTAGCTAAGAAACCCTTTATGAAACAGAGAACAGATTTTTAGACATGAAGGGACAGAAGGAGCTATTCAATCGGCTGATCTGATCTGATCTGAGTTCATAAGCAAACAGGAATGAAGGACTTCCTCAGATTAATTATTATTTCCAATCCAGCATCATTCTTGATTTACACATTCAAGGTTTGGATAGTTCTCTGCAGTGCTTGGCCAGAGGATCCAATGGCTAGTTACTGCCATTATGGAAACCAGCATGTGCTTTATTTGCAGGATACTTTCAGCTAACATTGGCTTACAGACACGGGTTGGTTTTTTGTTGTTTTCATGTTTTGATAATTTTACCTGGTAGAATGCATATGCTTTCATTGTTAAATGGGGAACAGAAAGTTGCAAGGGTATCAGAGACCCAAGTCAGTAGTAAAGTAAAGCAGTAAGGTAAGAAAATCCGGTCCAGTAGAATATCAAACACTATGTGTGGTAACATTTGTTTAAGATCATTTCTTCTATGAACCTCCTTAATTCTATGCACATTTTAACAGTGCTGCTATAAGTATGCCAGTACTAGCTAAATTTATAAGATATTTTAATGAGAAGGGTAAAGGAGGGTTAAACGACTATGTAAAACGACTGAAAATCAAAATGAAATTGGAAAACCCAAATAGATTAACGGATTTTGTTTTGGATTTGGGGAACATAATTTTAGTTGCATCTTGTCCTTGACTGCCATAGACTAGAGCAGTCAAAATAGAACATGTAAAGATGACATTTTTAAAGAAGCTAAACAAAGAGAGACACTTTGGACTTGGAGCATTGCTTCCTGTTCCCCTTCTCCAGAAACACAGAAGAGAGTGTCTTAATATTGGCTGGTACTTAGGAATATAAACAACATATATATTAGAAACCATCAGGCTGCGAAGTTACATCTTACATGAAAATCATCTTACAGATTGTAAAATACCAGCAATATTTTATTTTCTTATCAGATTTGGCTTATAGTCTTACATAAATCAGGGATATTATAAAATCAAACCCATAAAATGCTGTGTCAAACATAAAATTAAATTCTTGGAATAATTTTAATTTTTTTTAAAATTCATTATTTTTTGTTTTACCAAATATAAAATTCATCCTTTTTTCTGAAGTTGAGCTTAACTGCACAACAGTAATTTCTTGTATAAGTCATCAGTACTTTGTGCTGCTGCGTTATTTCCTTACTCTTCCCTCCCCAGTCTCCCCAGTTAGTTACAGTCATTTTTCGCATATGAAGTCACACAAAAACTCTCTCTGGTACTGTTGTCTGTCTAAGCTTTCTGTAATCTTAAATTCATAAAATCCTCCATGACAGTGCTTTGCTTTGCTTTGCTTTGCTTTGCTTTGCTTTGCTTTGCTTTGCAGCTAGAACATCTGGCATATCCAAGTGGCCTCATGCATAAGCCACGGACAGAAGATACTCAGTCTGGTCTCTCTCTCTCAGGCTTTGGTAGTCATATAGCCTTGGTTATTATAGTTCAATCTGTTTACACTCTCTAATGAATTCGTACAAAATTCCTTTGAGAAACAGAGGATGTACTGCTGTTCACATTTTATAGGTGAGTGTTGAAGCACCACAAAAAAACCTGTGATGCTTTTTGAAAAAGAATGAATTGTTTTTTCTTTTGCCTTATATGACTTTCAACACTTAGATCTATGAAGTCAAGATTCCAATGAAACCCTGCTAATTCCAGCTGATCCTTAATGATTGGCTGTGAAGTTGTGTAACAGAGATATTGATGTGGCTGATGGCCCCATCTGGTTTGGTGAAAGCTTGTAGTCTGGATTACTTCAGCTGTGTCGTCATCAGTCTGCCTCAGTCACTCTCTGGCTGGGAGGAAATATGAGTCATCAGTAGACAGAACTTCCTATTTGGCAAGAGCTGCCCTGACTTTAAATAATAGCTTTCCAGGCTGTGTGTTTCCTTATGGACGGACACCTCTCTTGTATTTCGACCTTCATCTTCTTGATGGACTGAGATCTAGCTCTTTAATGGTGCACTGAACTGTAGCCAGATCTTCTTTTTTCTTTTCCCTATTTTTCTTTTTTTTTTTTTTTTGTTTTGCTTTGTTTTGTCTAGCTAGTAAAACTATTAGAATTTGAGTGAAATTCCTCTCATTAGTGCACAGGTGACTTAAGGAGGTGTTTTACACTGTTAAAGAGATGCTTTACTAAATCCCTTAAATTTTGCAGAGTTGAGCATTGAAACACTTAAAACAATCTGGGAGCGTGTATCTTTCCCAAGAACAAATAAGAGTGTTCTGTCATATTTCAAATTTGCCGCCAAGATTTTGTGTTTTTCCTATTTTATGAATCCATACTTGCAATGCTGTATATGGAATCAAAACCACCAGTGTATTCATTTGTTTTCCATTGCAAAAAAAGAATTCTTACAAGATGGGGTACTGAAAATAAATTAACTCTCTCACCAAACACAGATGTTTTGAGTCCCTGATGAGGTTCTGAAATGGAAGTCTATATTTTCTCCTCAATTTCACACTCCAGTTTTCCTAGCATTACCTGTTACGAGTGAATTAGGGTGAAATTCAAGGAATTTAACAAAAAATAGTGTGGAAATGTGCAAATGCTCAGTTTATCCTTATACAGCACTAAGTATTCACTTTTATTTTGATACACAAGATCCGACTTTTATTCTGCTTATAATTAATTAATTTATAGCAATAATAAGAGAGGGTAAAAAATAATATTTGTCTGAGTGCCTGAAGGAAACCTGAATATCTGTTTGCAATAGGCAGAGTCCAGAGTGAAAAGATTGCTAGAGAGTTCCGTGGCTAAACGGGGATATGTGAGAGTCCTGTGTGTTGTAGGGAAAGATGGAAGTTGCCATGGCTGGTTTAAGACTTCCTCTAAGCCTTCCACTTCCCTCTAAGCCTGAGGATCACATTCTTATTTTCAGTGATAACAAGAGTTCAGATGTATTTAGTTTCTTTTCATGACTCTTACTCTACTTGTGAGAGAGCTCTCAAAACTGGATTTTGAGTGTTCTAGCCCAATCTTTGCAGTTAAGCCAACAGTCTTCTTAAATTATCAAATAATGCAAAGAATTATCAGATTCATACATAATTTATGGAGTATATAATTAGTTTAGCCAGACGTATCTGTTTTCCTGTAGAGGTTAATCTATCCTTTATATGAATCAAATTTTATTTCATATGAATAATTTTTTTGTTGCTACATAGTGGCCTATTTATTCAATATAAAGGCAATTACCAGATTTGTTGGAGGAAATACTAAAGGCCTATTTGGTATGTTTAGGAAAAAAGAAAAAAATCAGATTGTTCTGAAATTTAATCAGTTTCAGTGCCTTGCATTTGGTAGAGTTAATATAAATGAAACATTGTAATGTTATGTTTCATACTCAAGTAGTATCTCTCTTCTTCTTGCATTTTCAATGGTATGCCCTTTTTCAAGCTTCTGGATGAGAACCCAAACTCTGCTAGAGGTCAGCCTGGTGCATGAGATACCGGCAGATAAAGCAGATGGATACATCTTACCTGAAATGAGACATTATCTTTCCTGTTCATGTGTGTGTATTTATCTCCACAGACGTTATAGCTACTGGTAACAACAATTAATCTTTTTCAGAGAAATCATCTAACTGAGAAAAAAAGAGAAAGGAGCGACAAAAACCAGTGCCCCCACACCCAGAAATCTGCTTATATAGTTAATGTTAGCAAAACAGTTTGGACATTTAAGTATCTGCTGCTTATTTAAAACAATCACTTAAGAGTTTTGCCTAATATAGACTTCAGAAAGGGTGAATAAAACAACTTTTACCTGTGGTCATTCACTTAGTTTTACCATTAGGAAGCATTTCTGTGGAGGGTAATAATGCCGATAGAATACTAATGTCTGTAGGACCATTACTGTCTTTGTAGAATTGGCAGAATTGTGGATTTCTGAATGGGAAAAAAAAAGTATCACTTATATGTATGCAAGAGCACAGAAGAGAGAACAGTACTAGATGTAATTTTGAGAAATAAGATTTGCATAAGGTCTTGGTTCACAGTGTTTGCAGATGTTGTGGCAAGGACAAAATAAATTATTTAGATGTGTCAAGGTGAGGAGAGGACCCACATTTATATCAGAATACTTGTCACAGAGGATAGAAAACCCAACAAGGGAAAAGAAGAAGGTGCCTTTTTGATGCAAGAGAGTCTGAGTATGAAAAAGAATTACAATAATGGCTAAGGAGGGAAAAGGCACTGAAAAGAGGAAAATGCTTTTGAATGAGTGGGGAACAGCTATAAAAACACAGAATCTAAAAAGTATAAGGGATTTCTAAATTTATGATGGCAAATTGAAATTATGAAATGTGATACTATGAAGAGGAAACAGGAATCTAATATGATGTTGAATTCAGTAGCAGAGTTAAAATACCCAGAAAAAAAAAAGAAAATTCTGAAAGTTGTAGCCATTGAACAAATACTATTATAGAACTACTACTGTTACTAAAGGTAAATTAATTACAAAATTCCTCCAAGTCATAGATGTCCCTTACTAATTTTGAAAACAAGATATCTGAAACACCAGCAGACTATAAATAGAATAGCCTTTAAAATGGGAACTGGTCAAAAAATGACAAAACTAGTTCAGTTCATTGTTCTGTTAGCTTGTAGTGATTAAGAGAGTGCTAGCTATTGAGATTTCACCCACTTAATGTTTTGTCCTTTCTCGAGGACACAATAGTATAATTTCATGATCTCAGAGTGCTGATTACTGGACTGAGTAAAATTAGCCATGATAGTCAGGACTGAGACTTGTACTTGTTTAGCCTTGTGTTGAGAACCTGTAAGGGTTCTCCAGGAGAATCTGAACTCAGTCTCTGTGTGGTGCAGGATTGTGAAAGCATTTGTGATGAGCTGAGGCTGCAGCTGGCAGAATGATGCTGACTTTCAGTTTCCAGTCTTGGGTTATAGGTTTTATATGCCTCTACCTAAACTAGATATAACTTACAGAATCATAGAATATGCTAAGTTGGAAGGGACCCACAAGGATCATCAAAGTCCAACTCCTGGCCCTGCACAGGACCATCCCCAAGAGTTACACCACGTGCCTGAGAGTGTTGCCCAAATGCTTCTTGAACTCTGTCAGGCTTCATACTGTGACCACTTCCCTGGGGAGCCTGTTCCAGTGCCCAAACACTCTGTGTGAAAAACCTTTTCCTGATACCCAACCTACACCTCCCCTGACTCAGCTTCGTGCCATTTCCTTGAGTCCTGTCATGAGTGAAGAGATCAATGTCTGCCCCTCCTCTTCGCCTCACGAGGAAGTTGTAGACTACAATGAGTTCTCCTCTTAGTCTCTTCTCCAGGCTGAACAGACCAAGTGACCTCAGCCACTCCTCATACGGCTTCTCCTCCAGACCTTTCACCATCCTCATGGCCCTTCTTTGGATGCTCTCTAAGAGTTTAATATCTTTCTTATACTGTGGCACCCAAAACTGCCCCCGGCACTTGAGTTGAGGCCACCCCAGTGCAGAGCAGAGCAGGACAATCCCTTCTCTTGCCCAGCTGGTGATGCTGTGCCTGATGCCCCCCAGGACATGTCTGGCCCTCCTGGCTGCCAGGGCACTGCTGACTCAGGTTCAACTTGCCATTGACCAGGACTGCCAGGTCCCTTTCAGCAGTTAGTGCTGCTTTCCAGCCTCTCATTCCCCAATCTGTACACATAACCAGAGATGCCCCTTCCCGGGTGCGGAATCCAGCACTTGCCCTTGTTAAACTTCATACAGTTGGTGGTTGCCCATTGCTGTAATTTGTTGAGGTGTCTCTGCAGGGCCTCTCTGCCCCAAGGGAGGCTCTGTGTTTGATCACATCAGCAATTGCAGAAATACATAAATATTTAAATGCAAGTTTGAACTCATATAATTTGAGTGATTTAAAATGGTGTTCTTATATATTCACACATGATCTGATTTTCACTTGAGATGAGATTAATCATTTTACAGGTAGAATACTTGTCCCATTGAAAAGAATGGACAGAATGAAGGGCAATAAATTTTAACAAAAGAATGGGAAGTAAGGTATTGAAGTAATAAAATTTTCTAGCCAAGAACTGCATAATATTTTAGATTCATCTCAGTCTCCTATTTTTTTTAACTAAGAAGAAATGTATATTGACAGAAAAAAAGATTCATAGGTTAGCCTGCAGCAAAATGTTCTTATTTTTCTGAATCTTCCACTGCATTTCAGAAGACAGCCAGTAGTATGGTTTTTATTTTTCTGAGATCTCCTCTTTTCTTTTTGCCTAAAGCAGAGTGAAAGTGTAGGCAAGAAGGAACTGTAGAATCCTCCTTTCAAAAAATGCTGAAGGTCTTCTACTCCTCGAAGTGGAATTTTTCAGAGGACAGTTAAGAGTTTCTGATTCCCAACTAAAATCTTATTTAAATCCGAATCAAGATTTAACCTAGAAGTTTTGACTCTTGTGTTTTAAGGGTGGGAGAGCTCTACTTAGTGGAGTGAAACAGACTTCTACTTTTTTAAAATATTAAAGTTCCATATAAATAAAAGGAGCTCCATTAATTCCTGTATAAACAAGTCAGTCATACAATATTACTGACACAGGAGAATTTGAAAGTGTGTTGATAATCCTTACATCATGATTCACAGAATTTCACATAATTTTTTCTTCACAGAATAGCTGTTTTCTTTCTTTAAAAATATGTCAAATATTTCACATGAGCTGTGTGAATGGAACAGATGTACTGAGAGGATACCAAAGAGTATTACAAAGAAATAATAATATGTAAAAAAATTAAATTATGTCTAGATTATTTTTTAATTATTGTGGTTAGGAGTTGTAAATTTTTGGCATTTCAGACTTGTGTCAAAAATGTATTCCAGGGTTTTTAAGGAGAGATGTGGGGAAAATACTTCACATCTAGTTTCTAAAGGAAATTAAAGTCTCTGTGCATAAAAAATACCCAACCCAAAACTTGTTTAACAAAACCAGTAACAGTGTAATCTTATGTTCAGTTTTCTTTCTTCCGATCAAAGAACCTCACAAATTGCACTATGAGTGCGTTCAATCAACTAACATGAACTCTATGTGGAAATGATATGATTTTTCAGCATTTAAGATAGTCTGTCAAAAGGGAATTGAGGTTTAAATTAAGAGATGCAATATTTATTACAAGTGGAATTTTGTCTGAGGTATTCTGGTTTATTAATCAGAAAAAGTAGCCTGCAAGCTTTTCTGGATAGAATTGATAAAAGCTTTTTTTAAGGATATTATTTGCTTTAGCATGGTGCTTCCCCCACACTCAGCTGTGGGAAGTGCAGAACATTTCACAAGATGTTCCGTCAGCTGAATTACCAGCACAATTTGCTGGATGTTCCAGGGATTCTTCCCTCATTCAAGCATTTCCTCATCTGGAATTCCTTATTTTTCTGCTAGGATAAAAGCATATGACTGCAAACCAAGACAAAAGAGGCATACAGATCCAGGAAGCACTGGATTTAGGCTCAATACTTTAGGTATACATGTTCAGTGAAATTACAAACACTTGAGATACAGATGTAATTTCAATACATACTTTATTAGGACACTAAGTGGCAATACTGAGTATATTCAGCTTCTGTGAATAGCAGTTATAAAAAATTTGCCAATTTCAGATAAATTGAATATATAAATGGTTTTGCTTTAGTACTGATGCTTATCATTTATTTATTATGTTCTGTTCCAGGAGCCAGATGTAGTTCATTTATTGTATTTGTTTCCAAAATGAAGATATTTCACAAGGTTGTTGTCTGACTGCATGAAGGAAATGAAAAACTTGATAGAACTAGTATTAATCAGGCTACATCCTATCTAAGCATGTGCACATATACCTATAGGCATAATTGACATGTCTATATTATATGAATTTTTTTTGTAGTATGTAAATTTGGTTATAGAGACATATATACGTATAAATCTTCAAGTGCAATGACTGTAGATGAGTAAACTGGGGAATAAAGCTATTTCTCTACAAAGCATTAGTGTGTAGACATTAAAGTAGCTTCCTGGTACTAAATTATTCTAATATTCCAAATTTTCAAAAAGGCTTGTTCTTTTCTCCTCCGTGATGTACCAGTTTCCTGCCTTAAGTAAAATTTATAGCTAAGATTTGTAACTTTTCATTTTATAAGTTTGACCTAAGCTTGATCTTTGTGATCTTCTATTACCTGCTGGGAGATAAGAGGGAAGCCTTTGGGAGTTGAGGTTGCTTCAACTTTGTCAGTCCCTAATTAGTTATTTCTCCTGACTCTGTGAGCAGCATATCAAAGTTTTTGTGATACCGAGAGCCACAAGACACAGTTCATACCATGTAGATTGCCAGAAGAGAAATATGTGGGTACTCCTGAGAAAAGAGGTGACTATGGCTTCCCCGGGCTTGCTCTGCTCTGCTGAGGCAGGAGATGTGATTGGATTGTTCTAGACACTAAGTGCAAGTATTTAGCCAGCAGCCAGGGCAAGGAGCAGTTTGAATATCAGCAGTCATTGCTGGCTCATTTCCCTCACAGATAGATGTCCCAGTTTCCTTTTGCCCATACACCACTTTCCTTGACTGATGGTGTTGCCTTGGACACAACTGGGCTGCTTGAGCTGCATGTAGCCAACAGCCACTGGATATTCACCTCTGACCTAATGTTACATAAATTAAAGGGAAAAAAAAATTAATCTGTAGACCCAGCTTCTTTTCAGAGCAGCTGTATCTGGGAAGATTAAACATTGATCCAACATGGTGTGTCATCTCTAACAATGGCCAAAAGTTGTAGCCTAAAATAGTGCAAAATGAGGCCCACACATAGAATCAAACAGGATGATTGAGGTTGGAAGACACTTCTGGAGACATACCAGGACCAATCTCTCTTTTCAGAGCAGGGTCAGTTAAAGCAAGTTGCTCAGGATTGTGTCTCACTGAGTTTTGAATATCTCCAAGAATGGAGACTTCAAAACCTCTGTGTAATCTGTTTCAGTGTTTGATTATCCTCACAGTATAAAGCATGTTTCTGTTTTGTGAGGTGGGTTTGTTGTTTTGTTTTGTTGTTTTTTTTTTTCTTTTTAAGGTTTGAATGGGATTTTTTCACACCATTTTATGCCCATTGGATAATACTGAGAAGAGTCTAGCTCTTTATTCTTAACTCAACCCATCAGGTATACACATTCATAAGATCCTCCTGAGCCTTCTCTTCTCAGGGCTGAACAGTCCCAGCTCTCTCTTGGCTTCTCCTTCTATGTCAGATGCTCCAGTCTCTTGATCATTTTCATGGTCTTTGCTGGACTTGCTGCAGAAAATCCATATCTGTCTTGTAACTGGGAAGCCCAAACCTGGACAGAGTATACAAGATCTGTCTCATCAGGGCTTGGCAGAGAGTAAGGATCACCTCACTTGAGCTGCAGTCAAAGGTTTTCCATATACCGCCCAAATGCTGTTCATCTTCTTTCTTTGCTTTGAGCACACAGTTGCTGGTTCATGGTCAATTGTTGTCCACCAGAGCCCCCAGGTCTGCTAGAAAACACTGTTTTCCAGAAAGTTGTCCTCCAGTGTGTACCAATATAGGGTATTATTCCCCCCACATGCAATTTCCATTACTGAATTTCATGAGCTTCCTGTCAGCCCATGCCATCAGCGTGGTGAGGTCCCTCTGAATGGCAGCATGATGCTCTGGTGTATCAAACACTCCTCTGAGTTATGTATATTCTCCAAACTTGTATCTGTTGCCCAGGTCACTGAGGAAGATATCATAGACAATTATTTGTTGTGATATCAGCCCCTGGGTCACATGTGGCTCCATCCTCAAGGTTCAGCTCACTGACTTCCTGAGGTATACGTCCTTTCTATAAATTTAGTACTTCTGTATGTATGAACTTGTCTGTCATGAACTTTTCCTCACCTCGTTTAAGCGAGGCACTTGCTAGCAGAGGTAACTTGCCTGGATGTCAGTAATGCTCAGGATTTCAGCCCTGTCAACACAAAACCACAGGAGAGTCAGTAGGGTGCTTTCAATTCCCAACGGTCACTTTATTTTTTCTAAGAGACACTTGGTTATTGAACTTTAAAAATTTATTTAATGACAGACCTCACATAGGCACAGTTGGTAAATTTATTACAGTTCCTGCTTATAAAGTGAGAATGGGAGAACTTAGATATTGTAAGATATCTTTTGACAAATACTGTCACAAATAGCAACTATGGTATTAGTTTATGACTCCTGTTTAATGATAAGCGTTTTAAAATGATTGCACCAAAGTTACATAAAATTTGCATTTTAAATGTACCAGTTATGAGGAAAATTGCCTCTGAAAATCAGAAAAAATTATAATAATTCTCTAATTATAAAATAACTCAGTTTGTGTTTAGCTGATGCTTTTTCCAAGAGACTGACAAATCAGTAGAAATTGAAATCAGTTTGTTGGCTGAATAATTTTGAAGCTCAAATTTCAGCTAAATGGTCTAAGTGGAATTAAGTTTATCAGATTTTTAAGAGTTGATTGATGTGTGAGGGAAAAATCCATGACAATAATATAGTGCATGAACACTCTGCAATGTGTAAGAAGCACACAATTATTTATGACAAATATGGATGACTATAATGGCTTGTGGGAATTCTTTTTAAAACTTTGCCAAGGACATCAAAATCAAAGTGATAGTAAGAAATTACAACTCTAAACATGATTATTGAATGGTCAGCATTTTTCTATAAATTAAAAAATGTCTGAAAAAAAGTACTTTTTGCTGCATTTTTCTACATTTTTATCACCTTTTTGTTTAATCAGTGAGCATTTTTCAGAAACGCAGTAATGCTATACTTTTTTTTACAAGTCTGGCTCCTTTGTTTCTTCCTGTTTAAAGAAAAAAAAATACATTTGTCACTCTGTGGACCTCATGCTCTGTTACTGAATTTTGCATTATTACTGAAATACTTTGAATTTGACTTCAAGGGTTTGAAATTATACCCTATGAGAAAACACTCTCTTATTTGGACTTTTTATTGGTAGAGACAGAGGAAAGTGACAGGAACAGTCTAACTTAAAAGCCTTTTTTAAAACATTGGCAGAAAACTACTAATTTCAAACACTTGTTCTTAATTTCATTATATGATAGTGATGATTTGGAATGCCTTTCCCATGGCAGTAATACCCTGTATGCAACAATAGTAAAAATCACAGTTTGTTCGGGATGTCTCAACCTTCTCATTTTTTCGAATGATGATAAATCAGATGGTTAGTTCATTATCTTCTGTGACCTGGAATGTGAGGCTGATCTGTCTGCGTTCAGCATTGAAAAGCTAGACTTGCCCATGCCTTTGAGACCAAATAAGGTATGAAGTGATTTTATTATCTTTCATGACCTGAGTCCTGAGAAGCTGATATAGATGAAAAAAATGTAAATATCCTTATTTCTGTAAGAGGAAACAAAGTTTTTTAGCTAATAATTTTCCTGTTGTTAAACATTTTTGCTGCGGTGCTTAGAGGTGTTTTGTAAACAGAATTGTGCAAGTACATTTAGGTACATGTACTTGCAACAATAGTGAAATGCTGAAACTCGGCAAAGTGTGTTTTATTTGTCAATTAATGTACCATTCAGTGTATTGTATGGCCGAGTGCTTGTACCACCTGAAGTTTGTATTAATAGGCTATAAAAAATGCCCTGGAGTGTCTTAATACTATTACTGTATGTCTCTTCAAGCACCAATTAATTTATTTAAACTATATTTTTAAAACGTTTTTTCTCTTAAGATTACTTCTTTCCACATAAAATTGAAATCCTTCTAGCAGTAAAAGAATTAAGTAGGAAGCCCACTATTTTATTGTCAATAGTATTTTTTCATTTACTACATATTATTTTATAAAATATTTTTATTTCTTATATTACATTTGAGTCTTACTGTCTTTTTTCTTTCCTTGCAGCTTGGCTCTGCTTTCTACTTTCATTGCTTTTCCAATTCTTCATATACAGTTTTTCTTTCCCATTACAGCAAATATTCTCTATTTGATGAACAGTTTTCACTGTTTTCTGTTGTTTTTACCAGCAAATGCAATTATCCTTATATTTTAAGCAACTGAATTTCTTAAGAGCTATCCTAAGCTTTTCAGAACCTCTAGGGTTTGTTTGAGATGCTTTATCAAGATGCCCTAGATAAAAATGGTCGTTATGGAAAGATGGAAACTACTGCTGAATCTTATGTAGACAACTGTTCTCCTTGTGGGTTGTCAGGTCCCTCATGGGTTGGAGAGATATGCTGGTTATTTTAAGCCCTCTCAGACCATATGAGCTGTGCCCTTTAAATTCTGTGAAAGTCAATTGTAAAAATGTATAATTATCCAGGAAAAATATTCCACTTACGAAATTGTTATGCAGCAGAATTCTAGTGTGTCTGACCTTTTCCTTAGTTGTGTAGATGTCACCATACAAATATAATGAAGTGCAAGCTGCCAGCTACTTTAAACAAAATAGTCATATGGGGGAAATTTTAATCCTAGCATATTTCAGAGAAGCACTGGATTTTTTTTTATCATTTCTATAGAATCATTGTCAATTAAAATAAGACCATCCACTTTTTACGAAGAGTTTCCATTGACTTCTCTTAGATAGATACTATGCCGTCCCTTGTGGATGGCAATTGAGGTGTTGTAAAAATGAAAAAAATTAGGTGTCTCTACCATGTATGTCAGAAAACTTCACGATTGCCATTTGAGAATATTAAAGCCTTTAAAAGTCCAGCTACATCTTTAAGAGCTAAGTTGGGAGCTTCCATTTATCTTTCTACATGAAACCGAAATGGAAAGTAAATCATTTCAACATGTCTGAAATGCTAATGAGACGAGAAGCCAAGCTTCAAAGAAAATTGTCATCTAATTCTGGAGTCCACCAGTTACATCTTCTCTCAGTCAGCTCGGCTGCTGAAAGGCCTGCCTTTCACCACAGAGGTAAATTAGCTCTCTCTGAAGTGCTACAGCCAGGTAGGAAGGGCAGTTTCTCTTTGAAGTTTGGCCACTAGCACTTCTTTCTCAAGCAACTGAACTTCAAAGGGAAATATTGTTTCTCTTCTTTTTTTGGATGTTGTACTCAGTAGTATATGAGACACAGCTGCTCTGTGTGTGGGGGGGGAAAGTGTTCTTTTAAACAATATTTCTGCAAACATATTAAATTGAAGTGTCGGATTAGTTTCTCGGTGATAGGATAAGCTGAATAGTGGTTAGAAAGAGCTACTAGGACTTATAACTCTCTAATTTACACGATTCTTAAAAAAAGTACAAAGAATGGGTAAGAAAGAAAATATCAAAATGGTGATTTTTCTTACTAGCATTCAATTTTATTTTCAGAAGGGACCAACCCTTTGCCAAAGCAACCTCCAGATCCAATGACTGGGCATCTGGTTTAACTTTTGTGCTTTACTGGATAACATTTAGGAGTTTGTTTCAGAAATGGTGGTTAGAAGCACCTATGGAAGCCATCCAAACTCCTGCTCTCAGTAAGATTATCGCCAGTAGATCACATCAGCTGTGGTTTGGTCTAATGAAGTCTTAGAAGTTGCCAGTGATGGAGGCTATGCTGCCTCCCTCGGTGACCTATTCTACAGCTCCAATAACCTCCAAATATATAATCTGAACCTCTCAGGCAGGTAATTTTAGCCATTTCCCCTTTGACTTTGTTGTCTGCCACATCTAGGAAGAGTTGGGCTCAGTCATCTTTGTAACTTTCCTTCAAGTGCTCTAGTTTTCTCATAGACTGCCCTTTGACCTTGGCTTCTCCAGATTAAATAAACACATCTCCCTCAACCTCTCTTGAAAGTCGTGACCTTTTTCAATTGTGGGGCCCAAAACTGGTCACAGTATCCCAGGTTTGGGTCCATTGTCACTGAGTAGAGTGGGATAAATGGGCTGGTGGTCATAGTCCTCGTAATATAATTTAACATGCTGGTTGCTTTATTTGTGATGAGAGAACACTGCTGGATTATATTCAGTTTTGTGTCAACTGTAATACCCACTTTCTGTTCAGCTGGTTTCCATGGAGCAGTAAACTATCATAACTGCAGCTGGTCTGATTCATACCAAGCAGCCCCAGTAATATGCCACGGCAGTCAGAGAAAGGGGAGTTTGTCATTAATACAGCTATCTGGAACATTTCCATTTAGGCAAAACTTAAGTAATGCTGCTCATAAGCTCCACACTTTTCCTTTGCATGGGAGTGTTTCTTGCACGTTAATAATACCCTGAAATTCGGAAGAATGAACACCAGTTGTAATGATGGAGAGAGCGCTAGTGTCTTCAAGACCTCATGAATTATCTTTAGAACTTGCTTCTCTCATGGTTAAGCACTTATAATCTACACTTACAAGAAACAGACTTACATCCTTGAAATATTTAATGGTTTTGTATAGAGTAGATGAGCTGTAAAATTATATAAAGTCTTTCACAATTGACCATTTTCAATTAACTTCAAGGAGGAATGTTAGGAGTAACTTAAAGTTTTAGTACATGCTGTAGCAGTTAGGAACATCGATAGGAAACTCTCATTGATTTCAATAGGTCTGGAGAGAAAGGTAAAATACCGATACATACAATTGCAAATGAAGAGGTAGAATGGTGCAACCCCGAGTCTCACCCCTTCTTTCAAGATTAATATGATACAAAGCCAAAAGAATAGCAGTACATTTCAAATATTGAAATAGAATATAACTAAATTGTGTTCTACAGTGACAAGGAGAGACTTACAGCTGTGCTAAATTTTTGCAGTATCCAACAATCAGTTAACAGTCTATTTAATCTCTGTTATTCTTGATCACATTTTCTTACCTGCGTGTTTCAGGTTTTGTTTGGTTTTACATATTTGTATTAATCCTAATTTACACGAACATTTGTATCTTAGCCTACACGCTTTTGAATTTTACTGTTATGTATAGGAGAGACAGAAGTTGCATTGTTTGGCCTCAGAATTCTGCTGAAATATTTCATAGCAAAAGAGGCCAGTTAGATTTTCTGATGAGAATTTTTTTAAATTGTATTTTATTGTTTGTGTGTGCAAGTTTTTTTGGTCTGTTTTATTAATTCTAAATATGGCAGTGTTGTAGAAAAAGGAACCTAGGCAAAAGAAGTAAACAAAATGTGTTGTAAGCCTGATAATTTTGCTATAGCATGAGTCAAATACTGTATTTTGTTTTCTTCTGGTGTTTAGATTTTGTATGCATTGTTTCATGACAGAGTGTTCTGGCTGACTACTTCTCTTATGGAGTTATACATGGTTCACTGAGGTGATGCCGGTACAGAAATAGTTTCTTGTGGCAGTCTTCAGGTTTTCCTGTACATCATCCCTGTAAACAGAACTGTAGAATTTCTCAGTGAGCTGAAAAGATTCTGAATTCATACTTTCACTTACTGGAGTGAATAATTTAAATGAAAGAGCTGATTGATCTAGAAACATAGCAGTTTGTTAAAAAAAAAAAAATAAACTGCAATTCATCAAATTAAAATGTTATTGTCCCAGCAGTATATAAGAAAAAGAAAACAGTGGAGATTGCTTTTCTGTTAGACAAAGTTGTAAAGATAAATGTAGGGAGATATATATGAGGTTAATCCCAGTTCTTGTAAGATTGTGGTGGGTAAGTGTTGGCTAACAGTCAAATCTCCACACAGCTGCTTTCTCACTCCCCTTATGAGGGACAGAAGAAAATGAGAAATCTTACGGGTTAAGGCAAAGATAGGGAGATTGCTTACAGTTACTGTACTACAGGCAAAAAAGGCTCTGTATGGGGGAAATGAAATTATTGTCAACTTAAATAGATTTAAGTGGTGAGCAACAAAAGATAAAAATAAAGCAACACCTTTCCTCACCAGTTTGTCATGCCTAACTTTACTTCTCCAGTCCCAAGCCCTCGCCAAGCAGCAGTGAAGGTATCTGTGAAGAACGAGTGTTATCTTCAATTTTTATTTATTTTGGCCTTCCATGTTAGCTGTAGAAAACAGGTGATACCCGATTTGACAATATGGAGTTTTTTTACAAAATTATTTAAATAGCAGACTGAAATTCTACCAAATAAATGCTTTGTATGATATAATCCACATTTTTTATTTTAACCTAAACCTAAATCATACATAACTACTAATCTGATTCTTCCAGAACCTATATACCAATTTACCCCTCAATTATCACGGAATGCTACCACAAAATATAAACCTTTTAAATATATAGATATAGAGATATATATACACATATATATATACACCGTACTGGTAATCTGATTTTTAATGACACATTTAGACAATATTTTGAAGTTCTTGTTTATTATGTTGTATTTGATAGCTTCACTTTTTTCTGAAAGAAGGGCACTGTTTTTAGATGTTTGCACTAAAAAATACTCAAAGGTAGACGAATTTACTGTTAGTAATGTCAATTGACATTTTATTACTGGTGCAGTATATTTTATGACCGCATCAAGTGCTTTAGGAAATGAAGCAATGTAACGTAACAGAGATATTGCTTCAGAAAAGTCAGTCCTCTAGAGTAGGTGGCTTGAAATGTGTGTGCCAAGTAGCATGGAAAAACAAACCAGAACAAAACAACTCTTCATAAGCCTGTGCTTCCCAGCATGAACTTTATAGCTCTGACACCCAGGGTTTTCATCGTCAGTAATCTTACATTGAAACAGTCTCTGTCTCATAACACTGAAGCTGTTTTTCAGAAGTTCTCTCTCATTAATTCTTGCTTGAAGCCATATAATTAAAACCTCACAAGGTGTTTCTTGGTAGAAGATGAGTACCTTTTACATGAAGATAGAACACAAATCCCACTCTTAATACAATGGACCTTCTAACCTGGCACTCTCATAAAACCAAGATGTTGCCAAGTAAATTGGCTACGAGTGCTATCAGTGCCCTGCAGTGCTTTTGTTAATTATATTGCCATAGTGCCTGACGCAGATAACAATCTTTCCAAAAGAGCAGGCAGATTTAAAGAGGCAGAATTAATTAAAATTGATTTGTGCAGTCTGTCATGTTGAGCTCTGCTGGGAGAATTTTCTTTCCCCTTCTCTTTCTAATTCCTGCTGTAGTAGTACATGTAACAGGTAGTTGCCTCACCTTGGAGTACTAATTATGGTGAATGAATGGGATTTGTCTGCCATGATAGGTTATTCACAGGATTAGAAGACATCAACATTTACTTCATTTGAGTACCGCCCAGAAGAAATACCTTTGTCTTCCAACTGTCTGGGTTCATAAAAAAAGGAGACTAAAAAAGAAAAATTCCAAGGTCACAATTATTGCAGCTGAGGTCGTAGTTTGCTTTAGTATGTCCAAAGATACAGGGCTGTAAACATTTGTCACAGATACGATAGAAAATGGCAGTGTAAGATGTGCAAGAATGAAAATACTCCAACATAATACAGACAAATCCCAATGTGAACAGTGAATTTATTTCCTGTGTATGAGGCTCATTATCAAGCAATACTGCTCAAGAATTCCTGAGCTCCTTTATCCAGTTCAAATTTTATAGAGAATTCTTCTGATATTTAAAAGCTCAAAAAGTTGAGCATTATAAATAACCTTGAAGAAAATGACAGCTGTTCCTTTTATAGAAATTTGCCTATCCTACTGACAAATAATGGGCATAAGTGGGAAGAATTCATGCTCTTTAAGTATTTACATCAAGTCACTCTAAGCTGGATTTTCAAGAACTTGCTTCTTTGAAAAATCCTTAACTTTCAATATTTCAGATTTAGTATATGGTTTGCAGTCAGTTTTTTCCAGCTGTGATTTATGTGTATAAAAGTAATTTTTATTATTTGGCAAGGTCAGGTAGGGATATGATGAGGGCATAAACTATAACCCAAATCTTCTACTTATATTAAACACTTTTTCCCAATATTATGAAAAAAAAAGTGTATTTAAAATAAGAGCTAAAATTTATTTATTAATGAAGGGCTTATCAAGCAGAACTTGATACATTCAGTAGATTTTTTTTTTTTTATTCATTTCTTTCCTGGATTTTTTTAACTGCAAAAGCTTCGCCTGGGTTTCTGGTGTTGATGTTGCAACTTGAAACTGATATCTTGATCTAATTTTGAAGAAGGATTTTAATTTGTATTTACTGTGAGAATTTGGATGAATATTTTAAGCAAAAAATTGTTTTTATGCAGCTCTTCACTGAATCAAAGTTTGGAAAATGTATTTAAAGTTCCCACAACTGCTGAAAACTGACACAACAACTGCTTGTCTTGTACCTTCTTTAAATTCTTATAGTCCTCTGAGTGGCTAAAAACCAGGGAAGAATCAGGCCCAATATGCTTCAATTATTATTCCAATTTCCATATAGAAGTCTAACAAGCATGCTGTTTCCATTGAACCCGGCTATTCAAGAGCAGAATTTGCTTTATGTTGCCTCACATTTATAGAAATTCTGCTGGGAAATAGGTCAGAAGGGGAAGTCTGTTACAAGAATAAGAAAAAGAGTAACAAATAAAGTGGAAAGAAGCTAGACAGCAAGCTAACCATGCATATATAGTGAGAACATGCCAAGGTGAATATTTTCCCTGATGTATTTCTTTCGTGATCATCCTTCGAGCCTGGCAGTTCAGCCAGCTTTTAGTCCATTTCACTATCTGTACTTCATCAGTTTGTTTATAAGGATGATACAGGAGACACTGTTGAAAGCATTACTAAAGTGCAGATAAACCACTGCTTTCCCCTGAATTAGTAGCTTGACGTAGTAGTTTTCTATTACTCCTTTTAAGTAAATGGTGCTATATAAAATCTATCATGAGTGCTTAAGGTAACTTTTAACCCAAAAAAACCAGTGAAATTTATGGGTGAGCCAAGAAAATATTACTGATAATAATAATAATTAGGGTGTTTAGAATTTATCTTGTTTTGCAGTGCAACTTTTTAACTGATCCCAGCCAATCTCTGATGATTTTAAGTAAATTCAGTATCTCCTCGAGGTTGATAAACTTTATTGAAAAATTAAGTTTTAGAAGTCTTTTTGAGACGAAAAAAGTCTGCTTTGAAAATCTTTCAGTCATGTAGATAAGTGAAGTTGTTTGAAACCAAAATTCAATTCCTGCTGTACCCTGATGAAACCAATGAGAAATCTTGAACAGTCAACTGAATAGAATAATGAATTAAACCTCAAAAGAAGATAAAAATACTTCTTACCATATAGAAAAGTTGAAAAGAAGTCACAGGACTACTACATTTGTAGTAGATTGGCTGTACAGAATGGCCAATTACTAAAAACGTAACCAATGACACTACTGAGATAATACAAATCCAAGCTTCTCATGTTATTCAGATTCAACTCTCTTCTATAAGAAATGAGGATTTTTATTTTCATCAACCATTTTCCAGTGACAGATAACTGAATAACTAAATTGATATGCAGCTAGAACTCGGCAGATGTAAATGCTTTGATGGCAAAAAACTTTAAACCACAGAGCTGTGAAAATTGATTGTCTTGAACTTCTTTATTTGCTTAAAATGTTTTATCTTGATGATTTAAAGTTGTTTTTTTTTTTTTTTTAATGCAGGGCCAATCTGATTGTTTAAATAGGGGTGAGGAAAAGAGGTTTCACAGCAAGTCTGCTAGTAAATGTTACTATATGTTATTTGTATCTAAAATGGAGTGATTTCAGGTGAAGGTAATTTCCAGGCTTCTGAGGAGTCCTTTAATTATTTCTCTTTTGAGTTACAGCAAGAAGATGCGAGGTTAAAACAATGGGAAAAAAAAAAAAAAAAGGAAGAGTATTTTAAATTATCTTAACAAGAAGTTGAAAGCTATTCAAATAGAAGGGATTAAATCAGAAAATGAAAGCTGTACTATCTACCCAGTAATAGAGTACTACAAAAAATAAAGCAAATTTTTAGATGATATAAAACAGTATTCCCCATTTAAAATGAGTAAAGTTACACTGACCTACATCATCTGAGAACTAGGATTTCTTTATTTTTAGGAAACACCCATTGAGATGCCCTTATTAAATGTATGATATGTATATAGATCCCAGGTCAGCAGCAGTTTTTCAACAAAACTTGGTAAGATTAGTTTTGAGAAACCTCTACTATATATCTTTGCTGACAGTTAGGAAAAAGCTAGGAATCAAACAGGAAAGGAACAATGTCCTAAGAGTTTCAGGTATGAGAAACTATACTGGAGTCTCCTGATTCCCTAGAAGATCTAGAAGCTAAATCCAGACCTAGTGAGCGACTTAGGAGAAATCAATTCTGCCGTGTAGGCTTCGGTTTTCCTTTCGGCCCTTGGTTCTCTTATTCATTCACATTCATCTCTTTTAAACATGACTTATTTCTGGCAAGGAATTTTCAGTAGCTGCAATATGAAATAATTGTTGGGAAACTGAGATATTTGATTATTCAAAGTGATCCTCAAATGAGCACGTCCCATGATCATGACAGCCGCTTTTCTAGGAATGAGGCATCTAAGATGAGGAAAGCAGCTTTAAAGCCAAAGTCTTGGCTAAATTTACTCATCTGTGTCTTTAAACAAAACTCATTGTTTTAATATATACATGTATTAGAGACAAACAAGAAAAGATAATATAATCCTAATGGTTCTAATTTCCAATGACATTCCAGGCATATTGCTCCCTTGAAATTTAACAGATTTTCTTGCTCTGCACTAATAGTATGAAAGTGGAAAACAAGTAACAACCAGAGTTTTTTCTTAATAAGGAAAAAAATAAAAAACAAGGCACGAAGAAGCAGTGAGCAATTCTTCCATACTGAGATCTCTTAATCACAGTTTCATATGAATATCTTTTAACTGGGGTTAGAATTACATCTGGGACGTATCCCATATGTCGTCAATTAAATTAAGGTGTTACACATGTATTTATAAATCCTCTTCTGGACAAGATGACTTCCAGAGGTCCCTTCCAAGCTACAGCATTCTATGGTTGTGTGGTTCTTTGAAATATATAATAAAGTTTAAAAATAACCAGGAGAGTTCTATTTAAGTATTAAAGGAAGAGTGAATCCTGTTTAGTCCTATGTGGAACCTTACAACGCAGTTAATTTACCTTAACTCCATCCTGTGAAAACTAGTTCAAAAATCCATCAATTTACTTTAAGGAGCTATCTTTAATGACAAATTAACTACAACAACAAAAAGAAAAATTGGTATTAAGCTTTCTGCATTCCAGAATGAAACTTATTACTAATTTTAGCTAATAAAGGTGGCATTTTTAAACATCTCTTCATGAATATATGGTCATAACAACCTGGGACCTTAACAGAAGAAGTTGTTAAGTGGTAAATACAACGACTTTGAGATTTGTTACAGGAAAAATTCAAGCTTAGTCTTCCGCAATGCTTTTATTTACATCATCTCCCTAGTCATGGCAGTTTGTGCTTTGCTAACTCACATATAAAACATGTCAAAGTAGAGAGTTAAAGGCTCTTGAGTTATCAGTAACTCTGTTAAAATTTAAATTATCACTTAT
This sequence comes from Cnemophilus loriae, assembly GCA_013397755.1. Lineage (NCBI taxonomy): Eukaryota > Metazoa > Chordata > Aves > Passeriformes > Corvidae > Cnemophilus > Cnemophilus loriae. The sequence continues at coordinate 460,155 of VZTF01008739.1, forward strand.
AAATGTTGGTGTGTTGGTATGTTAACAAAGCATAGTTTCAAGCAGTGCAAGTATTGAGAGAACCATTAATGATAAAAGGATCATTAATAGTAACCAATCTGGGTTACTTGGAATAAGACCTGCAAGAAATATGCAAAACAAATATTTTTTTCAGAGATTTGAAGATTAAATAATTTTATTTTCCTGTATTGGTGTTTGTGGTCTTTGAGAATTTACTCCTATGGCTTTTTTTCTTTTAGGCAGACAGTACGCAGAATTGTAAAAGGCAATGGTCTGAAGTGCAGTTCACAGTTACAATTCTCAAAATCATTACAGTTTCTCAAAAAGAGAAAAAGAAAACCCACAAAAGCTATCTTAACTTCTAGATACACTTTTATAACACCAAATAAAAATATATGAAGCATTAAAACAGTACAGAATTTTAAAAGCTGGACTTCCAAGTCTATGTGGTGGACCTCACGGTGATACCAGCAAGGGGTATATACCTGGAAGCTTTTCATGTCTGTATTCATTGAAGGAGAACTGAGATTTACCTTAAAGTAGTCTTACCTAATTAGCCTGAACTCTTTATTTAATGTAATGAGCAACCGAAGACATGAGCATGTGAGTTATGTTCTTCCACAATCATGTCTTAGAGAAGAAATGTCTGCTACTAATGAGTAAAAGTAAAGATGATTTTACAATACGTAATATTTTATTTCTCTCCCTCTTTATTAGAGTTTATTGCACCAAGTTACACCAGATTGTCCTGCTGCAGACTTTGATACCAGACCTGTGCTTATAAAGCCTGTTTTTCAGATTTCTTGTGTTTTAATAATATTTAGCAGCAGGGCAGATACTTTGGATTCAGGCAGTTTCAATTAATTCCTGAATATCTAAAAGTATAGTGATGTGAATAGTCATCTGTTGAAAACTCACGACTTCTTTTTACAAGCTCTTGTCTGAGCTACATGACCAAGTCTATTAGTTCATACCCTGAAGCAAATTCAAAGTCTCACAATCAAATTTTCCTTTGGGAAACAAGGTCCACGGAAATAAAAGTGTGTATATTTTAGTCCTTGTTAATCATTATTCAAGGTGATTTCCCAGGAGCTTCTGAGAGTCTCCTGCTTGAAGGCCATCTAAAATACTGATTTAGACCATTGGTCATTCACACTAAAGTTTAAACATGGAGCCGCTCAAGTCCTTGAGTAGCTGATGAGTGCAGTGCTCTTCAAAGGCATTACATGAAGTCCCGAAAGTGCCACTACGGTACTGATGTGGGGCTGCCCAATATGTATTGGCTGCAACTCTCCTGGTAGTCAACATGATTATTCTGCTTATAGCTGTGTTTAACCCTTCGCATTTTCTGCAGATTGCATAACATATATTATGCTGTTTAATTATTTGAAGGGGAAAGAAAACTACCCCAAGCAGCGCTATTTGCATTGGTGGTCTGTCTTTCAGTCATCCTCATCCATTTCATTAAACACATAAAGTGATTTCCCTGACCAGCTGAATGTGAGGTATTTTTGCTATCCCTAGCAGCATTCTGCAGTGTTTAAATGCCTTGGATGCTTAACATTTTCCAGGATAGCACTCTTACTATTCACCAGAGTCTTGCTTCAATGGATAAAGAGAAGGTTGGTTAGAAGAGAGTATTCCCTGAATATTCTTCCTAGCAAAAAAGACTACTATTTTTCCAGTAGTAGCATGGAAAATTTCAAAAAGTAGCTTGAATTTTATGGCAAAGACAGTTGTAGTCTTAAATACCTAGATATGAATATATGAATATATGAATATTCTGATTGTAAATACAAGAGGATGCATATATGAAACAGTATTCTCAATGTCACTTTTATTCTAGAGAGATAGAAAATAAAATCTTGTATGTGCTCGCATTTAATTTTGTAAGAATTCCTATTGACTATTTATATGAAATTTTTCCTATTTATTTTATTACTAAAACTTTACTTTTTTCTTGAAAAAGGTGTTTATACTACTATGATTTATACTGTTATATGATATAATACATATTGTCCTATATATAGAGAGGACAATTTTTGCTACTTTTTAAAAATCTAAAATCATGTCACAGTGAATGTGTTATTTGAAGTCTTTTTCTATGTTCTAAGGAAAGATTTATTGTTTAATGAAGAGTTGGTTTTAGTTCCGAAGTGGTGTTTTAAAAGGTAAATTACTGCATATTACAGAGTTTTTCTATTGTTTTGTCTTGTGTTTTGGAGCCATGGCTGAACATTTTCATTTCCCCTTTCCAAGTTTAAATAATTTGTGGCAGAAAATACAGCTGGCTGCTTGTACTGAAAAATGTTTCCAATTAGCTCTTAAAGTCATCTTCTCTGAAGAGTGTTAGGACTCTCTCACAGATCACTTGTTGCTTTATTTCTCTCATCCATCTTCTTCAGGCATCTTGACATTTTATAGTGCATTATTTTTTATACACCTTGAATTGAGGCTGTTAACCTGATCCTATAAAGAGTATTTTTCACTGAAAAGGGAAAAAAAAAAGACTTTCGGTTTTGATCAGACAATCTCTAGGCCACCTGCCTGAGTGGTACATGATCAACTGCTGTGCCATACTTCTCTTCAAGTCTGTGTCTACAGAAAATGCCACATAGGCTTACATTTATTTAAAGAACTGACAAATTTTTTACCGGTGCTCGTTAATGAAAAGACAAGGTGACCTTATTATTTTCTTCTTTTAAAAATTTTTTTGTTGTTTTGGGACTAGAGCTAGAGATAATTGGCATACTTCTTAACAGTCTCTAAAGACCAATTAACAACAGGGAGCAATGTACTCTGCCAGTCTGAGTTTCAATTAAATGTCTGCTCCAGGAGGAGCTAAACTAACACACAGCTATTGAACAGCAGTTACACTATTGATATAGCTGAGTCCACCACAGAGGACAATGACTCTTGCTTCACGACAGATGGCCTAATGCTCTGGCAATTAATACATTTTTATGACTTTTAAATCTTTCTGACCTTTTACTTTTCTGTCTAAATTAGTAGGGCACAGTTTTATTAGTGGAATGGAAGTTTAAGAACATGTTTATGTGACATCATTTGAGGAACTCCTTTTTTTTTTTTTTTAAACGTAAAATATATTCTGTTGGCAAGACTTAGCAGTCTGATTTTTAATCAGTCAGAACTCCGATATACTTATTATGACTGTAGGGAAGGTGGCAATTTCTGGTGAGATCCTGTTGTTTTATTATAGCTGGGCTGCCAAGGAAGTTGGAGATAAGAGAATAGTAATAATTAGTAAATGTTATTAAAAACTCAGTGATGAACATACATGTAATGGAATTTGATACTTTTATCCTAACTCATCATGTCCTAGAGTTGTATCCTAAAAATATAGTTTTCCAAAAAACAGAAACTTAAAAATCAAATCAACGTGGCATGTATCACCATGTAAACATTCTTTCAAATTTCAAATTAAAGTTTAGAAGTACCTGCGAATTTTGGTTAGCTAATACAGTAAGTTGGAATCTAAGAATAAATCTTGCTAGTATTAAGAAATGTACCAGAGTTTCACTCATTTGCTTGTTTCTTCCTCCCAATCGTCATCCATATAAAGTTAAAATAGTAACAGTAGTAGTTAAAAAGGAAAATAATACATTTCTCTCAGGCATACTTTATCCTGAGTCAGTTTTCCCAACATGGCTAGAAAGAAATTATAAGTGCTTGGTATTTGTGAAATGAACAAACACACATCTAAAACCACGGAAAAAATGATGAAAGTCACAAATTGTTACATGCCTAGCACATACTGAAAGTGTATTTAAGCATTACTTAATTACTGCTCCTCTATTTTTTTAATGGAATAAGAATTGGACTATTTGTATATGTACAAAATACAATAATTCAATATGTCTTTATATTACATTTTTTCACTATTTCTGTGAAATGTACATCATCCAAACAACGAAATCACTTGATAGGAAAACAAAGAAAACTCACAGTTATACACTGACTTTATTTATAGACTACAGAAATATTACTGGTTTGTTTAAACTTATATTTGTGTTCTAAGGCAAAGTATTTTCATTTAAATCCATTTGTTTGTGGTTTTCTCTAAGTATTAAGATGATCTTTAATGAGTTTCCTGTATTAATACATAAAAAGGTTTTGGTATTATTTCGACTACAGATAATGCACTTGTGCTAGTGATAAGAAGGAAATAACACTCAGAAAAAAACAATAATAAACTTTTTGTTCTATAAAATATTTAGTTTCTAAAAATTCACACAGGTAATTTCCCCCAACCCCCCAATACACACACATATTCTTAGAAATTAAGATTTTATTTCTCTACAGATAAAAATCTTAAAAGACTGAAATGTTAACTTCTGTTATCCATATCAACCTCTTAGGTATGTCATATATACTTGTTTCTGACATCAGCAGAAAATAAGACAACTCAGTCAAGCTCTTAGTTAAAGCAGCGACAAACTTTGGGAACTAGTCAGCTGACCAAACTCACATATGCTCTGTGAAATTCACTGATTTTCATTGGTTACACTTTCTTAGCCAATTTACGTTTCCACACCTAAATTGCATGCAAAGTTTCTAATGCCTAAATTTTTGTGTCCAAAAGTGTATCTGCTTTCCATCTGTAATGGTATCTAGAACTAGGATTCGTTTTGATACTTCCTGGGTATATACTTCTCTTCCAATGTTTTTACTGTATGTGCACAACTTTTCATTGTGCAGACAAGAATGTAGCAAGATTTTGTCTGAGAAAACTAAAACTTAAAAAACCAGAGCTGAAAATTCTACTCTCACATCTTTCTAAGATGGGCAAGGGGAACTCAGAATCTAGATTTTTTTTTTTTTAAGGAGTGTCAGAGTATTCAATGTCAAGGAGTTGATACTTCCCTGTTGTCTGTGCTAAACATGGACACTGGTTATTACTTGTAGGTGATCTAAATAAATAAATAAAGCCACCACCAAACCTCTAAAAGATTGACTAAAAAGACTCTATTGCTCTATTAGTATTTTTTTGGGTGTATATATAAGGTCCCTCAGTTCCCAAGCAGGCCTTCCCTAAGCTAACTCACCATTCACAAGGGAAAGAGGAACACCAGATGAAGGATATCAAGACCCTTTTTTGATATAGGAACAGATAAATTGTAGATGAATGTTTGACTATCTAGATATAAATGGAAGATTTGTCAAGCAAGAAGAACCTTAGAATTGTGCCTGTAGTTACGAAAATAGGACTAATTTGAAAGTAGAAGAAGTTGGTTTATTGTCTTCAGAAACTTCAGGTACACTGTAAAACCTATAATTATTCCCACCTTATAAAAAGTATTTTTGTTTTCAGTACACAGCTTCACAAGTTCACCTAGTATTTTTAATATCTCATTCCATGTGAACAAACTTTTATTTGGAAAAGTTTACTTTTGTCTCGTGTCTGTGCAAATGCATTGTGGTTGAATTTCCTCTCTTTTTTTCTCTTCAGTACTCTAAGATAAGGAACCTGTAAATGGGTAGAAACTTTAAAGTTTTGTCTTTGAAATAGTGTTTTTCTATAGTTTCTATTAGTCTATAGTGATAACTTTGTTCACATATAAGTCTGTTATCTCCTTTTTGTAAAGTAACTTCTAACCTTGGCTTTTATCTTTCATAGACTTTTGGTTTAGAATATTTATGGGCATGTGAGAAACCATGTGAGAAATTTGCATTTTACTTTCCACCTAGGTATTTGCTGTTCATAGCAAGTGATTATTGAATGGAAGAAATGAAAATCAGTTTTTATTAATAGCCTGGTTGTAATTTTATTGCTCACAGAGCACCCCAAGCTGGAAGCACTCTAGAATGCTATCAGTTGCTTAGCTGGGTGTAAGTACAGGATCATTAAATCCATGCTTTTGATAGTCCCATTTAGTGAAACTCTTGCTCCACTTAGGTGTATGATACCTTTGGGACCAAGAGTTTATAACCATTCTTAAAGCTAGTTCAAGGTGTGTGAAGATCTACCTCTGTAGTGCGTGGTTAGTATGGTTTGATAGGATTTTATCTTCTTTCTACCTTCCTCTTTCAGTCTTACTTTCTCATTTCTTGCAGCCTTCTTCTGCACATCCCTTTTTCTTTTCCCTTCCCTTTGATCCCTAAAACAAGCCCCATCCCACACTGAACTTCTCACCATTTCCTCCTACCTGAATGAAATAAAATTATTCTGCTAACAAGTGTTATCCCAGTCTACAAAAACGCAGTGAGGGAAGACCCAGGGAACTGCAGATCTGTTAGTATAACTGCAGCTCCTTGAAAAATTATAGATATCACACTGGATACTAATGGAAGTTATTGAAAGAATAGTACTGTCGTCAGTCACGGTCAACATGGGTTCGCAAACGCAAAATCCTGTTTTGCTAATTTGATTTCCTTTTAGGATAAGCTCACTCCTCTATGAATGGAAATGTGGTGGATGTAGTTTTCCTGGATTTTAGTTTTTGGTACTGACCCTCAGAGCATCCTTCTGAACAAGCTGCCCAGCTGTGGGATGTGTCAGTTCACAGTGCTCTGGGTGAAGAACTGGCTGAAGTGAAGAGCTCAGAGGGCTATGATGAATGAAGTTACATCTGCCTGGGGATCAGTCACCAGCGATGTTTCTCAGGGTGCAGTTCCAGGGCCAGTCCTGTTCAATCTGTTTATCAGTGATCTGGATGCAAGAGTTGAAAGCACCATTAACAAGTTTGCTGATGATCCCAAACTGGGAGGTGCTGTTGACTCTCTTGAGGAACAGGAGGCCTTGCAGAGTGGTGCTTTGGGCTATGGTTAATGGGATGAAATTTGACAAGTTCAAATACCATTGTCTCAGTTTTGAGATGAATTCAAGGGAAGACACTCTGCAATGAGTAGCCTTCTCTAAAGGGTTTCAGTAATCCCCCTCCACCAAATGAAAAATGAATGCTAAGGAAAGTGAAAAAAAAACCACAGTGGTTTATTAACAACAGAATGCTCACAGAACTCACACCCCCCGCCCCACACAGACACAGGAACAAAGCCCCCAAAATGCCCAGAGAATGGGGCAAACATTAAAGAAATACCCTTTCCTGGCACATGGTGAGAGATGGCACCGGCTTTCACGCTGAGGGGAGTGGAGCTTCCATGGAGGCAGTAGGCAAAAACCTGGTGGCTCTCTGGCATTGACCTGTCCACAGCACTCAAGGGAGGTGAAACAGCTGGGCTGGAGCCTCTGGTGTGTGCTTTCTCTCCATGGCTCGGCTCCCCGAGGCTTGGGGCCAGAATGGGGCAGTCCCGCTTCTCTGGTCTCGGACCACCAGCTGTTCAGTTCACCTCGAGACAGCTGAAAGATTGCGGCTGCAGCTTCTCCCAGTCAGGGGAGGGAAAAGCTTATTTGCCTGGGCCGAGAAAACCAAGCTAGCCAAGCAAAATCTCGCCGCCCAGCGCCGCGGAACACCTGGACCGTGAGACTTTGAAAAATGCCCTCCAAAGAGCCCAGAGCTCCCCCACTCCCCGGCCCCACACACACCCAGTCCCAGGCCTTGGAGGTATAGCAGCCATTTTTTGGGCATAAAGCAGAGGATCGTGGAATGGACTGGCGTCACAAATCACTCCGAGACAGCCGTATTCTGCACCTAGGATGGAGTAATGATGGGGAAGAGTTTAAATGAGGAAAGAAAGAGAGCAGCCCTACGGGAAGGGATCTGGGGGTGCTGGTTGGCAGCAGCTCAGTGTGAGTCAGCAGTGTGTGCCCTGGTGGTCCAGAGGGCAAACCACATCTCAAGGTGCACCGAACACATCACCAGCCAGTCAAAAAAGGTGATTATCCCACTATATTTAGCATTGGTGTGCCCTCACACCAATGAGGTCATTGGTTTTGGGCCCCACTATTAAAGAAGAACGTGAAGGTCCTTCAGTGTGTCCAGAGGAGGGCAACAAAGCTGGTGAAAGAGCTTGAAGGAATGTCCTGTGAGAAGCAGCTTAGGACTTTGGGCTTGTCTAGTTTGGAGAAAAGAAGGCTTAGGGGAGACTTCATTGCTCTCTGCACCTCCTGAGGACGGGAAATGGAATGGAAGGTCCTGATCTCTTCTCCCTGCTGTTCAGTGACAGGATGGAATGGGAATGCTTCATAAATTCACCAGAAGAGGTTTAGAGTAGACATTAGAAAGCATTTCTTTACTGAGAGGGTGCTTAGGCACTGGAATAGGCTTCCTGGAGAGGTGGTTGATGCCTCATGACTGCCAGTATTTAAGGAGCATTAACAACTTGGTCAGCCCTGACATAGTCAGGCAGTTGGAGTAGATGATTGCTCTAGGTTTATTCCAACTGAAATAGTCTATTCTAGTCTGTTCTGTTCTATCTTAGTCTGTGTGTTTGTAGGGAGATTTATTTGTAAAAAATAAAAAATTGGCAGATATTTAATTATGTATACAAAAACCTTTTCCCTTAAAACACAAGGTATTGAATGGATACGTGCTTTTAAATAACAGTGAAGAAAATATCAACTTCACAGGAATTTGAATATCCCAGTTTTGAATTTGTTCCTGCTCCAGTACTGTTTTTGAAGCTGTACTTGTTTTGAGGTTTGAAAATGTTAAGACCGTGATAAGCTCAACTATTCAAAGGCTACATCTGTTCAAAGCTTACAGATGGTCTTTTGTGTTATCTCCGGGTGCTGTATAATTATATGTGACACTGTGCTTCTCAGGGAGGTGTTGCAATGTACAGATATATTACAATTGAAACGTTCCAAAGGACTTTCCTTAATACTTATTATTATCTATTCCTCAGTGTATTCACTATAACCTCAAGACCAAAGATTAAGTTCTTGTGCATTGATTTGTTCTTGTTGCAGAATCCCTGCAGTTGAAATTTACTGTCTTGTTAGGTTAAAAATATCGAAGAGCTTTCCTTCTCTTTCTGCATAATTTAATAGAGAAAAAACCCGACGTTTTTAAGTTCTTCAAACCATGCTACAGAAAATTACAGTTTTGATATTTGCATAAAATGCATACAATAAATATTAAAAATTTACCTTCTAGTAACATCAGCATAAACCTTTTGGTTCATGTTTGCTTCTTTATTATTCTTAGACTTTCAAATTTCTCTCCTCAGTGAGAATGCCTCTTTTTTTCCTTCTTAAGTAGGTAAGCAGTCTTAAAAATATTTCTTCTCTTTGACTCCCAGCATCTCCCTGGTTTACCTTACAGAGTAAAAATGAAAGGGTTAAATATCGCATTGTGAATCTGAAGTTGATTCAAGAACCATGTGGAATTTCTTATGGATGAGACTTGTACACTTGAGTATTGAAACAAAAAGGAAGACAACTATCTTGAATTATTTATTCTACTAGATTCTACAACTCCTTTTTCTTTCCAAAAAAAGGGCTCTTTTCTTTTGAATAAATAACCGATTCCCGAAGGTACACCTGCTACAGTTGAATCTTATGAATCCTGATGTGAAGGACAGGGAGACATTTAAGCAACCAAAACACCATGCAATATATGAGGGAGAAGTGGCAATACTGTAGACAGTTTTTGTAGGGTTAATAAAAGAAAAGCTGTAATATATCGCTAGAAGTGTATTATATATTTTATACTTTCAAATCTCTGTGCATAACTTGAATATTTTTAGGTTTTCTATTTCTTAATAGGTCTTTGTACTGCAAAGAGTATGGAAGCACCATTGTATCAAAGCAATTCGTCAGTAACTAGGAAGTGTTTTGTTTGTATTGTTAATTAGATGATCAGGTAGTGACAGGATAATTAGATAACTGCTTCTGCTTTCTACAGTAGGGCCTTGCAGACAAGTGTATAATCTGCTGGTGTTCTACTCTTTTCATTCTCAGTACCTCTTGACACTTTAATAAGAGTTGCCTGCATCAGGATGAAAGCTGAGTAGATTTTATGTTCATTATTTATAAAGCTTGCTGCAACTTCATCTGTACAGTATTTTGCCCACTTGAAAGAATAGGTTAAGCAAATATTGGTGAAATCATGATGTTCTTGCTGTTTTCTGCTGAATTTTCATTTAGTTCTTACTAAGCACTCCTTGTGTGCATTCTGAGTTCCTAGTCAAATTTTAGAGTAGTTTCAGCTCCATTGGAGCTATGGATAGCATTCATTGCAGTAGAATTGGAATAATGAACTCCCTAATTAAAACTGCCATTTTCAGAAAAAAATATATTTTTAAGTGTAAAGATTTTTTCAGCAGTCTGTATTCAGCAAAATCATTATCACGGCTTTTCTTAATTCTAGTGACTTTGGTGATACTCTGGGTATTCAAAACCAAAATAACAATTGAGCCTTCCAGTTCATCCTAAGGAAATATTTTTCCTTATTAAATGCTTTCTTTTTGTTTTCTCATTAGAACCATTACAATTCAATGAAAGAAAAAGGAAAAAAAAAAAAAAAACAACAGTATTTTCTGACGTATTTAATTTGATATTTAACTTCATTTACCTTTCGGAATATGAATCACCATAAGCGCACATATATGTCAAGCAATGGATGGTATTAAAAGAAACCCCTCCATGCATATCTATTAAGTGTATTTTTTGTTTAATATGGCCATGAAATGTGCAGTTCAGAGGAGCAATGCACACTTAGGTAAAAATGACTTGTACAGGATTACCTTCATTCAGGTAAAGAGCCCCAGCATTTTAACTCAAAACGCACAGTGCCTTTTCCTATTAATTTCTGTTCAACATGTGTTTCTGTAGAATTGCATAAAGTCTTGCAGGACTTAAAAGTGATATCGACTTTTGGAATTGGGCTGCATGAATGTTGCTGTTGTTTTTCTTTATTTAAAATAAGCAATGTTCCATGACAAGAAGCAATGTTAATACCTGATTAATTACTAATAATTACAGAGAGAAAATATACTAATTTAAAATGTTGTTGAGGCCGTTGTAAAATACGTTCCAAGAAAAGAAACCAAACAAACAAGAGAGTAAAACAAACAGATAGAGCATTGATTTTTGAGAACTATTTCTGACATTTATTGACTGTGGAAATTCAATTATCAGTAAAAGTCAAAGCAGCAAGTAAAAGTCTTTAAATTTTATCTCACTTCCCTTGACAAGACAGTATTTTCAATGGAAAATGTTAGAATCAGATCCGATTTTTAGGAGCACTTACGGCATGTGGACATAATTTTTTCCCTGGCATGCTATCAATTGGGCTAGAAATTTGAACTTTTTCTTTGTAGGCAGACCTCATGACCACAATTTATTCAATTTCCATCTTTTAACCAACTGCTGTAGTAAGTTAAAAATGGTAATAAGCTAAAATATAAATAGAAAGTCTTAATAAACGCAAATGCTGTTGCCTGGTTCCATATAGATACATTGCATCAATTATTTAAGAGTGTAGTTTGCTTTTAAAATCAGAATTTCCAGATGAATATCCACGATTGTGCTGAGTTTCCACTCTAAAAACATTTGTCTTCTCATACAATAGCTGAGATCAGCCAGAGAATGTCATTTCCAGATGCTCTTCAAGTTATGTGGGATAACCTTGTTTTCCCTTCAGTAGTCCTGTAGGCAAGCAGAAAAACAGGGCAAAGATGGAGTCTTAAAAGTGACCAATTGACAGCCAGTTAAGTTTGAACCTTTTAAGCAGTTTGATGATTTAGGCAAATATCCAATACTCATATCACATATTAGGATAAACAAAATTAGACTACTCTATATCTTACCTGAAAAAAGTATTTACCAAATTCACAATCATGTGGAAATAGACCACTTTCTGCAGAAATACCTAAGCAAGGGAAGATACACAAGATACATAATAATACAATAAAACTAAAAATACCAGCAATGCATTGCAGAAATACTTTTCCAGAAATATCTCACACCTTTAGAGATTATCTGGAAGGGAGAATAAACTGTTTATCAATGAAACTGCATATCACACTATGGTGGAATTGTCGGCATTAGTCAAAAAAGAGGCATAGGAAACTAAAGGGTATTCAAACATGAACAAAAACAAGATAAAAGCCATCCTGGGGAGAGAAACAGTTAATGTAACCAAGAAGAGCAAACCAGCATGCTCACTGTCAGCTGGAAGGCAGGAACACCTGAAAGAACACGGCTGGCTATCATCACAGGGGACAGCTACATTTCCACGAGCATGTCAGGAAAAAGCAAAGCGAAGACTAACGCAACGTTGGGTTTTTTCATAGCGGAACATTAGTAATGACAGTAACAGACCCTTATAAACGTGGTACAAGTGTGACCACATCCTGCTACATTATTTGGATTGATTGGAGTTATTTATGCAGTTATTATAACATGGTTCAATGAAATACTAGGGAAAGAAACAAATAAAGATAAAAGATACGCATTTCATTGTAAACATAATTGTGCTGTTTAAATTGGAATCTTTTCTTTTTTCCCCTAGAAGTAGTAAAGTATGCATCTCTTTAAACAATAAAACCCTTAAAATATCTGGGCAGATCAGTCTTTCTTGTCCTGAGAAGAGGGACTATTTAGTGGATGTTTTCCATTTCACATTTGTATGTGATGTTTCTAGAAAGAGGATGTAGTTACTTTGTCATACATACTTGAAGTGTGTCTTCATTTCGTATGTTCATGTCTATGGAACAGCTAGGTTTCCAGCATCCTAAAGAAGTAATTTTCCTGTATTGCTATGCCACCACATCTACTGTAGGAATCACCTGGCTGGCCAAGCAGCATGTCCATTGGCACAGTGACATATGAGTGCAAGTAGGAATTATCTGGTTATTCTGTGACTGATGTTGCACACTAAAAAGAATTCATAAAACCCAAAATGCTAAAAAACTTTTCAATTTCTGGCAGCATTCATTCTTGGCTTTGCATCAACATTCTTGTAAAAGTATTTGTCTAAAATGTACCATTACAATGTCCTTTCAAGGATGAATATTGAACCTTTAACATTGCTACTTTGCTTCAAGCAATTTTTATGTGCCTCCTCCAACTCATATTCAGACGAAAGATGTGTGTCATGAAAGCTGAGTTTTAAATCACCTCTCCATAACTTGTCATATCCCAAAGGCAGTTCTGGACTTCAATCTCTGCTCCTAACCACTTTAAACAAAAGAGAAATATTGCCACTTCTATACATGTGTGTGACTACACTTGGGCAAGGCATTGTTTGAAGAATAAAATCCAGATAAGAAATATTCAGTCACTACAAGAATGAAAACACAGTCTTAGAATAGCAAAATGTAAGCAAGTTTAACTATCATTGCTACTAGTGGTCCTGCTGTAATACTGTTTTTTGGTTACCTTTTAAACTTTTCTGTGTAAAAAGCATCTTCTACCTGTAATGAAAGCATAATATAGCTACAAGTAATGCCCTACAGTTCACACTTTAAGACTTGTTGATTGCCTCAAGCAGTAGACAATGAGTGTAGAAGAAAGCTGTTCTTATTTGGATACTTTCAGAGTGCTTTTCTGCCTTTGACATAATTTGAAATAATTTTTATCAGTTTATTTTGATTGGGAGCGATCAGTCATAAATAAATGGTTCTTAGAAAGAATAATTCCTCAGAAATACAAAAAAAAATCTTTTACGTTTAGCTATAGTATGTGGCGTGGGGACTACTATCTGTGACCCTGAACTGACCTCCAGGAATATAGAAAGAATATCACCGGAGGCATTTTTAGTAGGTTAGAGAATGGCCATGCCTTATTTTGGTATGTTAGGGATATCTGCTTCCATGGACTTGTTTAATGAATTGACACAAGTTTCCAGCAGTGAATTCTTTGATCTGATCCTATGCAAAGTATCACCACTGCCACCATTTAAATTATATAATGGATTTATGTAAAGATATTTAAAAATTTAAGGTGCAATTTAGATGTGCAGAATTATAATTTTAAATACAAGAAAATGCAAAGAATTTTTCTTGGAGTGGCTTGTAGTCAGCAGTACTACACATAGCCAAAGCAGGAAAGAGACTGCAGGGAAAGCATATGGTCTCCCAGCTGTGGTAATACAGGTTGCTAAAGCCAGTAATAACTTAATAAAAAAATTAAAAAGCTGTATACTACATTGCACAACCATTCATCATGCATGCAGAGATTTAGGGGCAGAATAACACAATCTGTTTAGATTGTAGGAGACAGAAGCCTCAAGCTTAAATAAAAGAATACGAGTTTGTCATGTGTGTATCATGCTCCCTGCCTCTTTTTAGACCTTCTGAAAATTTCTGAATGGGAAGGATGAGATGTTGCATTATTACCCACTGATTATCACAGTGTACTGGTAATTATCCTATTCCAAATGACACACTTCCTGTAGCACTGATAATCCTTTTAACTCAGGATGGCACTATTAAAAAGAAAAATTAAAAAAAAAAAAGAAAACCTCTTTGAGCCTTCAGCTTCATTGGGTCTTTGTGTTCTTTACATTTCAATTTGTATTTCTCTTTAGGCTTTTGGGATGTCGAGAAACCATTTTCTCAAGAAACTCTCAAACCCGAGGACATCTTCATTATAAAGAAATGTTATGAGTTTCTGAGGAAAGGGTAGATGGTCATCTATGAAAAGAGATGTCTTATTATCTGTGTAGTGAAATACATCTTTGTCAGCCTCCTCTTGTGCCGGAGCTTCCCTGCAGTAGGATTCAGCTGATTTGTCAGCAATACTCAGACTAGAGCCACAGTCCAAAGCAACCTGCAGCACTGCAAGGATTGGGGTGGATGAGGGCAAGTTCAAGACCTGAGTTAACATAGGTAGCAAACATAGCCTGGGACCACCATTTCTCCAGACTCTAAATGAAAGCCAAAGTCCAAACTATTTGAGAGCACCTATAATAAAAGATAGTTGTTTGTTTTTTTTTTTTTTAACAATATTGGCTTATATAGTATGTTGAAAGTGACTACAACAGAAAATATGCCCAATGTCTTAAGTTAATCAACATCTATATCAAAATTAGCTCTCCAGCCTCAGAGTTCTCTAGACTCAGGAAGAGAAAAAAAAAAAATCAGTCTAAATTATCATTTATCCTACATTTACATTTTATAGTAGGATGTGGTCTTGATCTTCAGTTTCTAGCATAATGAAACGTATAAGTAGACAAATATAGTAAGTCAAGTATCATAACTGAACAGAAAGTTCTTGACAGGAGCATCTTCTTTACAGTGTGGGTGCTTGTGCCCTGGAGCAGATTGCCCAGAGAGCTTGTGGTGTCTCCTTCACTGGACATACTCAAGAGCCATCTGGACACAATCCTGTGCCATGTGCTCTAGGATGACCCAGCTTGAGCAGAGAGGTTGGACCAAGACTGTTGACCTTTCCAACCTGACTGTCCATGATTCTGTGAAAGTTTTCAGTAGTCATGTGTACAGTAAAGTTGACCAGTTGTTGTACAGTAAAGTTGAACAGTTGTATGAACATTTAAGAACATTGTTATCTGCTCCTTCTGCCAAACAGAGGATTTTCTAACAAAAAAGCTTCAATTACTTATAAAATCTAGTCCCAGATTATAAAATTACTTTAAAACTACCATGTGGAAAACCTAAAACATTCATTCTAATGAGAAAAGATTACACCCTTGTGCTTCTCTTCCTTTTTGCTTGTTCTTGTTTTCTCGTTGGAGGTTTTTTTTTGTTGGAGGTTGGTTGGTTGGCTGGTTGGTTTTTTAGAACTTAAAAGTTTAGATATTTAGAAGGCCAAAACAGGTAATATTTCCAGCAAAATCAATTGGTATGTACTTGAAATAGTTTTCTGCAGGTGAGAATCTCCAGTCTTAATTTGTGTTGCTATGTCTTGTTGTTGCTATTTCTTCTTTACATCTAGTGAGCAATAACAAAATAATATATTTTCCTGGATTTCTATTAATTTGTTGCTTAACTTTCCTTTTCTTATCATACCAAAATGAGGAAGAGATTAAGGCAGTGCTGAGCCTTTGTAAAAGAAAACCCAGCTTGCTGAAGTTAATGGTTCTGAGTTGTTTGAAATTTATATTAGACTGATTCTGTTTATCTCATGTAAGTTTATTTATAAATATACCTTATCCTGGCTCTATATTGATTCTAACTGAGAAAACTAAAAACTGTTGGGTTGTTTTGTTTTTTTTTTCCGAATGCTTAGTTACCTTAGAATGATTGTATCTTTATCAGTTCATTACTCAGTTTGGGTAAAATTAATATGTAGAACTGGGTAAAACATTTTGTTTATTGATATATGTGGGATTAAACAAATAGAATTATTTAATCAATGCCAGAAGCAGAAGCGTGGGTTTATGAAGCCCCGCAGCAGTGATTGCACATGGAATTGGATCCACATATATCCAACAATATTCAACCCTTGTTCTTTGGACAGTTACATTAGAAGCAGCTATTATAATGCTTCCCATGAACTTAAGGGATACCATCCACATGGATGCATCATAACCAGTTCCTGGTTTGCATGGCTATCATATTTCTGCTCTTCAAGCAGACTTGAGTTCTGGATAACTTCTACACTTATTGTTCAAAGAGACTAACTGAGATGTTTTTCTGCATAATTCTATGAGTTAGTTTCTTGATGGCTTTTTGTTTGGTTGGTTTGGTTTGGTTTCTTTTGTTTTGCTTTGCTTTTCCTGGATTATAGCAAAACATTTTACCATCTAAAATTTAGTATGTATTTATTTATTTCCTCCTGTAGGGTTTTAAATAAGCTGCATGGATTAATTTAAACTAGGACTGGATGAATCTAATTTAAATTTCCTCTTGGGAGAATTAGTTTTGAATATAGTTAATACATTTTAAATTCTAAATTTTATTTTAAAAATCAGATAATTAATTTTGGTCTAAAGAATTATGCAAAATAAAAGCTGGATTTCTTAAACTTATTATCGAACTAAATATTAAGACCTGTATACTTCTGTGCTCAGAGTAAATAAAAAATATGTCTACTTACAATTAGTAAGTCCTTGTGAATATTTGTCAGTAATTCGTTTATTCATATACCTGATGTTGTCTCTTTAAATACATGTGGCATATTTTTTCAGCCAGTAGAGTCCATCACAAAATTCCTGGTCAGATATCACTCAAGAAAAGAATGCCTAATGAATATTTAGGAATTCTGAGCTAAAGGTTGAATAAAGATATTTGATTTGCATCTGCACAAAGCAGAATTACCTACACAAATAAACGTATATTTGTATTCAAGTTCTGTGGATTTCATGGTAAGCAGAAATTCTATGGTGGATGTAATCTAGGAAACACAGCAGATTCCCAAACTAACAATGCTTTGCATTCTTCCCAGCAAGGAATAATTCAGAGTTTTCTCTAGGATATTAGATATGCTTTAATTTGGCAACAGGAATTACACCCTTCCCCCATGCCATTTTTTTTATACATCATTATTTATCTCCTTAGCTTCTAAAGAAAGATTTGACCTAAAGATATTTGCCAGCATCTAACAGCAGCTTGATAAAACAGGTATGAAAGAATTTGTTGGCATTTACTTTACATACTTACCACACCCCCAGGTGTTGCAACAATTCTCTCAAAGAGAAAATTTGATAAACATTGTGTGACATGATTATATTGTTTCAGCTACAGCTTTTACAATGAGTTAATAACTTTTAAACAAAAAAGCTGAAAATCAGAACTGCTTTTCATTTTTCTTATCTTCAGTTGTTGAATGCACTTTATACATTTCAAGATTGAACATTTTAGAGTTATATTGGACATCCAAACTCTCCCTTTTAAATTTCCTCTATAAGAGAGTGTTTCTAGCTTTCAATATTTCTAAGAAAGCCTAAATAAAAATGTAGAGATAATTGATGAAAACTACCCATTTTGGCAGAGACCCTATATTCTGAAACAATTCAGAAGTTCTTCCAAAATTGGCTTTCTCTAGGAAGTTATGATTAAAACACAGTATTTCTTTTATTTCTAGCATTATGTCCCAATCATTTTAGCTGGCGGAAAGAGAAATCAACTATGTATGGCATGCAATTACAGAAAACTAACAGAGCTGTTTCTGAAAAGGGAACTTATTTACCTGCTGAAAGATAAAAAAATTATGAGAAGACAATGCACAAATGAGTGATGATGATAATAATAATCTCATCTCTGATCTTCATTTAAGGCCGGTAACAAATAAACAGTGAATGACGGAGTGCAATGAGTCCAAACTAAATACCCTACAGCCATCATTAGAAAAAACCCTAGTTCTTATCTGCTAAAATGTCTTTCTGACTTATTAACCTTATCAAAACATTCTTTTGAAAGACCTAGACTTTTTTCCTCTATTTACAATGCCTTTCCTACTATAATAATAATAATAAATTATTATTATTATTATTATTATTATTATTATTACTACTACTATTACTACTACTATTATTACTATTACTATTATTACTATTATTATTACTATAATATAAAAGGCAGAGGAGGAAACAGCATTCCAATATATTCCGCAATGAAACAGCAAAGAAAAATGCAATGGCAGTTTTGGACAGGCTTAAAGCAAATAAACCAGGTTGCATTTTTAAAGGTGCAAGATTATAAGTAGCTCTGATTGCCCTGGAATATTATCACCGCTAAAAGTATGTTTAGAATAGCCATACAGCAGTGACCAATAACAAATGCCACCCAGACACAATCTAATTTTCAGTCATATACTTAAATATTTTATTATGTCTTGCAAGGAATTAGCATTTTCTTCTGTGCCTTTTCTTCTGCTCCTTCCTGCAGTATCTGCTGCTCATCCTTCTCAGGATTTCAGGCTACACAGACCTTTCATATGGGCAATTAAAGGCATTTTTATGTTCACATTATTCCAGTTTTGCTTTCTGCCTGGTTTCATTTAGCTCTTTTCCACCACTTATGAACTCCATTGGAGCCTGAACATCTGTAACTTCCTTTCCTGTGGTTAGATTCAGCATCTTCCTTCTCAATGAGTTCCACTGCTTTCTTTCTTTTCTCTTAGTCTTTCCTCCTAGAATGTGGAGAGGGCATTTGCATCCTTGCCTCTTTTCAGCTTTTTAGCGTAGTATTAGATGTCCTGAAAATGCTTTTGGTTGAGCTTTTTCTCATCTCCTTCATTTTGGGGTTAAGCTGTGAAAAGTCTGTGCAGCAGTGTGGCCTGTGGGAATTGTAACAAGGATATCCAAGGATGCCAGTGGAACTGAATACCAGGAGCTGCTAAAACACTGCAATATTTTCAGGTTTGATTAGGCCCAGCAGTCCTTTGGTATCACAGGCACTGCCTTGGGACAGCACAGGCAAAGTCATTTCAGGTTGTTTGCTGATCAGCAGCTGTGCAGTGGGACAGGGGCAGGGACAAGGGACAGCCACTGGCAGAATAGCAATCCAGTCAGAGAGGTGAGGCTGACAGAAGCTGCAAGTGAAGCTCTCAGACAACATAAAATATAAGAAAAGGCTCTGGGGCTTTGTATGATTAGCAAAACCTGAGACAAAATACGAAACGAATTTCATGTGAAGTACAAGATTATTTTTTTCTAATTTAACAGTTTGTTCTTGTCCTCTAAGTTACCTTCTAAGTTATGTTAGCTGTTATATAATAGGAAATACATACAGGTGGAGAAATTAATCTTCAGCCTTTACAGAGAAGAAAAGTATTGTTTTCTGTGTTTCTATTTCAGAATCTTGAAAAAGTTCTAGAGGCCAGGAAGTGCCATGTTTTGCTTTTTTAACAAGCAGTAATTAAAACAGCAGAATCGAACAATTTTCTTTTATATATATATATGGGTCATTTCTGAGCGGATTAGCAAGCATTTGAGTGCCTAGGGGATAGGAATTTTTGTTTCCTACTAAATTTCAGGCTTTCTCTTTTTTGCTTCTTAGACCTAACATTTCTTTCAGTATTTTAAGTTGCCAATTTTTCTAATTTTTCGAAGCAGCGGCAATAAACAAATCCCCTACTGATGGAATTTTGGAAAATGCATATTGTGTCCAGGCTTCAGAAACTCCAAACAAGACTCAGTTAGATGAATTTTAGCTGGAGGTGGAGATACAAGAAAGGGTTAAGACAGGAGACGAAATGAAGAGCTTTGGGGTGAGGGGGAGAGACAATGACAGTCTGCACTGGGAAAAGACACAAAACTTTTATAATGGTCAGAGACTTCTGGGAAAGGTTTTCTCTGTTGGTATCTCATGAAAGAGGGTCATGGACAGCATTTTCTTCTCTCTGAAAACCACGATTCTTGCTAAGGCCTATGAGGGAAGTGAACATAATGCACAGGACAGCTGTCCTGTGTACTCTCTTCCACTATCTCCTTTTAAAAATTAGCTTAGTACCCCTTATGTTTTGATTATTATGATTTATTTTCTGTTCCTTGTCTCCCCTTATGTTTTCCTCACTTATTTTGATTTATTTCTACTGAGTGTCTGGATCCTTTAACTTTTCTACTAGCATTCTCCTGAATATCCTTTTTTGATACATTTTATATTATGTTTTAATTTAGCCATGTAATCAGTTTATAGGAAAAAACTTTTGTTCTGGTGGGTTTTCTTGGTTTTTGTGTTTGTTTTTTTTTTTCCTTCTTTCCTTTCCCAGAAGTTGAAATTGAATATGATTATGATGCAGGTCTTCTAAACAACCAAATTTGTTCTGAGCCAAATAAAGTACTTTCCAAAATCAGCCAGCAGATCATTTTTCAGCCTGTCATTACTTTCACATCTGCTGCTGCTGATAGAATCTTCTACATTGAAAATGCATGCTTGAAATGAGCACTGCTCACAAACAGCAGGACATAAAGAAATATAATGAATGTAAACAAACAATAAAACTCACTTTCAAATGCCATTTATGGGCTCAATCTTGCAAGCTGCTTGGAGGTTTCAGAGAATATAAAGGGCAGTCTGTACCTCTGAAGTAGTGGTCAGGATCTTACCAGACCAAGATCTGTAAAATGGTGACCTTCCCTTCAAAATTTACTGTAAGAAAAAAATCTTTCTATTGCCAAAACAGAGGTCTGACAGAAGAGAGGAAAAGCATGCAGGCTTATTGTGATTTGAAAATACAGCTCTATCCTACTAAAATTCAGTAATTCATTGGAAATGTCAGCCACCTACTGTTGACATTTCAAATGTCGTTTTTAATTTCAAAAATAGTAAAAAGTGGATTTTTTACTCTCAAACTGATTTTTGAACAAAATATAAATCAGTGGAGAAGCCTATCACTAAAACCAAAGCTCTAGAACAAATTTGAATTCTATCAGAAGTCCAAAGTTGTATCTAGTAATGTGTGGGCATTTCTTACTGCAAAAGTAGAGTGGTACCATCATTGTACCATTCCCTGCTGGAAGGAGAGTGGGTCACTATTCTGGACTATTTGTTTCTCTTCTGCGAGGCTGATATACCTCTGCTCATCTGCTTCTCATGCTGTATTTTTTTTATCTATCATATTCTTTACTGTGATGTCAAACCCCGAATACAGCTTGTTTGTAGGTTTTCTGTCATAGCACTAGCTGGTTCATAAATCATGATAATAAGAGATGTATCAATATTTAATACTGCATTAGTTTTTCTGTCATAAGTCTTTGCTTCTGTCTGTGTTTAGTATTGCCAGAATTTAACTCTGAGGAGGATATAGTCCATGTTTGCTGTCTGCTTCAGGCTTACTTTTTGCGAAACAAGTTTTAAGACAAAAGTTTTACTAATATATTAAGAAAAAAAAGCAGAGTATTATCTACCCAACAAATTCCATTGCTTCTTGATGTTGACAACTGATTTTTGAATGAGGCCAAACTGCAGTGCTTTCCGGTATAAAGGTCTATCAAGACCACCATCTTTTTGTCCTACCTATCTCTGAAAAAGAAGACTTTTAATATCCTTATTTTTATCAATTCCATTATAATAAAATATTTTTCTAAAATAATTTGCTAAATGGATGGCAGGTGCTAGTTGTGTCCCATATACAGGAGCTCTGATATTATTTCAATTGATTATCATCTCAATTTTTCAGATGTCAGACTTCTAGAAATAATTTCTTGAAGAGATCTCTAATGCACACCCCCTCACTCCCTCCTTCTTCCCTCTCGCTTCCCCCTCCCCAATTTCTAATTAGCCTGACTGAAGTCTAATTAATTCAGCAACAAAGTTTGGGCCCTTTTTTTAGTAAGACTATGAATATGTCTGCTTAATAACTATGTGATGCTTTTAAAGGAAGTTCTCAGGATCAGTTCTCTGCCTCTATTGCAAGCAATTATTTATATGAGAGTAAAAGGTCTATCAGGTTTAATTTATTGTCTGGCTGACGAAACTTCCCATGCTACCATACAATATTAATTCAAATGATAGAGTTCTGTATAGGCTGCCTAAAAAGTTTGTCAGGTGGCAGAAGATGAGTGTCAGAACAATATGTTGAACCATGGAAACATGTGAAGGAGTGATACTGGACGAAAAGCTTTTCTGTGAAGAGTGCTCCGTCTTGTGCCAAAGGCAAAGCTCCATCCTTGGCTCTCTTCCTGAGCTACCGGGTGACACCAGACAAGAAGGAATAATCCATACACAAAGGGAGAAGGCTGCAGAACCAATCTTTAGACTAGTATTTTCTAATTTCTGTACTTGGGTTGTATTGTTTTCATTCCTTCAGTATATCATAAAGCTTATTTAGATGACTTGAAAGACTCATTTTCCATTTTTATTAATTACAGAAGGACTCACTGAGGAGTGGTGATACTTTGTCATCAAATTATAAGCAAAACAATGTGACTGAGTGGTCTATATCCTCTATCCCACCCTTCTTTGTTCCTGAAAATTTAGAGATTCATTTAGAAGAAAAGCCAGCAGAAGTCAGACTGAGTTTGTAGGCTTTAAATTACAGTGAGCAAGTGTAAAAAGAACAAAACAGAAGTAAGCTTTGGAAAATAAATAAAGTCTCTCCAGAGGCAGTGATGGTATCTCTAATTAATAATACTGGTGATGGCACTTCTTTTTAGAGAAGGGCACATGCTGGCTTTATCCCTGTTCAGCATAATAAAAGAGAAGGAACCTGGGATTTTATTAGTCACTTATTGTAGCTCAAAATTATTTATGAAGACTAGCCACTTGATGACTGGAGGAATATCAATAGGAAGAAAAGATACCAGCATGTAGCTGCTAGGGAGCATCCTTTTCTTAGACCTCTTTATAAAGAACTGCACATGAAAAATGTGTGCAAAGAACAGAAGAATGCACTCAAAAGATCCCAACAGTAAAAGGTTAGGCTACTATTTAAAATGACTACTCTATACTTTCTCCTTCGTGCCTAAGAATTGCCAGAGATTTCCAATGCAAATTTGGCTTTCCTTAAAAGACAGTTTTACTGTGCTTATGCACATGATGGCTGAACTCAGGCTGCACAGAGCATCTCAATTCTGGGATTCCCTGCCTTATCTATACCAAATTTAAAAACCTTTGAAGTCCCAGTATATTGTTGTACATTAGCTGATATACAGAAAACCAACAAGCTTTCCTTCCTGCATTTATCAGTCTAGGCTGTTACGTAGACTGACCTCTGAACAGGTTACCTATCAGGTAGCCAAGAGGGAATTTAGCTAATAGTTTTTGCACTTTAGAGTAACAAACTCACAGACTTTATGGATTTCTGCAAGAACATATGTACTGTTAATTATAGATGCTGTTTCTTTCCCTTTCCCCTGACTCTTATCTAATCTTTGCTGCCCTAGTCTCTAACTCCTGTTTCTTCAGCTTTTCTGTACTGTTGCATTTACATTTCTTACCAGGGTATTGTATCCACATTTGGCTCCCTAGTGCCTTCGTCACAGCATGGACAGTTCTGAGAAAAAACACACAGTGTAACAGGCTAGCATCTGGTTATTGTCCATACTTATTTATCAGATGGACTTAAATGTAAACAGTACCTGGAAAGTTCTTCTTTGTAGCTTCACAGTCAGACAGGATGTACTACTGCTGAAATACCATAAAACTGTCTTTTAGTATTAGGTTTTTTTTGGTATTCACACTTATGAACTCTGTATTGTTAAATATTGCCCAGGTATATAATGAAACAGATTTGCCCCAGAAAGTTTATTGTATATGATGTGGCTTATTCAGATTTTCAGACCTTAGATCTTTGAAGGTAATGAAAGACAACATTCCAAGTCTAGAATATCTAAATAAGGTTCTCAGTGCTTTGTCTTTCAGCCTCACAATTTTACAAATAGATGACCTGTAACATTGTGCTGTCTTCCCATTCTGAGGTATGAATTTTATTCATCTTTTTAAATGCCTTGCTTCCTGCTAAAGCCATACTCTTGCCTGGTTCATTACCAGTAGACATAGCCTTTAATTTCTAAAATCAAAAATCAGAAGTGATTCTGATCCTATACAAGGAACGACAAAAGGGAATAAACCACTAAACCATATAGACTTGAAACTGCTTACCTGTAGTGTCTATGTCTTGACTGCTTTTCTTGTCATGTATTTTTTAACTAAAAGTACCTTTCTTCATGCTCGTATTTACAATCTCAATTCACACCTAAAGTCTTTTGTGTTCCTGCTGCCATCTGTTCCAACAAAAACATTTTCATATAATTCCAAGGGTAACAATTGTATTAATCTTTTTTCAGGAAAGGAAATGCTTTACAGACTGAAGTGGGATGCACAGATTGATGTGCATCCCACTTCAGTCTGTAAAGCATTTTGTTTTCTAAAAACACAACTGATTCAAAATAGATTCCAATATCCAGAAGATTTACACCAACTAAAATTCTTTGTTCTTCCCCAGCTAATGCTGCCTTCTAAAGTTCTCGAAGTCTTTTAATAAGAAACAATCAAAGCAAATAGTAATATTTTTAAGAAGGGAAAAAAAGAAAGACCTGGGGAGCTACAGGATGGTCAATCTCACCTCTGTGCCTGGTGAGACCATTGATCAGATGCTCCTGGAGACTGTGCTAAAGCACATGAAAAACAGTGCAGTGATTGGTGACAGCCAGAATGACTTCACTAAGGGCAAACCATGCCTGAAAAATGTGGTGGCCTTCTATAACAGGTTTATGGTATTGGTGAGTGAGGGAAGAGCAACTGACATCATCTACCTGGACTTGTGCAAAACATTTGATACTGTCCCACACTGCATCCTTGTCTCTAAAATAGAGACACAGAGTTGATGGGCAGACCTGTCAGTGGATAAGGAATTGGCTGGATGGTCTCATACTCAAAATGTTGTGTTCAATGGCTCAGTGTCCAAGGGGAGACTGGTGATGAGCAGCATCCTCAGGAGTCCATACTGGGACCAGTATTATTTAATATCTTTTCTGGGGCCATGGACAGTGGGATTGAGTGCTCTCTCAGCAAGTTTGTAGATGACATCAAGCTATGTGGTGTGGTTGACATGCTGGAGGGAAGAGATGCTCGGCAGGCAGACGGGTCTTGAAAGGCTAATGAGGTGAGCCTGTGAGAACATAATGGAGTTCAACAAGGCCAAATGCAGGGTCCTGCAGCTGGATCAGGGCAATCCCAAATATGGATATGGGCTGGGCAGCAAGTGGATTGAGAGCAGCACCATAGAGGGGATGTGGGGGTTATTGGTAGATGAAAAGCTCGACATGAGCCTCAATGTGTGTTTGCAGCCCAGAGAGCCAACTGCATCCTGGGCTGCATCAAAAGCTGCGTGACCAGCAGGGTGAGGAAGGGGATTCTCTCCCTCCACTATTGAGTCTGCCCTCAATAGACTCCTCCTGGAGTGCTGCATCCAGCTCTGGGATCCCCATCATAAGAAGGACATGGACCTGTTGGAGAGAGTCCAGGGGAAGGTCACGAAGATGGTCAGATGGATGGAGAGCTCATCCTGTGAAGACAGGTTGAGAGATGAGGGAGTTGGGGTTGGGCAGCATGGAGACAGTAAGGCTTCAGGGAGACCTTCTAGCAACCTTCTAGTACCTAAAGGGGCTTACAAGAAAGCTGGAGAAGGGTTTTTGACAAGGGTGATAGGGCAGGGAACGATGGCTTTAAACTGAAAGAGGGTCAGTTCTTCACTGTGAGGGTGATGAGGCACTGACAGAGGTTGCCTAGAGAGGTTGTGGCTGCCCCATCCCTGTAAGTGCTCAAGGCCAGGTTGGATGGGGCTTTGAGCAACCTGGCCCAGTGGAAAGGTACCTACCCACAGCAGGGCGGCTGGAACAAATGATCTTTAAGGTTCCTTCCAACCCAAACTATCCTATGATTGTATGATTCATTATTTAGCTAATTTGTTAACAAGTAGATACCTCCTACAGATTTGAAATTCAGTTTGGAAGAATAGTCATGGGTGTTACACATCCTAGCAATTGATAATCTGTTTGAACTACTGAATAATAAGTAACAAAGCCCTTTAAAAATATAAACATTGAAAAATAAATGAGTCATCTTGTGCTTTGCTTGATTGTTCTTTCCTACTCCTGTTAACAAGCAGATGGTTATCCTAACAGTATAGCAGCAGGTTCTGTGTAGTTTTTCTAGCTGGAGGTACACCAGTGTATTTCACCTAGGGTTATAGCCAATAGCCCTATGAATGTATGCGCATCTTAAATTAGCTTAATTTGGCCTAATTTAGTTCACTGTTCACAGAATCACAGAATCATTTAGGTTGGAAAAGACCTCTAAGATCATCGAGACCAACCTTTGACTGAACACCACTACGTCAACTCAACCATAGCACTAAGTGCCGCATCCAGTCACTTCTTGAATACTTACAGTGTTGGTGACTCCACCACCTCTCAGGGCAGCTTGTTCCAATGCTGGATGACTCTTTCCGTGAAGAAATTCGTCCTGATGCTCCTGGCACAGGTTATGTCCTCTCATCCTATCACTAGTAGCCTGGGAGAAGAGACTGACCTCCACCTTGCTACAACCTCCTGTCAGATACCTGTAGGGAGTGATAAGGTCACCTCTGAGCTTCCTCTTCTCCAGGCTAAACAACTCAAGCTGCCTTAGCTGCTCTGTATAGGAGTTACTCTCCAGACCCTTCACCAGCTCCATTGCCCTTCTCTGGACATGATCCAGCACTTCAATGTCTGTCTTGCTGTGAGGGGCCCAGAAGTGGACACAGGACTTGAGGTGTGGCCTCAGCAGTGCTGAGTACAGGGGGATAATCACTGCGCTGGTGCTGCTGGCCACACTACTGCTGACACAGGCCACGATGCCTTTGGCCTTCTTGACCACTTGGGCACATGCTGGCTCATGTTCAACCAGCTGTTGACCAGCACCCCCAGGTTCTTTTCCACTGGGCACATTTCTAGTCACTCTTCCTCCAGCCTCTAGCACTGCCTAGGGTTGTTGTGACCCAAGTAAAGGACCTGCCACATCACCTTATTGAACCTCATACCTTTGGCCTCATCCTATCAATGCAGCCTGTGCAGATCTGTTTGCAGAGCCTTCCTACCCTCCAGCAGATCAGCCCTCCCACCCAACTTAGTATTGTCTGCAAACTTGGTGGGGGTGCACTCGATCCCCTCATCCAGATATTAAACAGGACTGAGCCCAGAACTGAGCCCTGTGGAACCTCAATAGTAACTGGATGCCAAGTGAATGCAGTACTTTGGGCCCGGCCATACAGCTATCTTTTAACACAGTGAAGAGAGAACCTGTCCAAGCCATGGGCAGCCAGCTTTTCCAGGAGGATGCCATGGAAGACATTATCCAAGGCTTTGCTGAAGTCCAGGTGTTGTTGTGTTTACTTGAATTTCATTTTGGTTTGATATGGTTTGATGTGCTTTGATCAGGGGCTAGCTTTCATTAAAAGAGGAGGAAACATATAGATGATATCAGATTAATAACTGCCTTGAAAGATATTAAGATTAAGCAGACAATGGAAAGAGGGACTGATTAGAAAGGGAAAAAGGAAATTAAGTCTGTGTTTTAGAGCTCAGTAATGAATAAAGTAAGAAGTGCCAAAAGTCAGGTTTGCAGACGAATTAAAATGAGAGGCACTATGTCTCCAAATATATGCATAAAATAAGATAAAAAATGAAAGAAATAGTGGGACTGCTATGTAGTGGGGATTAGGCAGAAATTAAAGAAAATCCTTGTTTGCTTTGCCTTGCCTTGATTTTCAGTAAAGATAATAAGGGAGATCATGGAACCAAACTAAAATGGCCCATAAGGCGGAGAGAACAAAGGCAAAATTAAGACAGAAGACAAAACCAAAAAATAAACAAATAGTTTCAAGGTGGATGAATCATAAAAAAAAATAACTCTGGAAAAGGTTTGTCCTGCCTGGAGAATAAAGGACTTCAAGGGAACCTAAAAGCAGCCTCCTTGTACTTGTGTGGATTTACTGAGAAGACAGGGATGGGCTCTCTACGGAAGTACACAACCAGAGGACAAGATTAACCTAGCCTGACTTCAGAGCTGACCCTGCTCTGAGCAGAGGGTGGGACTAGGGACCTCCTAGGGGTCCCTTCCAGCCTGAATGAATCTATGAAGTCGTTAACATCAGTGAAAATATTGCCCCAAAATAAAATGAGACCTGGGAGAAGAACATATCTCTATTTATGTATGAGATGGGACTGAACAGAAAGAGGAAATGTAGAGAATTACTGGCCCAAGAGCAAAGAAATATGCATATATTGACTCTGAGTAAATTCAGTCTGGAATGAAAAGATTTCTACCTGTTAGTGTCATGAAGGTTTTGGAACCACCTTCCAAATGACGGTAGTGAGGCCCAAGACTAAACTTGGAACTTGATTCCTATATGGAAAGAATTATAGTATGTGTCTTCCTGCTACAGCATATCATTCCAGGTCTGTGGCTAGGCTGATCTTCACAAGACACATTTTTTTCCTAAGAAAACTCCTTTGTTATGACCTACTCTTTAATACCCAGGGATCTCTACAGTTTGTTTTTAAAAACTTGACACAACAGACTTGTAACATCCTCCATCTTTAGACAATCAATTGTAGATGTTATTAGGAGGTAAGCAGAAGAAACCTATGCATTTACCAAATAGAAAAAGAAATCTTGTAGATGCCAGTCATCCTCTGTTCACACTCATCATGCTCAGTTGAGTAGCTCTTTGAGATGCACACTGCAGGGGCTATTGCTCCGTTGTACTCAGTGTTCAAGGATTCATTCCTATTTGGTTGTTATTAAACAGGTTTGCTTTCATGTCCTTCCTTTATAATTAAAACTGAGTTTGATAATTTCAAGAGTTCTTTAATGAAATACTCTTGTGTTTTTTTCCTACTGATAAGTCTGCTTTCTAAGCTCTTAAACTGAGTTCTGCAAAAAAGAAAAGTTGTATGTAAACACTTCTAGAGTTCTAGATCATTTAAAGCAAGATTTTCAAAACTTGAGATAAATGCCGTCAAAAGAAGGGGGGAGAGAGATTGAGAGCAAATTTGAGTTTTTCTACAGAATTATTATTTTCATATTTCTGTGGCGTACTTACATTTGGAGCAATTTTTTTTAAACAACAAACCTAAACCATCTGGTAGCATAATACTTGGTTAGTGCTTCATATCTATGTACTATGTACTGGATGCACAGAAAAGCTTTGATTTACACAATGTCTTTCTGAGGCAAATGAGATACACAATGCATAATTCATGACGGTACATCGTGGCATTGCATGGCAGTCTTGATTCTGATGTTAGAACCATTTTCTTTTTCGGAAGATTGTGCCTCTTTAGGAGCGTGATTACAGTTAAGTGCACTGATGAGTGTCAGATATAATGAGAGGTTGTATCTCTGTCTTATGTCTCTGTTCTGAGCATGTTGTTTTAGAGCAGCCACAAGCTGCAGGCCCTCATGCCAATAATGAAGCGTGGATGAGTGACATTACCAGTATGCCTAGAGAAAAACAATGAAATTTGAGAGAAGTTTGTTCTGATGCTTTGAATAATTCTTAGCATAAAAATAAAAAAATAAAAAATTTTTAATTGCAGTAAAAAAAAATCATAACTTTAAAGATTTTAGAAACTCATGGCAAGTGTCAGCCATATTACTTTATAGAAGGGTTATGCACCTGCTTCATGCCACTCACTAACCCTTACATTCCCTTTAGTCTGAAAAGAGATATGGGAAATGGTTGCAGAGACGCATTTTAGGGCCACTGTGTACTGCACTTGAAGTGCCTCTTGGCTGGCAGATCAATGGAGGGAATGATTCTCATCATTGTGCTTTTGGTTTGATCTTAAGACTAATTTCAGTGACTGCTGACATAACACTGAACCGTTTGTCCCATCTGTTCAAAAAGTGTGATGCCCTTCACTGTGGAGAGAATTGAATGCTTTCCCCACACATGCATTTCTAAGACTATATATTTTCTCAGTGAATCTCATTGTAGTTCTTGTCTTGACTTCTCTCCCCTCTAGATTGTTTTTCATAATGTCTGTTCACCCCAGTGATAGAAACATCTTCTGTAACAAATGTTGTGTTTATGCATTCTCTTGGATTATTAATGGAATTGTTTCATAAAAATAAATCCAGCCCCTGAAAAATGCAGTACTCTAGCAGATTAATATCCAGACCCCATATATAGCAATGTCCTTCAATATCTTTTGTCATCAGCTGCAATGACATGGCTTTCATTATTTCCTAATTGTCCATAACATTTCCTTGCATTTTTCTCATTAAAGTTAGCTTTAAAAAGCAGCCCAGTGGCTGTGATGGTTCAGAATCATCAGTATTGGAATCATCAACCTTCTTCTGGAAAGGTTGCACAATGACAACCCTATAAATCCATTACTTAAATTAAGGGAAATACGACACAAGCAGCAGTAAAGATGTTTTTGTTTGAGGCCTATTCCCATCTCCCAGATATGAACATCCTTGAGGGGCAATTCCCCAAGCCTATTCAGTCTTTGGCTTCTCTTACGAAATTACTTACAAGACTGCAAATTAGCTTGCTAATAATAGTGAGGCAGACAGCTTGTACATGAATTCATAAATACCTTTCCCACTTACTAATGAAAACCTTTGAAGCCATCAGAGTTAGATAAGACATAACCTTGTGCTTTTAACACTAATATTTTTTTTTTTTTTTGTATTAGCTTTCTCCCTTTTAATGCTATACTCAAATACTATTATGTATCCTCCTTATTTTCCATTTTTATTTGTGGCGATCCTTGGGACATTTTTTTTTTTCCCTATTTCTACAGCATTTAGTAAAATGAGTCTCAGGATGCTGGCTGGGATTTCTCTTCTAGTAAAAGAGATTTCACAGCATGCAATATGTAATTATTTTTCTAAGACGCATCAAAGAAAAAAAAAATCTTACATTATATGACAAATATGAAAGAATATTCCCAAAAGGGACCATCTTTTTCATCCTCTTGCCTCAACTGCTCCTGACAGTTATTTCAAATCCTGGTAAATACCTCCAATGATGGAAATCTCACAGCCTCAATTTAATTTAGTGCTTAACTGTCTTTACAGTTAAAAGTTTTACTAATGTATAATCAAACTTAAGGCTTCCATTTAAGCCTCTTACTCCATATTCTATCCCCAGTGGACATTAACAAGTTATTCATTCCTTATGTGCAACATCTGTGTAAATGTACAAGGCTGTGAATGCTGCTCTTACTGTAAGCCATCCAAAGTGCCCTTCCTCTTCATATACTGCTTTGTCTGTAATCGGTCTCTTTCTCATCAAATGTTTGTACATTTCGGGCAATGAAGACATGGTCTCCTAAATTCGCTATGTATGGCATTTCTACATTTGACAACTTAATTAACATCTTAATTCTAAACTCAAATTTTTTATGGTGAGTATCTAAATCCTGAATTTGTAAATAATTGTTAGTAAAGCTTGAATGTCCTTGCTTTTTTTCACCTTTCACATTATGATTACTCTGAATGAGATGAAGGTGTCTTGAGAAGTGAAGCACCCTGAAATTACTCGGATTAGCAAATGGACCTATTAGCTATATTTGTGTACATCCCATCCCACTGGTAGATTTATCTTTGTTTAAGAGATCAGAATCTTTGAACAGAGTTTAAAAAAACCTTTTTTTTTTTTGCTTCAATTAAACAACTTTATTACTTCAGTTAATGTTAAGTCAGCCACTGTAATGAGAAGTGGGTATTTGTCAATAAATCTAAATTCAGTGAAGTGAACTATTAAATACTAATCTCCGTAAAACAGCTGCCTCATGTTGGTAGACATCCATGCCACTTACATTAACTGTCCTTGTCCCTTGTCCAGGGCAACACCAACTGTGCACTAAGGTCACTTAAAAATTTATACTTGTTTAATGGAGCATTAATACATCTGCTTACAACCTACAAAATCTATAAATTTGAAATGGTTTTTTTTCTTACTTGGGACATTAATGAGGTGCATGGAATTAAGGAGATCAATCCGACTCTTTAGGTATGCAAAAAAACAGGCACAGTTATTTAACCCACTCAAAGTTTAGAAAATCTGTATTAAACCAGAATTTACCAAATTTAATACTTCACAGGTCTGTGGGTGTTACTTAGTGCTCATGGAAGCACATGTGGATACTGAGTCCACTTTTAGGGTCCCAGCACTAAAAACAGTGATAGAGTTGAGTGAATTCAGCTGGCTGGGATCTGGAGCATTTGTCGCATGAGGAGGTGCTGAGGGACCAGGGCTTGTTCAGCCTGGAGGGATGGCTGAGCAAAAAAGCATACATTTGATGATACTTACCAGATACTTCTGACAATCTTGTCTTAAGTTTCACAGTTGTAAAATGAAATCCTATGTCCATACCACATTACAGAAAGGTTGATATCAGTGTTTCACTTTCCCATGAAACTCTGAAGGAATAAAAAGACATATGGAGCAAGTCTTCATTGAATTCAATGGATGAGACAGGGACTTTGTGGAAAACAAATTTATATCACAATGTCATAGTGTGTGCAAAGTGTATAATAGTAAATCGACCTGTTTGGCTCTTATTATTTCTTGTTTTTGCTGTCTTAATATTTTTGAAGGAGTTTAGGATTATTTGTCATTGTTACAAGAAATTATTTGAGGCTGTATTACACAATTTGATTAAAAATCCGTTATACGATCAAAACATGGGAAAACCTAACATAAGTTTAGGAAACTGGTATTTGGATTGGACGAGGGAGACTTGCTCCATTGTTACAGCATTGAAAAAAAGCTGCCTAATAACCACATTCAAAACTTCTTTTTCCTTTGCCCTCTATTTTAGCTTCTTTCACACATGGGGAGATTGAGGGGCTCACACCTCATTGATATCCACATCACTATTTTGCAAGTGAATTCATTGTGTTATCTTTCGCTTCAATGCACTTCTCATATATTTCTCCAGCAGAATACACAACTCTCTCTTAAGGAAAACAGCATAGCAAACTAAAAAAAACCACAAACAACAGAAGCCATCACTAGCCACACGCCACAGGTCATTATTACTGTTGCTTTGCTAGCATCTTGTTTTTCTCTGTCTTGTCTCTCCTCCTGGGTGGAGAGAGCACATCTGGCTATAAAACCAGTTTTTCTTTACTGAGGAAAACATTTCTATATTAGACATTCTTGCGATGTTTTTTTCCTCTGGTTATGAACCAACAACCATCTGTCCAACAGTGGCATGCTTGAAACAGTATCCTTGAGGATACATAATTTGCAGGAAGTTTTTTTCTAGAAAAGGCAGTTTGAAGAAGGGATACCTATAATCTGCATATGCATAATCTGCTTTCCCTCCATTCTCTCATATCTAACACAAAACTTTCAAAATAATTAGTATAATTGAGCTGTTCCCTGTTACTTCGTATTTTGGTCAACTTGGTTTCATTACTAGAAATGAAGGCTTTGAAATTCTGCAGCAAAACAATCAGACATTTTTGTATGTTGTTTATATAAGCGAGCAGAAGTCAAACCCAGTGTCTCTCTGCCTAGATATTTGTATTAGTAAATGTGTATTGAGACTGTGCTACCAGATAAGCATAGTCATACTTTAGTTTTTCAAAGGAGTGTTGCCACCTAATGTAGCAGTTGAAACTTATTTTCTATCAGAAACTTGCTTTCTCTACATTTACAAAATCTGTCTCTAGCTTTAAACCAACCAGTAAGAGCATGCACTTAGTCTATTTACATTATGTGACCTTGAATCTTTTCTCCCTGACAATTTAATGCAATCTGCTTTTCAGTTTCTCGTGGAAAGGAATGCCATACAAATACGTATCACTCAGTGATAGGTTTCTGTGTAAGGCTTACCCAGTAGTAATATTCCCTCCAAAGTGCAATGCTAGTTTAACCTCTTTCCATTACTGAATTCACCAATTACCTAGGAAGCAATTCAGGGCTAACATAAGGTATTAGGACTAATCTTGTTAATTCGAGTTTATGTAGATATAAGTCAGGGGCCTGACCCTACAGCAATATTGAGAATAAGTCATAGAAGTCAAACAGTTTGTAACTCATTAGTGTGCCTAGGCTGTGAAATGATCCCTTCTCAGCAGTTTTTTGGGAAGAACCATTCCCAAGGAAGATGAGTAGCGGTCGAATTCCTAGCGTTGTTCCTTCCTGTGCTGAAGTAAAGGCTGATGCATGATGTATAAACATTCATGTGGCAACATCAGGTGAATGAAAAACAAAAAAAAACAACAAACAAACAAACAAACAAACAAGAGACAAGACCCATAACATGGTATGTCAGTCTCTGGGGAGGGCACAGTCTTTCTTTAAGCCACATGCTCCTCTGAGGTTTTTCAGATGAGTCGAGAGATGATGTCAGCTGATAAACTGACATTCTTTACTTTTCATAACGTCTTTCTAGTCCTATGTCAATAAAAATTATGCAATAGTTGGCAGTATGAAGCTGAAAGTAATTTGTCCCAAAGATAGTGTAAGGGAAAGAAGTAAACCAAATTAAAATATATTCTGCAACTGGTTTTGTAATAGACTTTTTTTTAATAGGTAAATTTTAAAAATGCATTTCGACATGTTTAACACTGTAGGAAAGTGTACAGTAAAAAAAAAAATGTATGACAGAGGACTTTGTGATACATTTATTTGTCCTTCAGGACTTCTCATCAGTTGTCTGAAATGATAATTCTAGTGCTTTCACATGCACTCGAGATCTAATTACTGAGATGCCTTCTTTGTTTCTGAAACACGTTACAAACTGGTAAAAAAACTTTTTCTGCTGATACATTCCTATCTTTATTCTTCTTCATGATCTCACTCCCATTAATTAGAGCTCTTTTATAAAGAAATATGATTTCATAAGAATGGAATATTCCATAATATCAGAAAGATATTTGTATTGTATTCTTCATTAAGGTTTCTATTTTCTTTGAAATGTTGCTTGAAATTACAGTGTACCTTTTTATTATACCAGTAATACCTATACTTTCTCATCTATGTTTAAGCTCATTTCTACTTAGCTACTAATTATTGTTAAAAAAATTAAAACTTTACGTAAGTATTATAATGTATATTGAAACCTTTTTAATCACACTGAAGACAAACCACTATTGTGATTAGTCAGGTTAGTATTATGCATGGAGGGTTCACAGTTTGTTCTTAGAGGAACAACCACGAATTTTATTTACTCATGTTATACATGAATATATTTGTATACTTATCAAGAAGAAAATCAGAGATCGTTGTGATAGGAATATCTAGAAGACTGATGCCATGGGCTAATTTTAAATATTGAAAATTAAAGTTTCTAACTTCTTTTATTAACAGCAGACTTGCTAAAGGTTAATTCATACTGAATAGAAAAGAACAGAATACAATACAATGCAGTATTTTACTTAGATGGGTCCTGCAGAAGTCATCTCATCCAACTGCCTGACCACTTCAACAAAAGTGTTATTAATGGCATTGTCCAAATATCTCATAAGCACCGACAGTCATGGGGCATCTACCACTTCTCCAGGAAGCCTGTTCCAATGTTGGACCACCCTCTTGGTAAAAAAGTGTTTCCTAATGTCCTCCTCCCCTAGTGCAGCTTTCCACACATCCTGTTACTGGATAGAAGAGCTCAGCATCTCCCTCTCTCCCTTCCCTCTTCAGGAAGCTGTAAAGAGCAATGAGGTCACCCCTCAGCCTCCTCTCCAAATTAGACAGGCATAAAGTCGTAAGCAACTTCCCACAGGACATTCCTTCCAGCCCTTTCACCAGCTTTGTTAGCCTTTTGCAGGCACTTTCACAGATCTTCACACCTTTTTTAAACTGGGGAGCACAGAACTGCACACAGTACTGAAGATGGGGCCACACCAACACTGAATACAGTGGGATAATCAACTCTTTTGGCTGGCTGGTGTTTGCCCTCTGGACTGCCAGGGCACACACTGCTGACTCATGCTGAGCTGCTGCCGACCAGCACCCCCAGATCCCTTCCTGCAGGGCTGCTCTCTAGCCACTGTTCTCCTCATTTATACTTATCCCCAGCATTTCTCTGTCCTAAGCTGAGTCCGGCATTTGAACTCGTGAAATTTCAGCCCATTAACCGTAGCCCAAAGCACCAAGCTATCTAGATCCCTCTGCAAGGCCTCCTGTCCCTCAAGGGAGTCAACAGCACCTCCCAGTTTGGGATCATCAGCAAACTTGTTAATGGTGCGTTCAACTGCTGCATCCAGATCACTGACAAACAGATTGAACAGGACTGGCCCTGGAACTGCAGCTGAGGAACGCCACCTGTCACCACTCTTCAGTCACTTCTTCTACCAGCACACTGTGAATCCACATATCCCACAGCTGGACAGCTTGTTCAGAAGGCTGCTGTGAGGGTCAGTGTCAAAAGGTTTATTAAAATCCAGGAAAACTGCATCCACCACTTTCCCTTTATCCACTAGGGGGTGACCTTATCCTAGAAGGATATCAAATTACTGTAACAGGACTTTTACTTGGTGAACTCATGTTGACTGTGCCTAGTGACTGCATTATTCTTTAAATAACTTCCATTAATACTCAGTATGATCTCTGTAATTTTTCCAGGAGGTAAGGTTAGACTTAATAGGTTGGTAGTTCCCTGGATCTTTCCTCATGCCCTTCTTGTAAATTTGAATAGCAGTGGCCAGGTTCCAGTCGGTAGGGACCTCTCCAGACTCCCAGAACCTTCCGTAGATGGTCAAGAGTGGTCCTGCCATTACATCCTTCAGTAACCTGGGATGTATCCCCATGAACTTGTGAAAATTCAGAAGATACAGCTGGTCTTTTATAATTTCAATATCCACAATTATGTCCAGTGACAAGTGGTGTTCCTCAGAGGTTGGTATTGGGATAGGCACTGGTTAATATCTTTATTAGGGACATGGACATTAGAGATTACATGTAGCCCAAGCTGAGTGGTGTGTTTCATACCCTAGAGGGAAGGGATGCCATCCATAGGGACCTTAGGGATCCAGAGGTCTTTGAAGGTGGCCTGTGTACTCAGGGATATGATGTGCATATTTGTAGTCCCTTATGCTTATCCTGCTCTCTTTTTGGTAAATTTGTGTTACTTGGATGCCTCCTTTGGGCAACTACAACCATCTTTGCCCCTTTTGGTGGTTGCATTGCATATGAAATGCCTTTATATGATATTTTCTGTATTCGTTGGATATTTCTTCTTTGTTTTGTTGACCCTAGGGAAGGTTTTGCCCATCTCCCAGGGTTACATTTTGATAATGGCATGTATTGCTTATTGATAAATCATTCATAGCTCTTCATATCATCCTGCCCTGGCACTCTCAAGGCTTGTGCTGTCATCCTATGCCTCTGTTCAAATCACACGGCTATGCCAGTGTGACACTTCATTCCATACAGAGTAGTTGCACACTATCATAACTTACTGCCTTCTAAAAAGTTATTACAACAGGTATGACATGCAGTTTTTCAAAGCTAAGCAAAACTGAAATAAATTAGGCAATAATAACCTGATTGCTCGAGAATTGCTGATAGAGTAAAACAAGCTGAAACGAAGAACTTGGGAAACCTAAGGAAGCCCAGACAACTCAAGAACAAGAGGCTCTGGTTCTGAGCTATTGCAGACCTATTACAGCATTAATGCATTCTAATTATGGGAATATTTTCCTACTGAGGTTCAGGGCAATGCGTTTCTTAGAAGATGGATTTAATTTCATGCTTGTAGCAGATGGAACTACATAACCAATAGGAAAAATAGTTTGAACAATATATTTAATGCTAAATATTTGTATATAACAACTGACATATTAATGAAAATAGTGCACTTTTTAGAAGGAAGAAAGAAAATAGTTGCTGGATATTAAAAACATTGACTTTTTTCTTGTTTTATCCAACTATAAAATATAAAAACTGAAACATGGTTTTACTGGTGAACAGAGGTGGTTTACAAGGCTGGGTTCAGCTCTATGTGCAAGTAGAATGCTGAGAAAGGGATTTGTTCCTATTGTGGGATCCCAGACTTATAATGAACCCTACTGCTAGGAATGCTTGAGATAACTGAGGAATGATAGCAATAAAACTGGAAATGGTGCGAACTGAGTTTATACATACAGATCCACACCCACACTTGTATATGTATATACACACATATATATCTATATATAGAGCAGAAAGTCACATATTGTCATTCTTCTGAGAGAAGTCTTAAATCTTCCAGCCATTTGCCTCTGCCAAGGCACCATAACTCTCTGTTTCTCAGGTAACTGTATTTATGTATTTTCCTCTTAGTTAATCTGGTTAAAAACTACTAAATTTATGTATATTCACATATATTCATATATTCACACAATAATACCTAAAAATTCACTGTTTGAGACATATGTCTGGCAAGTGTCTGTATGTGAAAGTATAAGACACTTCCATATAGAGGAAGTGTCATTTGATTAGCAAAGATGATTTATTACAATAAGGACTAGAAGATTTATGTGTTACTGTAACAGTGTTTTGTTGTCTTACAAGCTGAATGACTTGGTAGAGTATGTTTGAATTTAAAAAGTATGATTATTTAGGTTCCTAAGAAATGTGATTAAGTAAAAAAAAAAACAACAACAAAAAAACCCCCAGGCTTACGAAATAGCTTAAAAATAAATCCAGAATTTGAGCCAAGAACTGAATCTGTCTTTAGAGAGCCAAGGGCTGTATCTATCTTTAGGTCTTTAAGAATAAAACTGTAGCTTACAGTGAATCTAAAGTACCAAACCCAGACTTTAAGGTAAGACAGGTTCTCTCAGCAAAGAAAATATAGCTGTTTGCTAAGGCAGATAGGATCTGTTCCTAAGATCCCATAAGCTGTTCTTCCCAGCAAAGTATTTATATATAAAAATTTACTGACTGTGTGATAATCAGTGACCCTCAAAGGCTACAGGGTATGAGGCTGATTGTTTTACAGGTGGGTTGTGCAACAAATGAGACTTCCCACAAAGCCTTACTATCGCAGCAGTGTCTCTGTGCTTTGGTGCAGCTGCCTAATTGAAGATTTTAATTTATAGCAATACTTGGCCTTAACCCAACCTGGAGTTTTCTGCAATTTCTCAGGTATTGAAATGATCCAAATTAATTTTTCCTATCAATGAACTGCAGAGTTGCCCCCAAGAGCTGCTGCTGTTGTTTGAGAGGAGGGTTTGGGACAGTAGGAAGAGGCAATTTTATATAATATTTTAAAGTAGGCTCACTTGGTAAAGTTGAGAAACCTTCAGAAGCACTGTATAGTTGCTGTAGGCCAGACTGGAAACTGAGGTGCTGGACTGGGAGTGAAGGGAGAAGGAGTGAAAACAGGAAACCGGACAGAGGAGCAGGTGGCTTCTTGGGTGCTCACCAGGTCTGGGCTCCCCACTGCCCTGGGATTTGGCAGTGGCTCCCTGGCACCTAAGCATGAGCAGAAAAAGAAAAAAAAAGGGGAAAATGCAGAGAGCTATTCTTCAGAGAGGTCAGTTGGAGTTTTCATCAAATTTAGATTGAGATTTTATCTGTTGCTGTGTTGTCTACCCTGATGGACCCAGATCTTATCTCCTGTCACCCATCTCATTATGGTAATACCAGTCTATAAGGAAACATCCTTAAATGAAGTTCAGAAAAAATTGCTACAGAATAAAAGGAAGAATGGAAAAAAATATAAATGTATATTTTAAAAATAATCTGAGAACATTTCTGTTCAGAACATTTACAGTTTTCTGTAGCATTGTCTGAAATTAATATTTTCTATATAAATCTATTGCCTTCAAACACAGCGAAGATAGGAAACTGTAGAAGGGAGCCCCACTTCACCTTTCCTTCTCATTCTTCTTCATCTGCTTTCTCAAGAAAAAGAAATAGGCTGAAAATGAATAGACCTGGAAAATGAACTAATAATCCAAAATCACAATCTGAAATATTTGTGTTTCCTAAGAAAGTGATATTGGTCCAACTAAAATGCAACTTTTCATTTTAATTCAGAGCACAAAATACTAACTCTAAAGTTATTACAGGCAGTAACTAAACCAACATTTTCAACTTATTTCAAACTTTGAAGTTATTGTTATATTTATTTTTTCTCAAAAAAAAAATAAAAATCAAGAAGTCCTATTCCAATCAGACATGCAGA
This sequence comes from Cnemophilus loriae, assembly GCA_013397755.1. Lineage (NCBI taxonomy): Eukaryota > Metazoa > Chordata > Aves > Passeriformes > Corvidae > Cnemophilus > Cnemophilus loriae. The sequence continues at coordinate 500,495 of VZTF01008739.1, forward strand.
ACTATAAATGAAAACGATCTCTTCAAAAACTTGTAGTGGAAGGTAATGATAGTTTTTTTTCTCTTATATTTATATACGTGAGATCTAAGTGTAGATAATTCAAGTAATAGTGTAGTATTATAAATATTCGCATTCTGAAACATGGAGAATTTACAAGGAAAAGGGGAGGAGATTTTAACTCATCAATCTTCAACTTCATGTTGATAAAGGAAGATGAAATATCACTTTTTATTATCCATACTGCTCAATATCCCTTTTACGTTGTTCAGGAAATGGCAATTCAGTAAAGTAGTACTGCAGCTTTTGATTTTTTGTGCAGTGAACATTGGGATGTTGAAGAGAAGTTGTTTGTTTTTGTGATTTTTTCCATGTTCAAATGAAATGTGTGAATGGTAGAAGTTCCCTTGGTTTTTTTCAGTTTATTGCCTCTCTCTCACCTTACTAGATTACATTTGTGCTAACCAAAGTCACTGTTTACACTTATTTAACAGTATTGACTGAAGTAACACTGAATCTCTTTCAGTGAGGGCTGATTTAGCTACAAATCACTGTTCCAGCACCAAGATCATTAATCAGCCTCAGGCTAGATCCACTACATGGATATTCAGTATAGAGAAAATATTAACAGCTCCACAGAAGAAATGTTACCATCAGATTAGCTCTGACTCCCTGCTGGAGCAGCAAATTACTCTGAAGTAATAATTATAATACATTAGTAGAGGTTTAATTTCCAATAAGTGCTGTCTGTTTAAGGGATGGCAATCTCACCATACTTCAGAGAACAATAGATCATGTTATCAGCAAGATAAATCTACATGGAATTAAAAAAAAAAAAAAAAGACAATAAAAAATTCATTACAGTCTCCAAATTGAAACATAAAGTCCACAGAACTTTCCTAGCTACAGCTTTGTGGAAAGACCCCCAAATATTATTCTATTTATTAAAACTTTCCCACAGTGAATAAGCAAGGAAACACATTTTACCTGCAAATAAGGCCTGATTATGCAAACTCCAGCTTTCTTTTCAATAGTCATTTCTGGAAGATGATGACATCTGGTTTAGGGTATGTATAAAGCAAGAAGAAAGAAAGGTGTGCTGTGCCTGAAGTATTTAGCTTGATTAAGTATAGCATGTTGAATTTGATGGAGTTTACCATAGCTCAGGGTCTGGACTTCTGTGAATATCCTTAAATCTGAGTATGAAAGAATTTGATTAATTTGCACAGAGCCACTGCATACCACACCAGGAGGTTTTTCTTGAGAATCAGTAACAGCTAAAAAATTCTATGTGATTTTTTTTTTGCTAATTTCTTGTACCTCTCTGCAGATATTCAACACTTTAAAACTTTACAAGTCACAAAGTCTGTGCTTAAAGACATTTTAAGTCCACATGTTGGAATTCTAAGGAAATAAAATGAACTACTCCCTCCACATGGTGGCTTTGAAATATTCGGTGCAGCTCTGATCAATGCTATTGTCTAAAAATTAGTTACTAGAAACTTAAAAAAACCTCCTTCAATATCTGGTAACTACAGAGGTGTTCCAGGGATGACCTGGTGCAGTGTATTAATTTTCTATATTCTGTGCTTGTTCGATTGTGAAGTTTGGGGGAGAAAGTAGGAATGGGAAAAACAAAGATGCTAGATTGCAAGGAAGGAGGGGCAACATGACTTTTGTAATGTGAGGATTAAAATATTTAGCTATGAGATATGTACTACTGTACCTTTAGTTGCAAGTATTGTATCCTGTCTTGCCATAGTAATCATCCATTCAGTTCCTTTGCACAATCAGAAGTTTCTGGGTCTTGGGGTGGAGTAAAGCTGATAAGAGTAAATACTACAGAATCAAGATAAATAACCTCAACCAGTCATTCCATGATTGCCATCTTTGCCTCAGATGGGACCAGAAATGGCAACAGAGACAGTCTTTAGTAACATGAGTCAGATTTGCTGTCTTGGCAGAGGAATACATCTGTTTCCCTGAATATGAGCAGACTGGCAAAAATTATGGCCCAAAATATGTTTCTAGACAAGGAGTCAAGGTAGAACAGCATAGAAAAAGCCGCAGTAGATGTGTTCCCCTACTCTCATTCTGCAACAAGAATGATCATTCTGATTTATCTCACTCTACTGTGGAATGTGAAATTGTACTTTTTTTAAAAAAAATAATAATTTCAGTTGTCATGTAGAAAAAATATTTGTGAGGATACTTGTTCAGTAATGCATAATCTTCTTTAAATTCAAACCATATATAACTCAGGCTTAATTTTTCTCATAGACGAGCTGGTTTTGAAGGTAAATCTGATGCCTTCAAGGTTAGTGAGTTCAAGAGCTTCTTCTTCTCTTTCTGTCTATTGTATTGACATTTAATTTTTTTTTTCATATTACCTTTATCTGATCACATATCCTGAGAATTGTTCTTCATTTTCACTTAAACCTTGATTTATGGGATTCTTTGTGTCTCCATTATAACAGCAAAGAGATGAATATCCTTTAATTCTGTAGATTTCTGATTTGATTTATATCTCTCAAGAATGTATACACTTGAAGGTTTTTCCTGTTCCTTTGTTTTTTTCACTTTGAAAACATTTAAAGCTATATTGGCAAATACAGAATAAATACAAGCTGGGGTATCTGGATTTAAGCTTTTATAGCAGAATTAAAAATACAGTGTTGAGAAGATTTTGGGTCCAGATCACTTAAGTTCTGTAGAGTTTGCATTACAGAATTGAATTAATTTCATTCAGAAAAGGAATAGGCTTCTCAGTTCCACTTAAACAGAGATTTCTGAGATTTAAAAATAGTTGAGCATTCTAATTTCCTTTGTGTACTGTCACACTTTCAGACTAGGCAATGAACTGAAAGAGACTATCACAAAGTTTCAAGACATGACGTTTTCTTTGCGTGTGTGATCAAATCAGAATTATTCTTTGAACTGCTTATGCTCAAATTAATTCGTATATAGTTAATAGCCCTGTTACATTAGGAGAAATCCTTCAGCTTTAAAATATTTATGTTAGACTCCAATATTGAGACTTTGGCTTAAATCATCAAAAGTACATTCATATTTATCATACTGCCAATGCAGGGACAAAGATAATTACACATAAATAGAGCTTCTGTGAATAGCTGAAATAGTAGAATAAACAGAACATTTTGTGAATTGAAAATAGAGATGGACAACCCGAGAAAATGTTTCTTAAAATCCAGTACCTATGTAGAACTTTGATATATTTCTGCACCTATGTAATCCAGAATGAATCCATCACTGCTGATCTTCTATGTAGTTATGAGTTTGACATTCATTAGATCAAAATAAATATAGATTTGTAGCTTATTCATTTGATTACAAAGAGAGAGCACAAAACTATCATAAGCTTTACTTTCTCTCCTGCAATACTGGATAGTAACAAAATTCTGGATAACATAATATGCACTTCAAATACTTGTGCAGAGAATGTTATTTAACTCCTTCTAAGTCTCAGTATATTTCAATGCAAAATGATTAACCTGTGCAATCACAGAAATGCATATTATTATAGCTGTGAGTATAGCAGATAACTGTCCTCAGAAATGCATAATATATAGCATATGTAGGTTTTTTAACAAAATCATCATTATTGTAAAGTGTGAAACTTGGAATTCATATAAGCTAATAGATTGCTAGTATTTTAGTCCGTAACTTCAGGAAAACTATATTTTATTTCTTTTATTAGTAGGTCTTTTTCTACGTGAATTTTACTGGCTGAACTTAGGTACTGTTTACATGAGTATGTGTTATATTGAATCCACACACACAGTACTTTTTATGAAAACGAGTCATAATTACTCAAGTGCAGATGGGTCAGGGTAACTTCTTTACTGAGTCCCTTGCAGCTAGGACAGGATGAATGATCATAGTCCAAGAAGAATTTAATGTAAAAAAAATGTATTGGAAACAATTGGTAAGATATGTTCTTATAATATTTTGAGTATTATTTTGCAAATTGTATCTTTTTATGGCCTTCTTCTTTTCTCCTGTCTATAACTTTATTGAGGAAGGAAGAAAAAGAGAAAGAAAAAGAGGGAGAAAAGAAACCCTCTTCCTCCCATCTCACCCCCCACCTTCAAAGACTAGAGAAAAAAACCCTTTTTGGTATCAAAGAATTGTTTGGTAGGCTTCTATTTCATTTTAGCTACAAAAAGCCTGCATGAGAAAAGGTGATTTTTGCTATCCCTGAAATTTAATGTATCTCAACACTGAATCTCAAATCCCCATCACAAATAGAATTTGATTTCAAGAATCTATACAGTTCTGTTCAGGGGAGTGGTAAAAAGTTAAAAAAATCAATTACGACTCCTAGGACTCTGAATCTTGATTCCAAAGCTATTGATCTCATCTCGCGGTATGCTCATCAGATTTGCTACCTCAGCCAACTGTTTTGGAGACTACAAGTTGAGTTTTACAGTTTATTGCACACTTGCCCTGATTTAAGACAAATGGGCAAAACTGAGTAAGAAAACTCCTGTGCTCACTTTGTATTCTGTCCTCAAAGTAAAGACAGATGATTCTGGTCTCCTCAGTTTAGCAGCATAATCTAAAAGATAATTCCAGGTGTATGGAACACCAAAGCACTCTTTCCTTCAAATATCTGGAATTCCTCCATCCTTTTCTGTGTCTCCTATAGATTATGCTAATTAGCTTCCAGTCTGAACAATATGCCACCACATTTTTCAGCATTTCATCTGCAGGCCCATAAAAACTTGTTTCTGTAGGTTTCTGAAGTTGTTTGTAGTAATCCAATTCAATAGTCATTTTCATTTTGCTAGAGAATACATTCCTTAAACTGCAAGTGAAACTTCAAAAATAAGTGCCATACTTTTACGTTCTCATTACCAGATTAAACACCACTGGTAAAAATCTGAGATAAGGTAAGATTCCAAGGCTTACCAAAAAAGAAAATAAAGAACATCTTTTCAAACTCACTTTTCATATACTGAAAACAAAAGAATGACATATTTTTTTATTACTATTTTCTAGCTTAGAAATAGGATGATTTTCAAATTTGCATGTTGAGGGTTTTTTTTTTTTCATTTTTGCACTACAAAAACTCTAAGACCATTGGATGATTCTAATGAAATATGCTTATGAAACAGGTATAAGCATGATAATAGGTCATAAAATATTGGTCTGATTTCAACTGACTACCTCAAGTTCCAGGATCAGGAGCTGCAATTTCAAGGTATAGAAAAGTCCCACTTTACAATCACAAGCACAATCTTTCAAAGGACTTTGAGAAAACACTTCCAAACAATCAAAACAGTTAGAAATCAAAATTAATATTACAAATTTTAAAAACAAGAATGTTTCAAGATGTTCGCTATCATAAAAATAACTGGGTTCACACATGCGTTGGTTTATTTAACTTTTAGACACAAACTTTTTAAACTTCTCGTGTTTACTAGCCCTTTGGTTACAATTTGTCTCTGTCCTCAGGTGAAAACCATCTTCTGAAACCTTCCAGCATTTTTCATTCTTTTAAGCCTTTATAAGTACACCAAACACACTGATTCCCCTTCAAGGTGCTGATATGAAAATAGACTTGCTGCCTGAACTGTTACAGATGTTGGGAATTGTCATTCATTTCATCATTTTCTCCACTGAAAAGGGAAAGAAGCTATTTATGGGGCCCAAGAGAGACACAAGCATGTGAATCAGAGAGATCTTCTAAAATTTTAATTAGTACTAAGCATCCTAATAAGAGGTTCAACCATGACAACACCAGGTAAACAATTAATCAATGTCAACAGCAAGAAAAAAGTGACTAGGCTTAGAGCTATTTATTTTTTGTCTCACTGACTTTGATATGGTCATCTATTCGCAAATTATACCACTTTACTAAAATTCCTTTGTTGCATTTTCTTACTTTATTAGTTGTGATATTCTTTCATTTATATTACAAACCAGAGAAAATGATGGCACCCATTGTTAAGGTACAATAAGTCTAAATTTATTATATTTTCTTTTTTCTTTTTTTTTTTTTTAATTCAAGTAGAACAAAACGTTTTGCTTGGTAAATTACTGGTGAGCCTGTTAGCCATAAAGAAATCAGATAAAAGTCCTCGTCATGTATGGTGGAACTTACCACTCATAAAATGTGTAAGTGCTCAGGGCCTTAATGATGGCTTCAGAACCTAACGTGCACAAAGCAGACAAGAGCCCCAAACAACCTTTCTGCTCATTTCTGATTATCAGAGTAAAATGTTGCTTACCTCCTATTGAGGGAGAATTACTTGTGAACTGTAAATTTCGAGACCCCAGGGTAAGATGCTCTACAGATTTTCAATTACCTAATCAATCTATTTGATCAAATTTATTTCTCGGAAGCCAAAATTATTTGATGTGCCTTTGCATCAGGGCAGAGAAGAGAGATGATAATCAGAAGTGAATATTTGTGTAAGCATAAGATGTGAAAATCACACCCATACTGTAAAAGCCCTCATGAAGATGGAGTATTGACGGGTATTTTCAGCTCTTTGAAGAACAGCTGATGTATCTTCTTCTATATCTGAAAATGTATCGTCTGAAAGAGTTATCATGAATTGGAACATCAACACTGGGCTGCTTATGGTGCCGATTTACTTAAAGATCAGATGTCCTACAGTATGGGACTACTTGATACCCTTTCTAGGGGGATTCTAGAGCAAGTAGAAACACTTAAATCAGCAAGAACTGTGAGCCTCATGGGAGTTTGCAGGGCCATAAAATGTGCAGGGAATAAATAGTCAGATGCTAAAAATATCTTAGTTTGCATTGATTAGGATTATACCCAATAAGTATATTGTTCTTTAGAAAATAACTATATTTTTGGTTGTTTTGAGGGTAGAAACCCGAACTGTCAAGAACTCTGCCACAAGTTCCAAATTGCCATGGTTTAATGCCAGCCGGCACTAAGCCACATGCAGCCATTTGCTCACTCCCCTCAGTGGGATGAGGGAGAGAATCAGGGGAGTAAAAGTGGAAGAACTCCTGGGTTGAGATAAAGACAGTTCAAAACGGAAAGCAAAAGCTGCACACACAGCAAAGCAAAACAAGGAATTAATTCACTGCTTCCCATGGGCAGGCAGGTGTTCAGCCATTGTCAGGAGAGCAGGGCCCCATCACGTGTAACACTGACTTGGAAAGACAAACACCATCACTCCAAATGTTCCCCCGCTTCCTCCTTCTTCCCCCCACTATATGTACTGCACATGAGGACATAAGGTATGGAATATCCTTTTGGTCAGTTGGGGTCAGCTGTCCCAGCTGTGTCCCCTCAGAACTTTCCACACACCCCTGGCCTTCTTGCTGGTGGGATGCCGTGAGGAGCAGAAAAAGGCTTGACTCTGTGCAAGCCCTGCTCAGCAATAATGAAATCATCCCTGTCTTATCAACACTGTTGCAAAGCCCCATCCTAGGTACTAAAAAGAAAATTATCTCTATCCCAGAAAAAAACAGCACACAAGCAAACTCTCTGTTTCTTGATTTACGCTCTTGGTTCATCCCCTTTAATAGCCACAAATAAAGTTAGAGATATTATAGTGAAGTAAATTTAGGTGAAGCAGACTTGGTAGATCCTCCCTGTAATATATCACTGTGTTTGAAATATACATCCTTCTACAGACACGCACACACACACACACACACACACGTATATATATATATATTTATATATATATACTAAGGTTTTAATAAGGTTACTGCCCTTATTAGAAGAATCAAAGAACCAAAGTCTATTTTAGCAGTGGAAGGTATTCTATCTCCAAATCAGACACAATACCTGTGGCAAACAATAAACAAGATGCAAAGTGATCTTGAATGACAGCCTGTATTTCATACTTCTGTTATCCCATTTTACTCCATATATTCATTATACATGTAGTGTAGCTGTAACCCATAGAAAGCATGGAATATTGTATTTTGTTAGGTACTATAAGTGCATTCATACACACAACAAAGTGACATTGCATAATGTTTATTTCAGCGTACTCTTTTTTTTTCTATGGGGGATCGAAAAGGAACTATTTTTAACAGATGTTGACATACCTACTTCATATTTTCACACCCTCTTATCTAAAGTACTCTTATCTAAAGTATACTTGACTTCCATCTTACTGCAAAAATTTCTTTTCTGTATTTAGCCAAAAGAAATTCTGATTTGGAGTTCATCAAAAGTCAGATTTCCTTAGTATAGTCTCCAGTCTAATCAAGGCAATTAAGTTTTCCCTTTTAAACAATTTTTTGTTCTTCATGTCTCTTCATATCCTCCATCCAAAAAAGCTTATTTTTTCTTTCCAATAACTTTGTCACTGTTTTTTTAATCTTTTTAGCATTCTTATAAATGGACAACATCACAGAGAATAAGGGAATACAGTTACGCTCTCAGGGACAATTTAAAGTGAAACTCCTTTTTTGAGTACCTTCTTTTTACTGAAAACCAGGTGGAGTAAGCATAGCTGAAAATTTCACTACTGAGTCTAGTGAATTGAAGCAGGATAGATAGCATATCTATCTATATGATAGATAAGAGGAAAGCAATTAGCTCTTGTCTCTTCATTAACCTGCATGGGGGAAACTTCTGGAAGCAATGAAGTACTACAAACATGACGAAGTGGCAGGCAGGTGGTTTGGGTGAGTTTAAATGTGATGGGGGTATTATTATCCCAGGATGCTCCTGAGATATTCTGTGTGTTGCTGATCGTTGTTATGGTGAGTTGTGGTTGAAGCAAATTCTGTGTAATTGTTTCTAAAGTCTTGTGTTGCAGGAGCAGTTGGGCTGGTAGGGGAATTTGGGATCACTTGGTTTCTGTGGGACTGACGTTTTCTTGGAAGAGTTTCTTCCTGGAGCACTAACTTGGAACAACCAAAATGGCATTACTGAACAGTGTAATTGTAGTTGGTTTTTTCTGGTAGGCTTAGGGGGAGCTTAAAAAGGACTTCCTTGAGAATTTGGTTCTTCAAGCTTTTGGTTGAAGCCTATGAGCAAAGAATATTTACAAAACCCTGTGGTTAGTTCATAGGAGCTGGTTGTTGTGTTTGTGACATGAATTCTATTTAGATATTTTCCTACTACCCACAAGTTCTTTTATCTGCTTTTATGTAATTCTAACAGATTTAAAAATAGAGAAATAGTTATAGGTGTGGGCCGTAGGTAATTACTACAGTTTTCATAGATATGATATTTCAAAGGCTTATGTTTCTTGTTTTTAGTATTAACATTATTGAGTGTAGCAATATGGACTTTAGATCTATTCAGCCTTATTTCTTTCATGGAGACTGAACACCATACAGAGCATCAGTCCTAAAGGATGTTGCTGTTAAGTGCATAAGTAGTTGTTTGATGTTTTAGAAAACACTGTGTTAAAAAAGCAACAGCAACAAAATAAACCCCAAACCAAAAAGCAAACAACTCCCGAACTTTTATTTCAATAAAATAATCATCAAAACTCTAAGATGCAAGGGTAGGACTCAGATACCTGTACTTCTAAAGAGCCTATATGAATTTCCTCTCATGAATGATAATTCAACCAGATATTTTAAGTGTTTGATTAAATCTTATTGATCTCAAAAGTAAACATATGCTGAAGTAGCTTGATGACTAAAGCTTTATTCAAAAAACCAGAAAAGTCTGTATAACGTTAGTAGTTTGGCAGCATTAATAGGATGATATTTTAAAAAACAAGCATGTATGTATGTATCTGTAAATATCTCTGTAAATAGCTTCTTGCATTCATGAAATATTCACTTACTTTCTTGGGCTTTTTTGACTTAGTTCTGGGAAATGTTTTTATGTTAGCATAGTGGATACTCTGGAACAAAATTTAGTCCCTTTTGAAAACTCAGGCTTCTGTTGTATGACTGGTTTCAGACTTCACTGCGGCTCACAAAGAGAAACTGGTATTCTAAAACTTTGGCACGCTGAGTGAGAAATGCATTAGGGATTCTTTTAAATTATTTCATGTTTGTTTTTTCTCATGTGTCTTTGTGCCTTCAGTACCTGCAACAACATATCAAACCCAGTAATATTTTGAGATTTTGTTTTTGCTCTTCTTTGTGTTAAATAACATTCAAAATTGTAATATAAATAGCATATAGGTGTGCTGTATTCTAAATTTTAGTATTTAATTTCAATTCATGAACAAAAACACAGCCCTTTTACTATTTTCTCCTTTTATATTGCTTCTCTCATTGCTCAAATTGCTGAATTCATAAATACATATATCATGTGCAACCCTTGTTAACTAATTTGTTACTTTAATTGTTAATTCATGCTGTACAGTTATGGACAGAACACAGTCCAGTTTCTGTTCCTAGTAATTTTACCAAACTATATCAATCTACTAGAAGATGCTACTAGAAGAGAAGAGCTACTAGAAGAGAACAGGCCCTCTCACAAGTGTGTTAAATATAATTAATTAATGACCACCTAGTCCTGAAGTGTAATAAGCTCTTGCTATGAAAGGAAGAAGGGTAGTTGTAATCGAAGACTCCTTTCTAAGGGGAATGGAGGACCTGATATGCAGACTGGACCCAACTCTCAGGGAAGTCTGCTGTCTCCCAGGAGTTTGGATAAGGGGCATCACCAGAGAACTCTGCAGTCTCTAGTAAGGCCCTCTGATTACTGTCTGTTATTGGTTGTTTAGGCTGACAGCATCAAAATAACAAAGTCCAAGGGCAATCAAAAGAGGTTTCAGGGCTCTGGGAGAATTGGTAGAGGTATCAGGAGCACGGGTTGTGATTTCCTCAATTCTTTTAGTAACAACAAACAATATTAATAGGAATATGCAGGTCCGCTGGGTCAGTGTGTGGCTCCAAGGTTGGTGTCAGCAGAAAAGTTTTGTTTCCTGACCATGAGATGTTCTACTCAACGCCTGGTCCACTGACACCTGACCAGAAGGGTGTGCCCTTCTCAGAAGGGAAAAAGAGTTCTAGCACAGGAGTAGCAGAGCTCATTAACAGAGCTTTTAACTAGCTTGGATAGGGGGAAAGGGACAAGCCAGGGTTGCCAGTGATGAGCAATGGGATGGTGTGCCAAAACTTGAGGAAATGAGTACTAATGGGATCCCTCAATAAGCTTCAGGAGGTGTTGGCTACAAAGTACCACACCTGAAATGTTTGTACACTAATGCACGCAGAATTGAGGCTTTGGCCCAGTCCGAGATTTGATGTCATTGGTATAAGTGAAACCTGGTAGGATGAATCCCTTGATTGAAGTGCCCTGTTGGATGGTTACAGGCTCGTAAGGAGTGAGAGACAGGGCAGAAGAGGCAGAGGAGTGGCATTGTATGTAACAGAAGGGTTAGAAGATAGGGAGCTCACAGGTGGTACTGGCACAGTTGAGAGCCTCTAGGTAGGAATCAAGGGACAAACAAATAATGTGGATGTCTTTGTGGGAGTCTACTATAGAATTCCTAGCCAGAACAGTGACACTGATGAATTATCCTTTGAGGAACTAAGGGATGCTCCCAAGGCAATTGCCTTTGCCTTTATGGGGGACTTCAGCTTGCCAGAAATCAACTGGGAGCATCACACATCTGGTGCAACCCAGGCCAGAAGACTCTTGAGAGACCTGGATGACAACTTTATGGAAGAGGACCTAAGGGAGCTGACTCAGAAAGATGCCCTCCTTGGTCTGCTGCTTGTCGCAGAGAAGCTTCCAAGAGCAAAGTGGTGGTTAACTGCTAAAAAGGATCTAAAATGATCATTTTCTTTGCTTCTAAACAATTGTTTAGGCAGATATTATCAAATTTGATCTTTTTTTTCTAATTGTTGTGGGTTTTTTCTTCATCCTATGCCCTCTCTGTCTTTTTTTCTTTGTCTTTCAGAAGTAACATTTTCTGGGTAATGGTGGATAATTAGCAGTAGAGTAGTATAAGAATTTCTTTGCTTGTGGCAAATAATTTTTTTTAAGCTCTTATGCTACATCTTAGTTTTGTTACTTAATTTATGTTATCCTTGGAGTGTCTGATCCAATTATACAGTAGGCTGAGCTTTGATACAGACAGCTAAATTAGCATGTGATAAGAACCATGCTTTAGAATTGTTCATAAACAGATAAGTGTTTTGTTAAAGCTTTGCTGGATGTCATCCCTGCTGATTAATACCTGTAAAAGAATAATCATAAAGGAGTAATTAGGAAGGATAAGAGACATAATTTCATTAGATATCCTAAGTTTTAATCTTATTAACAAACATCCCCCCTTACTTGTATGTAAAAGAAAAACATCCAGGGGATAAGTACAGGTTTTATTATGTTTTGTTGAACCTAGAAATATTGCTTTCAGCAGGAGCAAGTCATACTTCCAAATATTTTGTGAATGCAGAGGGAAGCAGACACATGTAGTGAGTCATTAATTATTAATTAATCTGGTCACCTAGCTGGCTAACCTACATTTTAGACAACATCTATCAGTCTTCATTTTCCATGGACTTTGTGGCATTTCCTGCTGATTGACTTTTATGTTCAAGACCTGACTCTTTCAGAGGGAGAGCCATTAAGAGCTTCTCCTGAGCATCTTGTAGGGCAATTCCAATACATGCTCCAGCATTAATCTGCTGCACTTATAGCTTCCTGTAATGTTAAAGTTTAGACAATACATAATTTCTTGTCAGAGCTAAAATACACAGTGCTTGTCTTGTATTTCTAAAGAATTCAGGAGTTTAGAGTTTTTGTTCTCTGTCTCAACTTTTCTATAACACCACAGCCTCAGAAGGTAGTATGTGTTGTTATAGCTGTGCTTAAGGCTTTCAAATGTTTTGATTTTTTTTAGTTAATATATTCTAGAGAAATGCAAGAGATGGGGGAGCAATTAATTTTTTTCATAATTCACATGTAATCAAATTCTTTGGGGTGGTTTTGATGCATAGCATGCTGTGATAGTTCTATGACACTTCCAAAATAAGAGATTTTTAGATTATGCTGATGCTTACATGTTTTCACTGTCCTAGCATCTAGTTAGATCAGCTGCATCCTTAACTACTGTTGTACTGTGTGATGTTGCATAATCAGAATATGATGCTGCTACAGCTACAGGCCTTTCATTATTGTTGCTGCTGAATGCCTGCTTTCAGTATTCTGTATTCCACTCCAGGGAGTACAGCAGACATCCTTTCTACAGATTCTGAAGCCCCGTTAAAAACACTTGAATTTTCCTACCATTCAATGTGGGCTTTAACTGGTTGCATATATAAGTGATAAGCACTGCACCAAACAAATTTTATAGAGCTTCTAATCCATTAACATGAATATGAACAATTTCGAAGAGTGTCTAGAATGTATTGAAAGTGCCAAAGTAATACTGATTTTTTTATTTTTTTATGCTTATTTACCCTACTCAGGATGAGAAGAGGCTAAGTAGAGGAATGTGAGATGTAAGCAAGCAGTCCTCTCTGGTTTTAGTCAGTCAGCAGTTTGGGTGAGGCTGCCAAACTTGTAGAAACCTTTGAGGCTAACCGAGCAATGACTGTGTCATGTTAACAACAGGTATTCTCCACACTTCGATCAAACTGGGATGTGCAGCCTAAGAGAAGGCTCTGACCTATCCATCTTGCTTCTGTCCAGTTAGTGCTGTGATATTATGGGTTTGTTTTGGGGTGAGGATTAGACGTCACTCTCCTTATGAAGACTTACTTTTTTCCCCCCAAAATTACCTAGTAATTTAAAAAGTGAAGCAACTTCATATTTTGAAGGTGGACAGGAAAAAGAGTGGAATACCACTCTTCAGGCTTTGGGGGATCTTAAGGCATTGTACTTGGGTGCCTTCAGTAACTGCTGGAGGCTTTTAGGCCTGTTCTTTTTAGTTCCTCTGTCTAGTTACCTCATGCAGAGTTTTGTAAACTTCTGACGTGTGCTTCTCTCTTTACTCATCTTCCCAGTTAGTCTTCTGTAGTAAATGTTTAGAAATCAAGTAGAGTAACAGGTCTTTGGAAATGCAGGATTAACTACTCTGTTTAAATATTTTAGATTTCGATATTAATAAAGCAAAATAGTTTGCTGATGGTTAGGACTGTATGACGGTCTGATACTGCAGATGATTTGGATCATTAAAGTGAATTCAGTTCATTGGTTTATAAAAAAGAAGTGCAAATGCTACTAAATTATACATAATATTTCCCAGACAAATCAGTTTGGTTTTATAAGAAAAAGAAAAATCTAGTTGCATACACTGAAGTGAACTTTTTCTTTTTTTTTTTTTNGAAAAGAGTTGGAAATATGAGAGCTGACTACTCTAGTAATAGATGGTTTCAGCTCAGCTGAGGTTTCTTGTGGTATACGGCAATGCAGTTCATCTTTCCTTAGTCTTTTCATACATCTTGTTTCTAATTGGAGTTTCCATTTGGAAGTGAGTTGATTAGCTATTGCAAGCTGTAGATTGTTTGAAATTATACTGTTTATGTGTGAAGCATGTTTGTTATAGTTTAAGTGGGTTTACACAGTGATGTGTTTAAAAATTAGGTTTTGAGAAATACAATATTCTCATCTGTTTTTTAAAAAAAATAATACTATGATCCTTTAAAGGGATCTCTCTTTTAAGGGTTTTTGAAGCAACAGAATATTATGTTTCTGGGAAAATGTCTGTATGGCAAAAAAATTTGCTATGAACTCATGTTAGCTAATTTGAGCTAAGTGTTTGGTTGAGAACGTCAAATTTTCCCTAACTGGAGTTTAAATCTGCTTTTCTCCCTCCAGTGAGCAAAACAGATAAGAAGCTGATGTTTGCCATTAAAGATCATCATTTGATCCCCTAGCTATTGATAGCAAGAGCCAGGATAATCAGATTTTTTTGAATGACTTCAATATAAGGAAAGATTAAGTAACTAAATCTTTAACTTGAATAAGAGACAAATGGACTAATGGCTTATAAAATGATGAATTACCATGAATTAATAATTTAATACTCATTTTTCATGTCTCATTATGCAAGAATGAAGGACATAAAAAGAATAATAAAACAGCAGGTGTAGAACAAACAGAAATATGTATTTACCATACAAAATACAATTAAACTGTGGGGATGTTCTTGCCAGCAGTCAGCATGGTAAAGCAAAGGATTAGACAAACTCATACGTTCTTCAAGAGGTGTGAAACACCAAGGTGAAGACACTAACTCTACTTTAAAGAGTCCAGAAAATGTAGATTAACGTATCTCAGAACAGAGCGTCTTCTTGAGCACACAGCATTCTTTGGTGTAGCTGCTGGGTTCCTTAGTCAGGCTGGATGCATGCTGCTAGGTCAAGAAAATGAAAACTCCCTCTGAGATTACAGAAAATGAAGAAACTTTTACTGCAGAAGATAAACTGGGGAGGGGAAATGGGCGTGAGGGGGAGAGCAAGAGTGTGTCCAAAAAACAAAACAAAAAACCACCACATGAATTCTGAATGAGTTAAGCAGGTAGGGGAACTGAAAAAAAAAAAAGACCTAGAAACCTCCAGTACTTGCCGAAGGTATCCAAGAAGCCAATATGCTTTGCCTAGAGGCAGAAATATATAGGAAAAAGTAGACTTGTGAATATCTGGGAACTCCCTGACAAGCTTCAGGGGATTGCTAAGAACAGCCAATTCTGTAATTATTCTATTTTAGTATTGAGTTTTTATGTGTGTTCCTGGTGCTAATTGTTGACATGGATTGCTTGTTTAATCTTAATTCACTTCCAAGTTTGTTTGAACATACAATATTGCTTCACTTCCAGCATGGGCTAGTTTAGCTTTCCTGGCAAATCGTTTATCCTGGATGATTTGGTCTTTGTTTCATCATGATTCTGATGTGCCTTGTATATCAAGGCCTTCTTTGGAGCTAGGTATGCCAGCTCCTTTCTCTTAGGTTTTCTTACTTGCTCATCTGTATGTGTCTGTTAGAGGCTAGTGCTCTTCTGGCTTTCCAGGTTGCTTGAGCATCTATCGTCCTCAGTCAAAGATCTTTCACTTAAATAGATTAAAAAAAAAACAAAATAAAAAACCAAAAGTCATGGGGAAAAGGAGGATAGCTGTGAGTCTTGAAATACTAGAAACTTGAAGTAACTGAAAGGGGAATAAGCCGACCTTCCCCAGCAGTACCCTTTGATCCCAAAGGTATCCAGACAGATGAAGCCCCAGGGATCTAAGAACAGGAACAGATTCCATTCTGCCTTCCTCTTGCTTAAGATCCCTGTGACTGTCTGGGCCAGAGCAGGGAAGGGGTTTGAGGAAGAGTTCCTGTAACTTGCTGAGGTCTTTGGGAATGACAGTTTATGAATCATGAAAGCAGATCCTGCTGAGCTCAGAAAGGAGAGCAGCATCCCAGTGAGTGCTATGCAAAACGTGCATGTCCAAGAGCACTGCAAAGGTGCCTGCATCTAGTTCTTGAGAAGCAGCAGGTACCACAGCCAAGCCTGACTCTCAGCTCTGTGCTGCCAAACTGTTTGCAAGGTGTCATCTGTGTTTGGTGGGAGACACAGGGAATTCTTATTTGTTGAATGTGTGTGTGGCTCCCCACCGGTCCCTGTCTGTAAGAATATTCTGCCCAACATTACCTGAAGTTTCTACTTGTTTGCTGGGTATTTCTCCAGAATTTCTAACCAATTCTCCAAATTTGGTTAGTCTTGTGATTTGATGCTTCGAAGAGCTATCCTTCCTGCTTCCTCACTACTCCCAGAAACTAATTACTCTGCTGCTTTGCTGCTTTCCTTGGTGAATGTAGAGGGGAGGAATTACTCTGATACCCAGACTATTTGATTGATAGTAGCAACATTGACAGGTTATTTTGAGCCTTTTTTCTCCTTTGTTTTCTCTCACCAATCTCTCTATAAGTTTTGGAAGAATTCTCTTCTTCCTGCTTCATAGCAGCATCTGTGAACAGAAGAAATATCAAGATGGAGCCTGCTAACCTTTCATTTCTCTGGATGCCTAGTTTCTATATGTTCAATAGGAGTGGTCGTCTTAAATTTCATTTATGGTTTTGAAGATATCAGACCATTGTTCTGACATTTTTGCTTTTATTTGCCTGTACCAAATGTAGTCAAACATTCCATTCACATTCGTAATATCTGACAACCAAACTCATCAACTTGTCTATGGTGAAGTCCAAGACTCATGTTAACAAAAAGAAAAAAAAAATCACTGAGAAATTCAAGAATTATTCTGGAAGTTTCTTATCCTCTCTTTGCTGGGAACAACTTTACAAGTTGTAATAGTCAAGTTACATTTTGTGTGCTATCCTCTTGCTTGTTTTATAACAGAAGCAGTGTGGTGTCACTGCGAAATGTCATCCATTTGCTATCTATTTCTGTTTCCAAATAATTAACTGCACAGACCCATGAGATTTTTCTATTTAAAAATAGCTGTGGTTGTTTTGAGGAATAACTTTTAAACTTTATTTCCGATTGCTTAATTAGTTTCTAAATCAAGATATTTGCCCCTTAGAAAACTACCTAGTACACAGCTGGTGACATAAAGCTAAATAATTGATATCCTTATGTGTAATTACAAAGAAATTAATACTCCTTTAGAAAAGATCTAATTATATTATTTTTGAAAACTGAAGTTAATTAAGCCCATCTTCATCTACTCCCTTTCCTTCCCCCTGCCCTCCCATTTTGTGTGTGCTTGCAAAAAAGTACCTCTGCTGGGTTAAAAGAGTGAGATTTCTTTCTCCTCTACCCTTTCTCCCCTTCCTGGAGCCATGCTGGCTTGAGTCTATCATGTTATATTTATCCAACTGTTCTGCCATCCTATCTTTAATTAGATTCTCTATCAGTTTACTCAGTAATGGGACAAATCTCACCAGGCTGTAAATTTTAGATTCTTTTTTAGCAGCATTATTTAAAAATAGGTACCGCATTATTATTTTCTCCACTATTCATCAGCAATTTAAGTGTTTCTGTAAGGATGTTCTGCAGATTTCTGTTTCAGCACTTTTTAAAATATTCTTTTGTTTGATGCTGCAATCTGTTCTCAACCTTTTCTCAAGTGCCACCCAATCTTTAAACCTCTTCTTCTGTAGATAAAACTTGTTTGTCTGATGTCAAGTCAATGGTTTTAAGCTAGTGATTTGAAGAATAGCATGTGCATCCATAAGGGATACTTCAGAAAAGGAGTCTTTATTGACCAGCATCTACATTTCCAATGGAAGGCTTAGCATTTTATTGTAGAAACATGGCAAACCCACACTCCAGTAAAGCTCCTGACAATAACTGGTTTCAGCAGTTTCTCTCTTTTTCTGGTCTTTGCACTTTATAGCTAATTGTGCGTTTAGAGTATGCATCCATTTGGAAAACTAAATGCAATATGCATACAGTCAAATAAAAATGAAATAGAAGGTAATTAAGTGCAAGGCCAAAATTTTCACACTTGCACCCACACAGAGCAACGTGGATGATCTGATTTACTCAACTTTAGTCATACATAGCCTCGTTCATGTGCATAGTAGAAGAAATATTTTAAATTGACTCGCAAGCACTTTCACATTAGTTCCTTACTAAAATTTTATTTAAAAATTAATTTTTACAAATTAATCTTGAAGCAATATTTTTATTAAAAGAAAAAAAAGGGAGATGTGTTCTGGTAGAGTTAGTATGTCAGCTTGGTTTCAACTGAAGTTGTTCACATTGCTCTACCACAAGTATGTTTTCACTGCTGCTTATGTTAAAGTTAACACACCTCTATCATACACAGTCTTTTGCTGGAAATTAATGCCTTTTAACTTAATGGGTTTGCTTATGATACTTGATTTTGTATTGATCACATTTAGTCTAATTTGCGTATATAGAGCTAAACATATTAGCACCATGTTATGCAGTATCTGGATACTTGTGGGAAAGGCGATTAGCTGAAAAGGCAAAAGAAATAGGAGAGGGATTACTTGGTTTTTACCTGTATATGGACCACAAGTCTTGAATTTTAGGATTTCTAGCTATGTCCAAGATATTATGATAAATCAGAATATCTTTATTCTGTCCTTTGGTTCTGGAGGAAAGAAAACAAATATTTTGGACTGTAATGAAGACCTGAGTGTGAATATTCTGCAGTGGTGGGTAGATACTGGCTGGCTGCCAGATGCCCGCCCAGCTGCTCTCTCACTGCCCCACTGGGACAGACTCTGGGGTGGAAGAGCCTGTGGGTTTAGATAGAGGGAGGAATACCTTATGAGTTACTATTAGGCAAAACACATCTGACTTGGAGAGAAGTTGTGTTGGCATTTTAAATAGATCTGAGTTGTAAGAAACAAAGACAGACTTTAAAACAGCACTTTTCCTCTTCTGCCCTTTCCTGGGCTGAGTTTCACTCCATGCTCTTCTATGCATCCTCAGGTGGCCCTGCTGCAGAGTGTGGGGGATTGTGGTCAGTCCAAAACGGTTCCTCTGCCTCTCTTTTCTCCTTACACTTCTCCCTGCTCCACCTGGGTACCCTCCAGCGACAACAGAGGGGCCTTCACTCTAACACCTGGAGCTCCTCCTCCCTCTCTCCCCTCAGGGCTCGAGGTACAGTTCCCAGTCTCATTTGCTTTGGGTAAAGTGAGTCATGTGTCTTAATATGTGGTGATTTTTTTTGGTTTTTTGGCTTTTTGGCAGGGAAGATAATATTTCCTCCTTTCAGACATTAGGTTGTATGATTTTGGAGCACTTTTACTGTAGTGAAGGAGGAAGCAGTTGCACTCTTTACTTGCTTTCTGACCTCCTGTGTCAAGGACTACAGGCAAATAAAGAGGAGAACTTGAGTTTCTGTGCCTCACTTCTGCCCCTTGGGAGTGTTTTTTAATCTTTGTTTGTTTTGGTCAGGTGGTTGTTTTGGGTTTTTTATGAACTGTTGGTCTGTTTTTAAAACAACTCGCATTGCAATTATACAGCTTTAAATTTGAGGTCTCTTCAATGAAAACGGTGTTTTTACTCTGTAGGTGGTAAAACCTTTTTTCTTTCTTAAAAAAAAAACACTTTAGGACTAAAGAGCTTGTATCAAATTGCAATTAGAGAAGTAAAAACCTAGATGTAGCTTAATGAGTAAATGAAGAGTTGGATAATGGTGGTCCCTTGGAAGAGGTTTTACTGTGGAAAATGCTCTTTAATCATCTGATGATTATAGAAGAAGAGCCATAATCTGTGCCACTTTGATGCCCTGGCAAGGTAATTTACTGTATTTTACTTTCTTGCTGTGGAACTGAATAGCCGCATTCTGTGCCCACACAGCAATCTGAAACATCTGGAGTCTGCTGTATTCAGAAGTCTTTTTTTTTTTTTAAACGTTCATCCCAAATTGAGTGAATGGAGAGCGGGTGCTTTCTGCTGCTGATGCACAGAAACACGCGGGGGCTGCGGATGTGGTTAGGTATAGGATTATCGCAAGGCACATTTTGTAAGCACTTTCCTTTTCAGTCAATCTTTATACTTATATGTGAAAGCTGGCTTTTTCTAGGGAGTGATCCAAATGCTTCGACTGGCTGTCTCAAAATGAAAAGCAGCACCCCCCACCAAATGCTTATCTGCTGCCACAATGCATGAACATGCCTTTAAAACTGAAGTTTCTGAAGCATTGTGGCACTTTCCACACATAGTAAAACACATAAGGGATGAAGCCTATAGACTCTTCCTTCCTTATCTAAGTGACAAACTTAGGGTAGGCAAAGCACCAATCTGTGCAATCAACATCTTGTTTGTTACAGAGGTAAACAAAAGGGAAAGAGTCTTCTCACCTTTGCTCCACCAGTAAAGAATATCTTCTTAATATCTAGTATAAACCTACCCTCAGTTTAAAAACATTACCCTTTGTTCTATCTCTATAAGCCATTGTAAAAAGTCCCTCTCTAGCTTTTGTGTAGGCCCCTTGAGATACTGAAAGGCCACGGTTAGGTCACCTCTGAACCATCTCTTCTCCAGGCAGAACAACCCCAGCTTTCTCAGCCCTTCTTCGTAGGAGAGGTCCTACAGCCCTCTTGAAAACCCTCTAGACTTGCTCCAACAGTCCCACATTCTTCCTGTGCTGAGGTCCCTAGGGCTGGATGCGGCACTGCAGGTGGGGTCTCACCAGAGCAGAGGGGCAGAATCCCCTCCCTCACCCTGCTGCCCACACTGCTTTGGATGCAGCCCAAGACACATTTGGCTTTCTGGGCTGAAAGCTCACATTGCCAGATCATGTTCAGCCTCTCATCCACCAGCACCCCCAAGTCTTTCTCCGCAGGGCTGCTCTCGATCTGTTCATCTCTCAGCCTGTGTTGATACTGTGGATTGCGTCAATCCAGGTGCCGTACCTTGCAACTGGCTGT
>VZTF01008739.1:521829-539420 GCA_013397755.1 Cnemophilus loriae
ATCCCATCCTTCAGGTGTGTCAGCTGCACCACTCGGCTTGGTGTTGTGTGCAAAATTGCTGAGGGTGCACTCCATCTTGGTTATGATACCAGTGAGTTAGAAATATATATATGCATATATATTTATGTATATATATATATATATATAAAAATGTTTCTATCTCATTATTCTCTAAGTATTTTCCAGCTGCTTTGTTATTTTTAAGCTTTTTTACTGTAAAGTTCTATGTTACGATGTTATGACCTTTCTACTGCAATATAGGTGGTTACTTTGTGTGTGTAATACTATAGTCTTACAGCTGCTAATTGTTATTGTAGAATTCTTCTAGTAGAACTTATTAAAAAAAGCCAAAACACAACCAAAAAAAAAAACCCAACCAACCAAAAAAAACGCCAAACCTCTAAATCATCTCTGTGTTTAAGAGTATCTGTTACCAGGCTACCTGAAAACCTGTGAAGGACACTTTTATATTGTGATGACAAGACAAAGTCAAAGCTTAACTTTTCGAAGACTGATCATGTTTTTCATTAATGAAAGCCTAATTAGATGGTTATCATGCATGTTAAGTCAAAAGAAGTGCTCTGATGCACTGATTGTGGTTTTATTATTTATTTCATTATCACAACTGCTTCTAGAATAGTATGTGGATGGTGGATTGGCTAAAACACTCCTTTTTTTAAAAAAATAGAAAAAGAAGAAAAGTCAAAGCAGAGATTTCACAAAGCTATGGATTCAAACACCTGGGGTTTTGTTGTGGTTTCTTGTTTTTTGTTTTTGTTTTTTTCCTCTCTTTTTGCCCTGTGTGCTTTAAGGAAAACAATGGCTGGTCAGAGTTTTGGTTGAAAAAGCAAAAGCTGTGTAATGAGATTACTATAGCTATCACAGTGCAATTCCATTGTACTGCTGTGTCTGTGTCCCACTTTTCCAATAAATCATAATAACCAGCTGACAATGCAAATATCACAGCATGTTGTCCGGGAATTATTCTGATTAGTTTGTAAATTGCAAAGGCTCCTCTCACTCTTGAGCAATGAGTTCTTCTCCCATAGTTGCTATTTTTCCCTGATACTTTGTGTCATAGGAGATACGGAGATTGCAGTGGCCATAATTCTGGTTCAAAGGGTTTGTTACGTTTCAGGGCTTTGGGGAGTATGCTGTTAGTACAGAAGTATTTTTTTACCATCTTTTCTTGCAGAGTATCTATAACTAGACTTTTAAATCCCTATATAGAGCTTTGGTTTTAAATCTTGCACAAAGATAAAAATGTATATTAAATCACTGTAGGAGCATACAGTCTGCATATGTTTGTAACGTGTCTGGAATTTTATAATCTCTTTAGAGGCAAAAACATTGTTAAATTGTAATCCTTATAGGTGGGTTTTTTTCTTTTTATTTTTCTCACAGAAATAGCAAAGTTCCTACGCTAGAAAGTATAGATTTTTTTTTTTTTTAACCTCTAATATATTTTTGTCTCTTACTGTCATAATGATTTCTGTGTAATAAATCATGGCGGTCTTTTCCAGGAATTCTACTGGTGCTGAAAAGCCTGTATTCTCTGATGTGATGAAAATATGAGACATTGACTCCAAAATAAAGATTGGAAATACGTGCTAGGGTTGTGGAAAAAATGAACAGAGAAGGATTAAAGTATGCAAATATTTTGCATGCTTTTTTTTTCTTTTTTTTCCCCTCAGGATCTACCTTAAAGTTTAACAAGAATTACATCATTTGAAGTCATCACAGCATCTTATAGGGTGACCACAGTGAAAGACCTACTAATGCTTCTACAATTGTTGTCTATCGTGGAAAACCTTAGACTTAAGAGAAAGTAGAGCGCTCTTGTTTGTCACGTGGTCATGTTAACTTTCTGACCTCCTTCTCTTTAGATGTTCAAGTCTCATTACTGGGAACACGCAAACATCAGATTTTTCAAAATAGTTTATCCAGATAAACTTGTACCGTTTGTAGTCTTGTATACATCATTAATATTTATTGTGTATATTTTAGCTGGGAACCCGGGTTAAGCATCTAGACTTGATTTCTCACTCTGCCACAAATTTCCCAAGCTGTCCTGGGTAAGTAATCTAACTTTCCTATAACTCAATTTTCAATCTATGTAATAGATTATTATTTTATAGATATTCTTCCTATTGTGAGAGAATGTACACTATAACTGTGGAAATAAAATTATGATGGATTCTGAAATGCTTAGGAAGTGTGGGATGGATCCACACGCCAGAGATGGATGTGAAAAGAAGCAGTTATGTCCTCCAGTGTGGCAACCAAGCAGCCTTGTCCCAGAGTATATTTGAAATGTATGGAGAGTTACACTAGCTTCATATTAATTGTAGGACCCTTGCAGCATTAAAAGAGCTGGCTTTGGTTTTAGGGAAAAATGTGAACTCTACTTTTTTCAGAGGATTATAGTACCACCTTCTGCTCATCATGAATGACATTTTAGCTTATAAGTATGTACTTTGTAGAGGAAGACAAACAAATTTCTTAAAACTATGGATGTGAAATAAGGGGAAACTGCTCAAATTCACTATATTGCAGGCCATAGAGTCACAGAATAGTTTGGGTTGGAAGGGACCTTTAAAGATCATCTAGTCCAACCTCTTTGGCATGAGCAGGGACATTTTCAACCAGGTGAGAATGCTCGGAGCCCTGTCCAGCCTGACCTTGAATGTTTCCGGCAGGTGGGGCACCTACCACTTCTCTGGACAATGTGTTCCAGTGTTTCACCAGCCTCATTACAAAAAATTTCTTCCTTATATTTACTGTGAATTTGCCCTCTTTCAGTTTAAAACCATTACCTCATGTCCTCCCAGCATAGCACCTGCTAAAAAGTTTGACCATAATGCTGTTTTCTCAATGAAGTGTATTTGGTTTGTTAACATTAAAAAGGAATGATTATTGCTTCATTTATTAGAGCATAAATAAAAATCCCATTCCTGGGTAAATACTTTTTTCTCCTGCTTTCCTCAAGAGGCATTCCCGGCAACTAACAGATAAAATTATTTGAAGAATCTACAAAGAGCAACTGCTTCACTACCAAAATATAAAGAGAAATTCAGCAGAAAAAGCAATTTAATTGAGAGAGAACTAGTGGGAAAAGAACTGGAAGGAAGCCCCCATGCTTCAAGATTTCTCTGAAGGACTGAATATAAAAAAGTCTGTTTTTTTAGAAAGTGTCATGGGCACATCTGAACATTTTAGATAAATATTTTATTGGATGAATCTCATTCTAGTGGCATATGCTGGCAGCAGGGGTTATGGCTGAGCTACAGCAAATGCCAAGATTCAGTTAAATATGTTTCAGAATGGTTGGGCTGGACTCTAATTACCTACTGTAAAAATAAGAAATTGTCATGCCTGGTGTCGTGGTTTAAACCCAGACAGTGTCTGAACATCACACAGACACTCGCTCACCCCCCACCCTGGTGTGTGATGAGAGAGAGAATTGTCAGGGTCAAACTGAGAGGTCATGGAGTGAGACAAGCACAGTTTAACAAGGAGAGCAAAAGCCATGCTGTCCTGGCTCTGGATCTGGATCTGGCCAGGACAGAGTTAATTTGTGCTGTAGTGAGGAAGGGGCCTGACTAGGACCTGGTAGTAATTCCATACCACTTCACATCATTTTCTGGGGATGGGAGAAGGGGCTCCCTTCTGGGTTGGGATACCAGGGCGGTGATTGGATCAGGCTCCGTGGTGAGAATTTTCATGTGGATTTCTTGCCCCTCTCTTGTACACTTTTGTTATTAATATTGCTGCTGGTGGTGTTCATTTTCTCATTTCCTTGCTGTTTCGAGTAAATGATACTTATCCCAACCCTCGATCTTTACCTTTTGTGCCTCCAATTCTCCTCCTCAGCCCACTGTAGGGTGAGGGGAGAGGGAGTGGGCAAGTGGTGCATGGTTTCACTGGGAACACTAAACTGGAGAATACCATTCCTAAAACACGACACACGCAGGAGCAAAACAAGGAATTCATTCCCTGTTTCCCATGGGCAGGCTGCTGTTCAGCCATGGCACACAGAGCAGGGCCCCATCACACACAGCAGTTACTTGGGAAGACAAATCCTCCCTTCCATCACTCCTCCCTTCTTCTTCCCTGCTTTATATATTAAACATGAAATAACTCTCTGATCAGTTGGGATCAGCTGTCTTGGGTGTGTGCCCTCCTAACTTCTTGTGTACCCCCAGCCTCCTTGCTGCTGGTATTAGAAGGAGAAAAGGCCTTGATGCTGTGTAAGCTCAGCTCAGCAGTAGTGAAAACATCCCTGTTATCAACACTTCCCACCACAAAAGCATAGCCCCATACCAGCTACTGTGGAGAAAATTTTACTCTTATCCTAGCCCGAACCAGCATACCTGCTGACCCTGGAAGCAGCAGCATCAGGAATTTGTACCTTGAACACAGCAGAGTATCCAAGAGGCTCATGTATAGGCAGCCTCACCTGCTGCTCACTGTCACATCTTGTGCTACTTCTTTGAAGGGCAATATTTCATTCTAAAACAGGCCAATAAGTGAAGGAAACATACTGCTTTTTAATATGTAGATACTTGTATTAGGAGACCTTTCATATGTACAAGCATTATCTTATGCATCTATAAATGTTATTTAAAAAAAAAAAAAAAAATCTTTATTTTTTTTTCCCCCCTCTGTTATTTTGCTGGACTTATTGAGACTAATGTTCTAGTCAATGCTGGTATTGTATTCCATCTCTGGTTAGAGAGTTCCAGACATGGACAATGGTCTATGTCTAAAAGTTTATATAGGTTCAATCCAGGCTGTATATGACTTTGGCCCACAGGATTAAGGATGGAAAAACAAAGATATCTGTATTAATAAAATAAATTATTTACTTAAATTGATAATGATAATGGTTAGATTAAAAAGACTTTAATCAGAATTATTTGCTACACAGTACTAGTTATGACTACTAGTATAGTACACTAATTTTTGAAGCAATATTGAAGCAATGGTGTTAAAGCTAGCAAAATAATTATTAGTTAGAGATTAATGCTACTCAGCCATACCAACAATTGTGGCCAAATCTGTCACTCAGCCTCCAGGAGTAACCTTGAGGGGCATCTCCTCTCAAGAGCAGGATCTCCATACACACTCCTAGAAGGGATCTGTTAGAAGTCCTGGCTGTTCAAAGGTGGGGCTGGGCTTTTATAGTATAAAGTGATTGACTGTCAGTCATAGTTTCTAGGCTGCTGTGTCAACTCAGCAGCTTCAGATAAGTTATCAGTACTCTTACTTGTTGGTTCCTTTATCAGAGATTTTGTCTGCCACATCCTCCCTAGTGCCAGATTCTGTCAGGAAACGTTATTTTTCACATCCTCATAATGTTTATCTTTGGGATCAATGAGTCAGGCTGATCTCAGCATTCTTCAAAAACAGTGTGACCCCCATCTCCATCCACCAACAATAACTTTTGCAAACAAGGTAAAGTTTGAGCTGTTTTATCTCCACTTAAGCAGAGCATCCTTCTACATGTAAGTATCTGTATCAATAAGCACAAAAATTTTTACATATATAGTATATTGTTCAATAGCTAATACAAGATCTGTTCACAATTCTGTTTTGTGTGACAAAGAACTTTACTCTTGTAGAGTAGCTTATTCCTTGATTCACACGTTGAAAGTTTTATACTTTATTCGCTAAATATTATGTAAACTGAAATATGCAGAATGATCCTTGAAAAGATCAAAATTTCTTCATTTAGCTTGAAATAATTTTGGAGCTCAAACTGGAAGAGTTGGAAGTAGCAACAGGTAGCTATTGGTGGTGTTAGAACTACAGTAAAATCAAGTCGCAACTGGCATCTCCATCTCAGTTACTGTAGTACATATACAGAGTAAAAAATTGCTTCTATTATATAGGATTTTTGGTTTTGATTCATGAGGAAAATACAAATTAAGGTTAGAGGGTCTTCTAAGCCCTTGCTATTGAGTTACACACTGTTGTAACTCTCTCAAATGAGAACATATACACAAAACCTAGGGAATAAAGTTGGCATTGCATATTATCTTGGTAGGGTTGTTCCATACTGTTATTAAGAACCCAATATGGATATGTTAAAGTTAATTGGTACTTTGGAGCAGATTTGCTTTAACTCTGGACAAAATATTAGAATAAATCATTGACTTTGGCATAGTATGGTTTCCTTTATTTGTTAGTCACATTAGGGTGGATTTCCACTTGGAAATACTTTTGTAATCTAGAATACTGGATAACATAAACACTTCTTGAAGCTCTTTGTGCTTTCAGATTTATTTTTTTTTTTGCCTAATAAAAACTTTTTTGTTTTTATATTAAATAGTTGAAACATAATTTTACTAGAAATTCCTGAAAACAGGTGTCTCTATACTCTACTACTGCAAGTATTAGAGTGAGTAGATTACTTTTTTGTTAAAGAAATTGTCGGTGGTAAAGCACCCTGATTTTTGTCATTAAGGCAGTGTGTGTAGCAATCCTGGAGAGAGCAACTGAGAACTGTTAGAGCAAAATATTTCACTCAGGATGCATCAGCCTGAGGTGAGGTGAGGGTGCTGCAGCTCCGTGTCCCTGGGCTCAGCTAGGAGCAAGGCTGAAGATGTATTCCCACGGACACACGTGCAGACAGAGGGCTCATGTTACGTATCCATGGCCAGCCACACATGCGCACACGGCGTAGAGCCTTCGCACCCACAAAAGAGGTAGAAAGTAGTTAAATAAGTAGACAGAACAGGACGGGCTGGGCTGGTCAGGTACAGGGTATGGGTAGATGAGTGCACTGACCAGCCACCTATTTATGTGTGACCCAGCCTTTACATCTCCTTATCCTTCTATTTTCCCACTCTTGTTCCTTCCCAAATCAGCTAAACTTCTGGCTTTTCCCATCTTTGGTTCCTCCTCTAAACATCCTATAAGTCCTGTGATCTGGGACTGCTATTCCCTTGTGTCCTACAGTGTGTCTCCTGGATAGCAACCCTTTTAAATCTGAAAAGGGATTTCCAGATTGCTCCGGATTGACTCCTTGTGATGAGTTTCACACCTGGACAATGAGGCTGAGGCTGTGCTGGGACAATCCTGGGAGGCATCCGGATAGGATATTTGTTGCTTGGTAGTCCTTGGTTTGGGTTCCCACCTGCATTTGTGCATCCCTGCACTCCTCTGAGCTTGTGGAGATGGGCCTGTGGTGGGCAGATGGCTCCTGGGATGGGTCTGAGTGCAGATGAGTGCTCCTATTCCTGCCATTGTGTCTCCTTTGTGGTTCTAGGGATTAGCTTTATCACACAACCTAGCAGCAATGAATACAGTATAATGCCTTATGAATAATAGTCTGTGTTTGCTAGTTAGTTATAATGGAGAATTACTGTTATACAAGTTGCAATGTATGCAAGTCTCCAGAGAGGAAGATGTCCCTCATTGAAATAATTGTAAGTTAGATTGTTTTGCTGAGAATATTATGTTGTTTGCCTTTGACTTGTCCTTAAAATACTCTTCCTAACTGATCCTTTTTACTTCTGTTTTTAAGGATTTTTCCTCAGAATACTCAAACGGTAGATTGTCTTTCACAGATGACTTTGTAAAAGCAGAATTAAATTTATTTTGTTCTCTTTACTCTTCCCTAGCTATCTGTCATGTTGGTTATTTACAAGGTCATGCTGTGTTCTACTAATTGTTGAGTTATTCTGGCATGACAATATTGTTTCATGAAGAAGTTTTGCCTGAGATAATGTCAGCAGGAAAACAAGTTTAGACATTCCTGTGATTCAGAGCTTACAAGGGATCAGTCTCTAGTGCACAAAACTGCCTGTCACTGTTAGAGCAAGATGAAGCTGAATGGGCCATGAGAGAGAAGGATAAGTGCTCTTTATCAGGGAATTGAGACCTTTCTGAAAGTTGTCAGCCAACTGGGGACACACAGCATGAGGATGTATGCCCTGCAGATGGAACTCTTTCTGTGTCTTGTTTGATTTCTAAATTCAGTGAGAGGGTGATAGTCACTGGAAAAGGAGATTATTCATTAAATGCCCTTTTAGCTAATGTAATACTTAAAAAAAAAAAAAAATGCTTCTAAAGAGAAGCTAAAAAAGTCAGCTGGTGTGCTATCACAGGATTTTAACTGCAGTCATTTAACTGGGTTCTCATTTTCTCTTGTCTGTTTGAGATGGGCGTAGGAATTTAACTCCTGGTTGGTGAGTGTCTGGTTCCCTGTTAGTTACTGGCAAAGAAGCACATAATTTTGTAAGCATGTAGTTTAAGGCAAAGGAAGTACTCAAAAATGCTTACAGGAAGGCCTTTAGGAGTTGAGCTTGACTAATCATATTTAGGTGGTTGTGGGGAAGTAGAGATGTGAAGCTTTCACTGGTGGATGCCAGTCTCTGGAATATGTGTTTAAGTAGGTTTAAGTATGCATGGAACTGCCTTTTCTCAAACTCTGTGTATGACTTATCATCGGTGTGAGAAGCCGTGGTGAAAATCTTGATGAAAACCAGCCTGTAACTGAAGTAAATCCGTTTATAACTGTATTTCACAGATCTCCTCTTCTGCAAGGTATTCTGGCATTTTTAGAGGGAGGCAGAAAAGTTGTTAAAATAGCTACTTCTTATCCTATTTAAATCTGCACAGATGATAAAAATTTAGTACTTTTCAATGTTTTTTATAGTCTCATGTCAACAAAAAGTTGGAGTCTTGGTGTAATTTTAATATTCATATAATCTGGTAGCTGCTTATTGAAGGGCTTCTTTTTAACTATCCTGTAGCAATTCATCAACAAACAGGGATGAGAGGTAGTGATGGGTGTTGCAGAATGAGAATATGAACAAAGAGCTCAATGTTCAGATCAAAGGATTTTTATGTAAATGTATCTCATTCAGGCTTAACTGACTGAAAATTAGCATTTTCAGCATTCCAGCATCTTTATACGTTGAATTTTTAGCATTTTATCTTATAAATGGGCAATCCATGACTAGCCATACGGTATACAGGCAGTTATTTTTCTTCAACTTGATGGTCATATTGCTGCAGTCTTCTTTCTAAAAAGTTGTCAGATTGTCTTTTGAAGTTATGTTTAATTATCCGAGTTTAGCTTCACCGAAATGTATTTCAGTGTTGGGTTAAAATGCTATTTCTATGTGACTACAGAACCTGTCTGCCCAAAAGGAAACATTTCTAGATTTGAGTGAGTTACTGTTCTAAAAAGAGGTCTGACAGTTTTGCTGTGTATTCGATGTAATAGATGTATCAATGGCTACAGAGACAACTGCTACTAGCAGTTACATGTGCAGATGCAATGTTTTCAGAATCTCTGCTTATAAGATGGCAATGTTGCCATCTTGCAAATATTAAATGAGTAAAAATAAATTTGGTCTTCGAAAACCTCAGCTGAAATGGTGCCTTCTGAACATATTCCAGCAACTAGTGGTTTTGCAAAAATTGAAAGTTGCAAAATTCTTATAGCACTTAATTTTACAGAGAACATTATAATAATATTTAGGTGGTTTGTTAGAATTTTCTGAAAATTGTTTAAATCAAAACATACTTTCTGCAACTTAGTATTATAGCCCTTTAAAATACCTTATTTTTTTCTTTCTTATATCTCATTGAATACTTCAAAAAGGTTTTCAGAAACTCGCTTGATGATATCATACCTATAATAAAAAAAATGCACTGTAGATGGAGGTGTCTTGAAGAGTTCTCAAAAGGCCATATTGTCATTCTCCTTGCTTAATTAAATCAGGAAATGAGTTGTGTTTGGATATTCAAAGAGCCACTTGCAGCACACATATGTTTTTCCTGTTGAAATCTTGGATTAACTATGCACTGTAAGATGCAAAGTCCAATAATTAGTGTTAATAAACTTCAAAGATAGCAGCACAGAAAATTGTGTAGTACAAATGTAATTACAAGCTGTTATGATAGTTTACAAAAATATGTATGTGCTTTATGTTGCTTTCTGCTTTGATTCTTGTATGGAGGTTATAACAAATTAAATGGTCTCCAGAGATTATTTCTCGTGCTGCTGAGAAAGCACATCTCATACCTAGTATGCAGTTTTCTAATTCTCCACTGTTTCCCTTCCCTTGAGTATGAGCTTTTATCCTGTGAAAATAGAGGTTTAACATTCTGAGTCTTAAATGTTGAAGCAGTTCTGCCTGTTACCTTTTTCCCCACTGTATTTTATGCACCACGTGGCTTGTAACTCAGCACGGCTTATGTTTCCAGGACTAGCTGGAATCCAGCCCTTTCAGAAATAAGCATGCTCTGACTATGAGGGACAGCTGCAGTTGTGCCACTGTTTGCTACTTACAGTAAATGCTGGGAAAATAGAAATATTTCTGCCTTCCCTGAGGTAAACAAAAGACTGGAAAAGTAATGTTCAGTTTGAATATGAAGCAGTCATACAAGGCAGACCTCTCAATTTAGTAAGATTCACATTATCAGTCCATGGAAATAAGTCTTGTATTAGGGTTAGGAAAACTGAAGTATGCAAAATACACAAATTTTCAGTGCTGAGGAATGTACAAGATTGGACAGGATCATCTATTATGATGTCCAGCTTTTCATAGCTGTAATTTTACAGATAAAATTCCCCCTACCATTACTATTGATGTATTCTGTTAAAAAAAATTATTTAAAACATGAATTAGGTTTTCTGTTTCCCTATGCAATTACTTAATATTTCTCTTACCTGAGAAAAATAGAGAAAATAATAAATAGTACTTGGAGGTTTTGTTTTTTTGTTTTTGTTTTTGTTTTTGTTTTACATGGCATATCTAGTTAGATTTGGCTGCTTTAACTTTATGCCATCATTTTTGCCAAAGGAACAATTCCCTGATGTGATAAGATACAGCTGGTCGTGCTATCAGATATGTTGATGAGTGGCAAATGATATTCATATTTAGGACAAGGTTGTTTTGTCCTCTTAACCATTATCTGTCAGATGTCATAATGGCTTAGCCCATCTAGGACATGCCTAATGCTTTCTTCTTTTTTTTTTTTTAATATTTTTTTCGTTTTGGTCTATGGGAAACCAGAATCTTGTTTCGCAAGGCTTTTTTGACTAATACATTATGGGTATATTATGGAGTTATGGATGAATCTGTCTCATTCTCCAGCTGTGGAATAAAAATGTCATCTCCAGTAACGGAAGGAGGTCAGGAATTAGAGTACACTATATTCTACAGAAATGCTGTTGAGAGCTGAATAAACAAAAAGGAATTTGAACTAGAATCACAGAAGGGTCTGGGTTGGAAAGAACCTTAATGATCATCTAGTTCCAACCTCCCTGACACGGGCAGGGACACCTGCCACTGTAGCAGGCTGCTCAAAGTTCTGCCCAACTCAGCCTCAAACACTTACAGGGATGGGGCATCCACAGGTTCTCTGGTCAATCTGCCCCAGTGTCTTACCACCCTTATTGTGTAAAACTAAGCAAGTAAACAAAAACTAATAATATACTCCAAAACTCCCAACAAACAAAATGAATTTTCTTCCTTACATCCCATCTAAATCTACTCGAAATCTACCATCTTTCAGTTTAAAACTGTTGCCCCATGTCCTGTTTCTACAGGCCTTGGTAAAGACTCTCTTCCAGTCTGTCATATAAGCCTTCATACATTGAAAGGCCACAGTGATGTCTCCCTGTAGCCTTCTCCTCTCCAGGCTGAGCAACCCCAACTCTCTCAGCCTGTTCTTGTAGGAGGGGTGTTCCACCTCTCCGACCAGTAATAGATTTACAGATATATTATGTATGAAGAAATAGTAAATTGAGAACTTTTCAAATTACTGTATTGAATGTACAACAAAGACTATAACTATGCTTCATTAGTATGTAAGTTATCAGGGGACTCAATTAGTGGATCACAGAAAGTATCTCTATTATTTAGGCGCATACCTTTTAAAAGAAAAGAGCCTTTTCGCCCATTTGTTTTGATGACTTTCTCAGCAGCACAAAATCTTTCTGAATTAAATTATGTTAATGATAATTTTCTTTCTTTTTTTTAAATTATTATTTGGAAAAATAGATAATCTAATCAGGTTGCAAGATCAACTGGCAAGCAAAAGAAACTCATCTGCATAGAAGATTGGTGTTAAAGTGCCACAAAGTACACATATATGCAAGTTCTTACAGCCTTGACTTGGATTTAGAAACCAGGCAAGCGTACTAAAACAACACAAAAGTTGTTCAAATGAGGATTTCTTATGTATAGTTCATTCAGAAACATTAACCCATTTCAAGATCGTGGATGGTTCCAGCTAGAGAAATGTAATTTTTGTTAAGACACTGGGCTAAAATTGATAAATGTTTTTACTGCTGTTCAGGAAGCAATGGTTTTCCTAAGAACTCTTCAAAAATACGGTGATTTTAACTTCAGTGGTCTAAGCGTTACTGGAGACAAGCAGCTACCTCTTTCTTATTTAGTTTTTCTTTAACACATTATAAAATTCTCAGTAAAACCTAGATTTTGGGAAGGACATTGATAGTGTTGACTGTCCAGTTCCTAAGTTACTGTTGTCTGACAGCATCCAGGAGGTACCATGAAGAGTCAATAATTCTAATAATGGGCATCTAGAATTTTTTTCAAGTGAAGCCTTAGTATAAATTAATTCACATTAATTTCATGAATCTGTTCATAATGGTGGGTTTCAAATTGCATCATTAATGTGTTAGCCCATCGTAATGGTCTGGTCCCTCTCTGTCTGTATTGCACTTAATGATGTCTTTTTAAAAATAGTGAATGCTCCAGAAAATTGACACCAAACTCCTGGGAACCATTACTGAGTCAATGAATTATTCCAAGAAACCAGTTGATATGTCATGCAGTAGCAAACCGTGATTTTTCAAGTGGTGTGTTCGTAAGATTGCTTATAATGTGTACTTTCTTATAATGCTTTTACTAGAAAAAGGTAACGTAAAAATAATTTTTGCTGATGATCTATCTGCTTTCTTAAAGCTGTATACTAAACGTGAGAGGAAAGGTTTTCTTATAAAAATATGATTTTCTTTTTTTCCCTCTTGATTTCTTTGTGTCTATTCAACAGTCTGTGGTCTGTAACATAGTGAAAGGCAAACAACTGAAACCAGTGCGTTGAAACACCCCTACCT
Source organism: Cnemophilus loriae (assembly GCA_013397755.1). Classification (NCBI taxonomy): domain Eukaryota; kingdom Metazoa; phylum Chordata; class Aves; order Passeriformes; family Corvidae; genus Cnemophilus; species Cnemophilus loriae. Next base: position 534,938 of record VZTF01008739.1, read on the forward strand.
GGAAAAAGAAAATTCATAAACTCTTAGGAGTCCAAATTTTTTCCTGTTTTCCATAAACATACTGTAACAGTGCATTAAGAAAACAACTCGGAGTTTCCAAGATGAAGGGATACCTAGAATAACAATTATTATATACAACTAAGAAAAAGCTATTGCTGGTCAAAGAGAAAGAAGTAGGTATGTCATAATGAAGAAACTATTCCAAGCGTATATGATAAACTATGTGAGGTGAGAAGAGGATGTTTCATGGAAATTTGTGAGAATTATGAGCACAAAAAGTAGTGGATGCATACACGAAAAAGCATAAAACTAAACTGAAGACAGTACAAAGCTGAGCCTTAGGCTAATGAAAAGAACATTTCTTTTTAAAGAAAGTAGAAATTCCCTTGCACTTTCTTACTGCCTGATGTACCTAAGACCTTTTCTTTTTTTTCCCAATTTTTCTTTTGTAATATGATTTTGTTTTGTTTTATCTGATTGGGTGTTTTTGTTTTGGTTTGGTTTGGTTTGGTTTTGTTTTGGTGTTTTTTTTGCTTGTTTGTTTTTTGATTGGTTGGTGGTTTTTTTGATGTGTGTTCTATAGTCACTAGTGAGACTGGGTAGATGAGTCTGACTTCCTGACAAATCAGTGTTGCTTCTCACAAATCTATTTTGGTGTTTCATGGCTGTTATTTTTTGACATCTCTGTGTACTTAGTATCAGGATGAGTTGGTAGCTATAGCTTTAGGGAGACTTACTGTCAGCTGCCTTCTTGATGTATAACTTACTCCTAATATTTTATTTTGACTGTAAATGAGAATAAGGTAATTTTTTTCTCAATTTCAAGCCTGTAGTAGAAAAAGGAAGAAATCAAATTTGGTGTTTCTTATATTGGTAGACTTAGATAAATCTGGCTTCTATCCCTTGTACTGCAGAAAAATCTTGTGCTGTAAAATGAAACAATATAATGCTGATGTCTTTTATCCAGTAGGAATGGTCTCTCTTATCAGTGAAGCATGCGTGGTTAGACCACTTTACTTATTCTGCGTCCTCCTTATAGACCTTCCCTGTAAGAATTACTTTTTCCCCTAGTTACCTTCTGGGATTGGTTTATTTAAATTGAGAGCTCTTGTAGCACATAACTTCGTGCTTCATAACCAGGGTTCTAAACCTTGTTTGCCTGCTGAGAAGGTCCCTTCTTTGTTATTGATAAGGATGCCTGTTTGAAATTATAACTCAACCTAAGGGATTTCATTCTTCCCACTACTCATATCTGCACATGGGCTAATTCCATGCAGAATGAAGTATGTTTTTTTTCTTTTTCCAGGACTCTAAAGGGAAATAGATAAGTTAATCTGGTATTGTAGTTGCACTAGTATCTGCTCTGTTGAACTGCAATCTAAATGAATGTCTACTTTTGTCTAACAGCATAATTGCGTGTAATTTCTCATGACTCCAGAGCTGAAAATGAACACTAAATTAGTATTGATGCTCTATTATAATGCTCAAATTAGGTTTAATTTGAAGTGTGTATGTATGTGTCTTAGCATCACAGCATACTCTGAAATTTGAAAATGGAATAGATATCAAAAATAAAGATTGAATTGTTAGTGAATATTGAACTTGTTTTCATTTTTTAAAGTAATTGACTCGGTATCCTGATTATAACTAATTGGCTTAGTACTCTAGGCCTGAACTTCTTGCCTGAGGATCACCTCTCTTTGTATGAACTTAATTAACCAACTTGCTTTAATGACAGTATTGTAAACAGTCTGATAAAGTGACTGGTGGTTCAACAAATTCATCACCTCCAATAAGAGAGAGTGTGTCTATATTCCTATATTATTGTATCCTGTTTTTGGTGAGAATACAATACATACAAGTGGGAAAAACCATGAAAGAGAATTAAGCACATAGCAAAAATATAGTATGTAGTGGTATGTTTGGATCTCTTGCAAAATAGGTCCTGGCTAGTTATACATGTGTGTATAACTGTTCATGTGGATGCATTTCAAACTCTAGTAGATATGTGTGTGCACACACATAGATTTAAAGGAAAGGGTTAAACTAAGAAAAAAAAATCAACAAATTCCCTTTATATTTTAGCAGCACTGCACTGGGAGTCAGTTGAGATTCCAGTCACATGTTCTGTTTGTCCTGAATTTTTTCTTTTATATTCTGTGGTTCTTGAATAGAGACAGTTTGTAACAGGAGATTGTTGCCTGCTACAACGAGTCTTCAGATTAGTCAAGACAATCCTCAAAATCAAAGGCTATTTCTGCCAAAATACATGTGTATAATTCTGCATTACAATTATAGAGTAATTGGGTTCAAAGGGGCCTTGGGAGGTCCCCTAGTCTGACTTCTTGCTCAAAGCAGGATCAACACAGAATCGAGATCAGGTCTTAAAAATCTACAGTGATGGAAACTGCACAACCTCTTTGGAGAACTTGTTCCATTGCTTAATTATCCCCACAGTGACTTCTCTGCTCGCCACCACAAGTCCTTTCCCCTTTATATCAAATTGCAATCTGTGTCTTTTAGTTCATGCTCACTGTGTCTCATCTTCCAGCTCAGTGCAAAGAGCTCCTTCCCAAAGGGCAAGAGCTTGGCTTAGCCCTCCCTCGCTGAACTTGGTTGTTCAACACCTGCTTTGTACTGAGGGTCCAAAACTGGACACAGTATTCTAAATATTGTCTCACTAGCGCTGAGTAGGGGAGACTAATCCTCCCTTCAGCCTCCTGGCTGTGCTTAGCACAGACCAGGATGCTGCTGGCATTCCTTGAGGCCAGGATGCAATGCTGATTCAGGCTGAAATATAAACATACTTCCCTTCTTGTCTTTTGGGAATATAAAGTTTTCCATGCAAGTTTGAAATTGTTTCTTGGGAATTCACCTGTGTGCAATATTTCAGATGAAAGTAGGAAGAGTCATGATGTTCTAAATTGGAGCACAGTAAATTCTCTGATCAATTTGCTGCCTGATGCATGGGTGTTCTGACTAATCTCTACATTGTTCTAAAAATAAAAAGCTCTTTTTGGCCATATGAGTGTTAGCATTGACTTTCATACCTCCTTTACCAAGGACAAAATACTACGGGCTTGCATGAACTGAATCTTTAACTTTTTTTCATCACTACCAAAAAATACACTTCATACTTCTTTCTTCCACAGGTATTAAATACAGTCAAAGGTATTTTGAGGTTTTTTGCTTTTGTTTTCTTTAAAGAAAGAAAAGATCCCTCAGGCAAGCATCTAACTGTTTGTGTTGAATTATATCTTTAAGGCATATGATGCATCTGCTTTTGAAGTTATATTCAGACTTGGAAATAGTTATTTATTTCAAATTGCTTCAAGCTTGTAGAAAGGTCCTCTAAGATTTAATCAAATTCACGTTCTTTGCTCTAGGAATCTGATAGAAAAATAGTTTATTCCTGATAATTTTGTAAATTACTCTACTATAGAATATAAAAAAATACTCTTCAGTAACTTTCTGCAGAATATACTAAAGACAAAGTTCTATTTAATGACCTTTTTCATAATATATATAATCAACAAGAAAGCTCTTTATGCTACTTTTCAGGCTGCTTGTCCCCTTTCAGGTTAGTATTTGTAATACATTTCATCTGTCGTCATAAAAGAAACCTGGCTGAAGGAAGAAATAACAGGAAGAAGAATTTTATACATTGTTTTGTGGCTTTTGTCTTATCAGCTCAGCCAACATATATGTCATGTCAATTGAATTTATCTCTGAAATTACTTGAGCCCAAAACAAGAAGTGCAACTATTATGAGGAATTTATAAGAGGTTATCTTTGAAATTGAAAGGGCAATTTATTACTCTAGCAATTTGCCAAAGAATAAGATGTTATATGCATAGCAACAGTTTATTCTGAATTGCAGTTTGCAAGTAGATGTTGGGCCAAATATTCTGTTCATGAATTCCAGTGATAAATGAAAGAAAAACCACTAAATCTACTTTTAAAACTTTTTCATTTTGCATTTAATTTCTCTTCATAAATCCCTACATTGATATTGACTTCTTTCAACAGTTGCACTTATGTTAGCATGCCTCATTCTTAGTAATTATATTTCATTTTGACCTTCATATGGTTCTTGTCTTTTTCCCACCAGTAATTATAAATCTTTAAGTGGTGGAAAAATTACTTGCAGAATTGTTATTCTTTATCAGAGAGCTAACTGGTTTGTACATAACTATGCTTAAGGGATAAATATTGTCTGCCTTGGACTTCTGAAAGAACCAAAACCCATTCACAACAGATGTTGGTAATTTACCTTGAATCTCTAACTTCTACTTTTTCCTTTTTTTAAAATTTCATCTAAATAAGATGATTTTGTTAGAATTGGAGAGAGAGGTAAATAAGACTTTTAACCCTACAGTATCTATTCTAATACTTTTTCTTTCATAGAGGCCTGACTTTGAAATCCTGCTCTAATTTTACTCTAGCTTGTCTGAAACTTTCAGTGTAGATGATCTGAAATACA